>OY804518.1:12403016-13003016 GCA_963680855.1 Lepeophtheirus nordmannii
TTCATTTATTATTGGAGCTGGGATAGGGTATGAGGCTGCTGTACTGTTATTTACCTAAGTTGTTAACTTTGATTTTTCTTTATTTTACTTTCAGAGTTTGGCTTAGCAAGCGTGGCGGTGGTGGTAATGATTTTCTTAAACAAATATCCGTGTAAACCCAGTTGGGGAAAACATACTTTTTATCATCATTTTCTAACTTCTTATTTTTTAACTTTCATGCCTCTCCCCTCTCTCATTATTTAATTATTTTTTTTATAACATAAAGCGAGTAATCTTGAGTACAGATTCCCTTTTTTCATAAATAGCATTTTAACTATTTTTGAAATGATTTTTACATCTTTATTTATGGATGTCGAGTGATTAAGACAGTTCCTTGGAAAATTTCATTTGAGAATTTGCTAAAAACACCTAAACAACGAGAATAAATAATTAGAAATCAAAACAAATAATTTTGTTTGTCAAATAGGTACAAATCCTTTTTTTTTTCTCGTCTCGTTTAATGAATAATCGATTGAGAGAGTTGCTTGGGAAATGCTTCTCAATGATTCATTCAGAAGAGACTATTTTAATAATCCATACATGAATCCCTATATGAAGCAATTTATGTAAACTAAAGAGAGACTTAGTTTAATTAGCTTTCTGTGTGATAAATGTAATTAGAAGAGGCATCATTATGGCCATTAAATATTACTGAACTCATTTTCTTGTATTCTACATAATTGTAAATCACACAATTTTATATACATAGTCGTTTCTGTATTGTCATATTTTGTCATTTTAAATAAGTTTTTTATGGTCACATTTGGAGAATATATCAGTATATATTTTTTTGACTTTGGTTTATTCTTTCTATAACATATTAATAAATTAGTTGAAGAAAAATGGAATTTGCTTGTTTTTTGTGTATATAAAAGTAACAAATTTAAGATATATATGCATTACACTTTCCCCATTTCCATTGTTTTAAAAAAGACAGGGATCTGAAGGCCTAGACAAATCATGTCACTTTCATCCCTGGTCCTCTGCACTCCCTGCTACCTAAATGCAGAATAAGAGGTGCTACTAACATGTTATTTTCTCTTTAAGATGGATGATGAACTCTGTCCGAGGCCTTTTTTCTTTTTGCCCCCCATTAAAGGTGGAGGGACACGGAATACAGTTTGGCAAGTAGTACAAATGGGACTGAATTTACAAAAAATGCTTAAGCAAACTGAGCACACAAATCCAATATCAACAAGTTGGCGATGACAGAAGCAAGCAGCTCTAAAGTCAACTTTGTTAGCAGAAGGGAGTCCTAGTTGAGGACGCATTTCTGCAGAGGGTAGAAAAATCCAGAGAAGGAATTGAAGAAGAGCAGCATTATCAGGAACATTGAAATACATGCCCCCAGTGATATCAGCTCCTTGTTGTAACAGTGGAGAGTCAATTTGAAGCATACAGGCATCCAGGAGGACATCCAACTTTTGAGCCGTAAAAAACACATTCATGTAGTTCATATACTGTGAGGCTGTGTCCCCTGAAGCCGTCAGAACTAAGATCCTTGAATTAAAATCAGGGTTTTCTTTTCTTCGACGATTGATGTAGGCAAGAGCCATGGCGAGGGATCCGGCGAGTGGAGAATCCGTTTGAGAGGATGTGCCCGCCTCAGATTGAAGAAGATGAATGAACTTGGAGCGAACCGTTGTTTCTACAAGAGTGAACAACTCGTATTGTCCGTCCAATTGCCGTAGTTCATTATCTGGTCCTGGTTCTTCTGGAGGTGGATACAGGAAATAAGATCCAGAGGCCATAGTTCCAATGGCCGCTAGTGCGTTGCTTGGGTGAAGCATGAGATGTGCATTTGCGAAGCAGAGAAGAGTGTCCAGGACAGAGGTCAATGTTTGAGGATCATGAAGGAATAACTTTTGATTCGGATTCATGTCCATGACAAGAATGAGGAGCTGAGCGCTTCCTCCAGAATCGGATGGACCCATTTCTCACGACGATTCGAACCTTAACAGGAATGACCTCACGACTCACGTCCGACTTGAGTCCCTCACGATGAAAGAGTAGAATTAGTATTCAATTCGAGCTACCTACCGCTCCTCGCCTCACCTCGCCTCCTCCTCGCCTCGCCTCACCTCACCCTCAACAAAACAGAGCGTGACGTCAGACTACAATCACCCTCGCCGCCGCTACACATTTCCACCCTACTGGCTACTGCTAATTAAATGATATCATTCATGCACGTCTCATCTATACTTCACAAAGAAGAGCAACAAACGTTCTCGACTACTATATAGCGGCGACCCAAGACGACTTCGAGAGTACCTTAGCTATGGCGCCATGGACTCCCTTTTCCCCTCTCCCTTTTCATGACTTAAAACAGAAATTTCAAGTCACAGTCACGCAACCTTTTCTTCGACATTAAAACTAATTCATACAAATATATGTAGATAAATATATTGTCATTATAAAATATACCTCGAAACACTTTGATAAAGTCATGTGTTTTATTTTGGAGATAATAAAAGTCTATTGTGAAGTCGAGATGAGAAACTCATTTCCAATTTCATTTTCTTATATGTTTGAAGGGTCTCCTGAATTGCATCAAATAAGTGTGCAGTCTTGAAATTCTAACCCTGAGACTTTTTCAACAATTTTTTGGTAAAAAACGGATTCTTTTATATGTTATGAGCATGACTAATTGATTCATTTATGTATTGGAACTTATTTTTAATTTATAGAGTTGCTCCCGTGTACCATAGCTAGATGTTCCCCATTCTGCATGTACAGCTTTGAAGTGACAACGTCAGAATAACTAACGCAAGTGTACAACTTCAAAGTAAAAAATTTATTTGACCTCTTCTCAAGTTTAGCCCGAGCATTAATCAACTCATTATATTCAAAATCTCGTGAGCTCAATTCTTCTTCAATGTTTCTGCTACATTAGTAGTGACACGTACTCTTGTTCTCTGGATTCGACTCGAACTCCTTCAGCTTTTGACCCGTTTCAGCACCAGCTCCCCCAAACTCGTTTAGTATCTCTCACATAATAAATAAGGAGCTCCGTATCAACCTACACTTGCCGGAGTTCCAAGCATTATGGATGTAAATCCTACAACTGATGAACTGCGCGCTCTCCGAGTCGTTGATTTGAGGCAGAAACTTTCCGAAGCAGGACTTCCTCAAGGGGGTAAGAGTTGAGATGAGGAGTAGGGGCCCCGGAGCCTTTTCCTTTGAATCTTGTCCTCATTCCTTTTTTTTTTCAGGGATTAAAGTGGAGCTCATTCAACGCTTAAGCCAGCACTATGCAAAGCTAAAGGATCTCGTGATGGAGGTAGAGAATGAAAAGGAGGAGTCGGAAGAAGAGCAGAATGGGGATGCGGAAAAGGAGGAAGCGGCGATAGAAGAGGAGGAGGAAGCCCCTAACGAGATCCAACATCAGGAGGTCAAGAGCCCAAGTCCAGATGAAGTAAAAGAAAATGACTCCTCTAAAGAAGAAGAAGAGCCTAGGACTTCAGGGCCTGAGTCACCCAATTCCTGTGAGGGAGAAAAATCGCTCAAGGAGGAAGATGAGCAAAATGGACATAGAGAGCCAGAAAGTGAGGCCCCAATACCTCCAAAAGTATTCTCTGGTGCTCGTCTCCCTGCATTTGAAGCGGGTCCTCTTCAGCAGCCTCCATCTACAGAAGATGAAAATTTTGAGCAAGCCCTCCCCGTTGCTGATTCTGAAAACGAAAAACTTCCTCAAGCCCTTGAAGAGGCATTTGCATTCAAAAAAGAAAGAGCCCTTCAGGCTGGTGTCAAAGAAAATGAAATTCCTAGTGTTGAAAGTGATGAAAAAGAGGATAAAATGCCTCTACAGGAGGATCTGTCACTTCATACCATGGAAGAAGATGAAGAAAATATGGGGGATATCATTTCCAAGCGGCACAAAAAGAAAAAAAAGAAACGAAGAAATCGTCCATTGGAATGGGCAAGACAAGCAGAAATAGAGGAGCAGAAGAAGAAGGAAGAAGCTGAACAGAATGGTGATGATAGCCATGTAGAGATCGAGTATATTCATGAGAACATAGACACTGATTTACTTTGTGATCCTAAATATCGTCAGTATGTTAAAATCTTTGAAACCTTCAAAATTAGAGGAAAAGATGAGTTGGAGAGAACGAATGAGGAGAGGGAAAGAGAAATCCAAAAAAAATTACGCGATGAATTTAAGAAGGTTCCGAAACTCTTGGAGGAGGATGACCTCGTCACTGAGCCAGAGGAAGACGATGATATTCCCAAGCTATCTAAAAGGAAACTTAAAAAATTAAATAGACTTAGTGTGGCTGAACTCAAACAATTGGTTGATAGGCCAGATGTAGTTGAAATGCACGATGTAACGGCTTGGGATCCAAGATTATTAGTTCACTTGAAATCAACACGGAATAGTGTTCCTGTACCCAGACACTGGTGTTTTAAAAGAAAGTATTTACAGGGGAAAAGAGGTATAGAGAAGCCTCCTTTTGATCTTCCTGATTTCATTAAGAAAACGGGTATCATGGAAATGAGGGCCGCCCTCCAAGAAAAGGAAGAGTCTAAGGGACTTAAAAGTAAAATGAGGGAAAAAGTTCGACCTAAATTAGGGAAGATTGACATTGACTATCAAAAACTTCATGATGCTTTTTTTAAATGGCAGACAAAACCACGAATGACTGGTCACGGAGATCTTTATTATGAAGGGAAAGAATTTGAGATTAGGTTGAAAGAAAAGAAGCCTGGGGATTTAAGTGATGACTTAAGGACTGCACTTGGTATGCCAGTTGGACCTAATGCTCACAAAGTTCCACCACCTTGGCTCATCGCCATGCAGCGATATGGTCCACCTCCTTCTTATCCGAATCTCAAGATTCCAGGTCTTAATGCTCCAATTCCGGATGGTTGCTCTTTTGGGTATCATGCTGGAGGCTGGGGAAAACCTCCTGTTGATGAAACAGGAAAGCCTCTGTATGGCGACGTTTTCGGTACATCAGACACAGCATACGCCTCTAATCTTCCTCCAGAAGAGATTGATAGAAGTTTATGGGGTGAGATGGAATCAGAGTCGGAAGAAGAGGAAGATGAAAGTGAAGAAGAGGAAGGGGACGAAGCCAGTGAGGAAGTCACTCCAGATAAAGTCGGGATTCAAACACCAGTTGTTGATGCCGGTTTGGCAACTCCATCTGGAATGTCATCGGTTGGACTGGTGGGAGGAGAAACTCCAGAATTACTTGAGCTTCGTAAAAAACGTATTGAAGCAGATATGGAAAGCTCAGAAACTCCAAATCTGTACACTGTAATCCCTGAAAAGAGGAATGATCGCATTGGTTCTTCTATGATGGGTTCAACGCATACATACGATCTAACTGGCCAAGGTGTTAAAGCCAATACTGGAAAAGGGCCTTTAGATACTATTCCTGTGGAACTAGCACTCAACCCAGAAGAAGTTGACCTAATGGACACTGAAGCTATGCAAATAAGAGCTGAAGCAGCCATTAAAGAACAACAAGCGTCCCTTGCTAAAGAGGATTTCTCGGATATGGTTGCTGAACATGCGGCTAAACAGAGTAATAAAAGGAAAAGACTTGCGGCAAAAGATGAAGGCAGTAAATCATCTAAAAAATACAAAGAGTTCAAGTTTTAAGCGTATACATTTACATAGTGTCATTAATTATTGATATGATTTTTTTGTGTTATATGGTTGAAAGAATATGAAGATATTTAATATATTTGTGTCATCACTTTTTTTTTTAATTGTTACAACAACCAGTTTTGTAAATACATAGATAAAAAAATCAAATTACAGACGAAGCTTAATCTTTCTACCAAATTAGCTGACACATCTTATGATGAAATACAGATGTTTTATTTATTTCCTCATAAAAAACCATCGATCTATTGACTGGTAGAAAGACAGAGAATTAAAATACAACACACTTTTTTTCTGTCTTGTAATCGTATCATAATTTTTATTAAATAAGATAATATCTTTAATAAAGTAAATATATTTTCTAAATATGAAAAAAAAAATACATTTAACAATTTGTACGCAACAATGTAGATTATTGTTTATCGGGAAAAGTGTATTATCAATATAAAAGACTCATAGAAAATTGCTACCTAGGATGATGGTGAGGCATCAGCAAGCATATGTTCCTGAATTTCTCTCACCATCAATAATCGTTGTAGCATTTTGTCAAGTTGGTGTGTGCTTAATCGGTTGTTACTAAACCATAATGGACTGTCTGCAACGCAAGACCTTTCGGGTTGCAAGTAAAACACGTCGTTGCGACTCTTTGTGCTTTCGGGACTAAAATGAAAGAAATTCATAATTTTAACTAAAAGGTAATATGAGATACTGAGTAGAATTTAGATATACCACTTTGCAATATACTGTTCGTAATATTTAACGGGGCACCTCGCAGGATTATCGATATTCTCGTGTTGTTCGTAGCATTTTTTATCATCGGATCGACCTATATATTTAAATGTATAAATAAAAAATAAGAGAGCTGGGACAGATTATTACCCTTGGCAGAGGGGGGATAGTATCTAAGGAGGACAGTTCTTTGTTGATTTATCTTGCCGGGAGCCATTGTCTTCTTCCAAAGCTTCATAATATGAGAAAATGATAGCTTAGCATGTTCATCACAGGTCTTTAACATAAAGTATTTCGTATTAAGATAGATGAGAGTATTTAATAAGACTTGTGGGGTGTGACATCCTAGTTGTTTCGACTCCCATAAATGCTCTTCCTCAATGCGTGTAACAAAATATCCTAACTCATTCACTGGCAGCTTAAAGTCTTTAACTACCTCATGAAGGGTTGAAGTAAAGGGCTCATAGTATTGATCTGTAAAAATATTATCTATTCGACCGTTCTCAAATAAATACTCTTGAATACCAAGAGCCAAATACAAAACACTATCAGGAGCATAAGAGTCTCCATTCGGTTTTTTAACCTCTTTCACAAACATACACAAAGTATAATTAAGTTCATCTGCACGCAATTTAAGCAAGTCCGTTTCAAACGCCTTAATATATTTTCCTTGAGATCGTCCTTTTTCAAATTCCGCATTTTTTTTAACAACCCAATGTTTCCAGGCATTCACACCATAAGTAAACTGAAAAAAAAAAGAGAAGATAAATACTATTTATTTACATTTAACATGGCATGAATAAATATTCTAACAAATTATTTTTTCTGGGGCCACATTATACATAATACTATAAAAGACCAATTGCCCACCTTTAAATGATGCTTCGAATCAGGTCTTTCTTTAGGGACTTGATTGAAAGCAACAGTATCATTATTACTAGAAGAGTCTAAGCGACTTTGTTTTGATCGTGGAGGACGACCACGAGTTGCCTTTTGAGGTCGACGAGGTACACGATCAGCCTCACGAATTGAACTCCACCCCACTTCTTCTTCGGGATCATCTTGAATAAAATAAAAAGGATTAGAGAAATATATAAGATACCAAATCAAGGTGAAATAGATTAGAAATAACCTCAAATAAATTTAAATCGCTTTATCTCGTGGAATTATTTTATTCAAAGCTACCAGTCAAGCAAAAATAAATGCGACCGAGCTCAAATTTGGCTAGTTTTTCTCATTTGGAATATTCCTATAGAATCATAATACATATAGAAATAACTTACTAGAAGATCTTCGCTTTAAACCACTTTTGCCTCGACCTGAATTACTGCTATTTGAATGACCAGAAAGATTTTGAGAAGGATCAACTGTAGGCGGTGGTAATGGCTTAGGCACGACTTTATCTGCAGCAATTTCCTTCTCCAAATCTTCAGCTTGATCAGACACTGAAGAATTAGAGGTACTCTTTGACGTTTCATCACTCTCCTTCTCTTTTTGAACCTCCTTATTTTCCTCTTCATCTTCACCCCTACCTTCATTCTCTTTATCTTCAACACTACCCTCCGAATCAGAAAGAGTGTCCTTATCAGCTACAGCTCCAGCCATAGCAAGAACTTCAGCTTCGTAGGGGTGAGCTGGTAATTTAGCTTGAACTTTTTTAATTTGCTTGATGATCCCTTTGATAGAATTACGTTTAACGGGTATAAACACTGGAACAGGAATGGGTATAGGTACAGGAACAGGTACCGGATACGGAGTCGAATACATTCGCATTGGTACCGGCATGTAAAAGGGAACTGTAACTGGAAGTATACATGGAGAGTCAGGTGCATTGGTCTGAGTGGACTTGGATGAAGTGTTCGGTCGACATGACACTCCTTTTGTTTGCATGTATGGTTTAGTTAATGTTGCTTTATTTCTAACTTCAATGTCCTCTGGACACTTAACGATATATTCTTTAATGACTTCTTTAACACTTTGAGTTGAAACAGAGGTATGGTCAGATGGAGGAACGGTTTCGGCAGGAAACATTGGAGAAGGCTCAGTGCCCCCTGCTAAACTGGATACAGACTGGATGACAGGCATATTATTTTTAGGTGGCACCACGTTACTTGCAGATGGAGAACACCGATTTCCATTCCAGGGCGAAGAAGGTACACTTTTAAGACTCTCTGATTTACGAGTAATACCATGAAGAGTGAGGCAATTAATAGAGCAATAAACAAACGAACTTCCCTGTTTCTGGGGTTTCTCTATCATATCAAAATTGTATTTTTTTACTTTACACCATTGACACGGAACAATCCTTCTATATTTCATGACATAAACGTTTTGGCATGAAATGGAACAGAACCTTTTACAATGTGTATCAAAGTAGATCACATTTTCAGAACAATGTATATCGTAAGGCATTGAACAAAAATCGCAATTGGAAGTGTCCAGAGAATTTGCAAATTTAAATGCTGAGAAACAAGGGTTACTACAAAGTTTAATAGTTTTTGTTTTAGGATCCGAACTAGTATATGAACTATCTTTCATATATAGTTCAACCTCTACAGGCTTAGAGTCGGAGCAAACAGCACAAGGCAGCACTTCTTTCTCTTGAATCTTCCCCAAGTGTAGAGCCTCATATCTATTGAGACAGGCTTGAAGACAAAAGTCCTTGAATTGACCCTTATCTCCGATAGGAGCTAGAAATCCCTCTCCACCCGATATATCCTTTTGACAATAGCAACACACTTTAAGTCCTTTTTTATAATCTTCAAGACAAATATTTGAGCAAAATTGCTTAATATTCGATCCAAATCGTACACAGTATTTGCCAACAGAGGATGCAGTTACTGTTTTCTTACAGGAAGAACATTTATTCAAAAAATTTTGACGATTTCCTGAAAGGAAGCAGAATCTGTCAGAATATCATTTAATAGTAGGTTCATAATTGATTTTTTCTATCTTACGCAAACATTTTTCATTACAGAATTGCATCGTTTCCCATATTAAGGTAGTACTACTGATACTTTCAATTTCCTTAGAGCATTGCTGACATCTCGATATTTTACCATGTCCGGTGACTGGGGTTTCATCGGCTATACCATTTCGACCCATACCAGCGAAACTGGCTAGCTTTAAACCCACTTTTTTCGTAGCCTCCGACTGTGTTAAAGGTGAGCTCGAAGATGAACCATTGCAATCAGCACTCTCGTCCAGAACACGCTAGGTTTATCGGTAAAAATAGAATCAATATACATCAATAAATATTTAGAGGGCCATGATAGTTCATGCTACTACCTTAGAAGGAACTGCCGCCTCTTTGACGATCTCAACCACTTCCTCTTTGGCTTTGAGATCGGAATCTGACAAGGATGCAATGGCAGATATTTTAATGGCATTATCTTCTGATTCGTCAGCACCTCTAACAGACTCCAACTCAAGTATTGGATCCTCTTCGGGTTGACAGTCGGTGGAGTTATCCCTCGTGCTGGATTCCTCATCCACCATTTCCACATCTTCCACGACTTCGCTACCGACATTTTCAACTTGCACTTCTGAACTGGAAGTCTCTTTCCCACCATTCACTTGGGAATGCCCTTCCCTTGGGGACCGACTCCCTTCCTCTCTCTCCTCCGGGCAAGGACTCTCCTTCTCCACTTCATCTCCTTCATCAGTCTCAGGTAACTCCTCAGTACCCGATTCCTTCTCCGTAACACTAGAGCTCTCTGGATTAGCCTCTTTCTCATGCTCCGTCTCTCTAGCAATGGAGTCATCCACATTGGGCTCTTCCCTCCTCTCCGGAGATGTCATTCCTCCACTCTTCCACGATTGGCTCCAATGTCTTAGTATTTATTTCGTTCCCACTCTTGTAATATTGTGTACAGTGAGATTCCATCCGGGTGGCGCCATCTAAACAACGCTTCCTCCTCCTCCTCCTTCTTCTTCTTCTTCTACTATTCTCCCTCACAACTCCAATCAGCAGCTAGCTGAAGAATGTCTCTCTCTCTCTCTCTCTCTCTCTCTCTCTCTCTCTCTCTCTCTATCTTCACTCCTCTCCCTTCACCACAAATACTATAGGCACTACATTGAATTTGTAATTTAGTCTTTAATTAACCCACGTAAACTACAAATGACTTCATCCGTACTACCCGAGTCCCTATCGAAACCCCTGTTAGCTCATTGACTGAAAAAATGGAACACTTACGATTCAATTTTCACCCCTTGATCAGTTCAATATATTATATTACTATTGACACGAAAAGACCTTTCAAGACACATCGCAACCTCTTACCAAGCCGATGACGGAGGGCAAAATTAGTGATTCTGCAAAATAAAAAACAACTCAAGATGGCATTTGAGCCATACAGATCTTTTTTCTCTTTTTTCTTAAGGCGATTGGCTAAACATTGCAGATCGTAACTCTTGTGCTTCTCGCTTACTTTCTTATTGATGTCAAATTGCCTTGATCGGGCTGTTAAAACTTTGAATTCGCGTAACAGAAAGAATCAATTTTTTTAATCCTTTGAGATATTTATTTATATGGTGCAGTTCGTAGTGCAGGACATACTACACTTAGTTTACTATCCAGTCTCTTCTCAAAAATTTCATTATTTTGGACTATGTCTTTCCAAGTTATATGCTCAAAAATTTGAATCTCTGTACATGTATGTATTCTTTGCTTAAGTACAGTGGTGATAAAAACTTAATTTGCATTCTGGATTTCGGTAAACAGAGAGTGTATATTAGAGTAAATTGACCTACAAGAGTTGAAGTGTCATAGTTATTGCCAAATTAATCTTTATGGAAATAGGATTTAGAAATCAAGCGTGTATTTGATAATTTTATGTAAATTTCACATAGTATTTACATATTAAACTTTCAAAATAGTTTTCTACGTCTCAGCAAATAGTTGGTTGAAAAGCCTTGTGGCCACAAGTGATCATATTAGAGCAAATTTATTATTTCAAATACCAACTTTGAATCATAAATTCGGTTTTGGCAGAGAATATATCACTGTTATAATATAATACTCAAATTCCGGAGTAGGTATATTCTAATCAAACATTTTTGTAGAATATTAGAATGCGCAGTGCAGCTGGAACATAAAACATAAGATAAACCAAGCATTAATAAGATCCATTAATAAAATTCTTGAAAATATATATAAATATATTAAAAAAAATGTTGAAAATAAAGAATATTGTGTAAAAGTTACTTTGCGGCCTCTTGTGTAATACACGTTTTTTTAGAAATAAATATAAATGAAGGAAAAGGAATGAGCACTATTATGTAGGAAAAAATTTTACAAAGCAGGTTTGTCAATTGACAACTCCTCTGTAGTAGCGCGCTCATGCTTGATCCTTGAACTTCTCTCTCGCAAAAAAAAAAAAAAAAAATAGCCCGAAAACATATGGTAAATAGCAAGTGTTGCCACTCTATCCAACTGTTGGACTATATTTTTTTAAAATATATAACAGTTAATAACATTAATATACATAGGAATGTAAATCATATGCAATTCGGGCGTGTTATAAAAAAAGAAAGAGAAAATCAACCTGGCAACCCTGACAATTCAATGAATGTCGAGGGGGGAAGCAGCTTGAGCTGTCATGACGTTTTACTGAGCTACAAGCTGCTATTCTCCATTATATATACAACAATAAATAATAACATAGATGAGAGGCAGAAAATTAACTGAAATTAATGTCAGGAAATTATATATTTTTAACTAATAATAGTTATACGAGGACTTGAGCCCTTTTTGTTTACATTTTTTTTGCTTTATTAAACTTAATGCATGTATTCCTTCATGCGACATCTTTACTATCAGGTAGATGTTCTCCCCTCAGTAATATTGGAAAAATGATAACAGCTTCGGAAAACAAAAAGACCTGTTTGAAGAGCCAACTCCACTTTTTTATCACACGCCCGAATTGCATATGATTTACATTGCTAAATATACATTATGTCTAATTTATTTGGCCAAATGCATGTACATACAGTATGATAACTAGGAATGTAAATAATATGCAAATCGGGCATGTAAGAAAAAAAGAAAGAGAAAATCAACCTAGTAACTCTGACAGGTAGCTCACTAAAGCGTCATAACAGCTCTAGCTGCTTCCCCCTTCAACATTCATTAAATTGTCAAGGTTGCCAGGTTGATTTTCTCTTTCCTTTTTTAATGCAAGCCCGATTTGCATATAATTTACATTCCTATGCATATTATTTACATATCTAACGATGCCCCTCCTTACGTCGTAATGTAAGCTCACCTTCACTCTCAGGACAATCCAAAGTTATGATTAGGACTGTAAATAATATGCAAAATGCCGAGTGCGAGATTTTGTGGAGTTGGCTCTTCGAACAGTACTTTTTGTTTTCCAGAGCTGTTATCACCTAGGATGCTCATTTTGTGCATTATATAATAATGATCCGTTAGTTTTGTTAATGAAAATTCCATATGCAGTCTTTGTTCTAACCGTAGGCGGATCCTAGGGATGTAGGTGGCGGGAATAAGCCCAAAAGTCGGCCAAATCCTTTGTACTTAAATAACTCCTTGGCACCGAAGTAGAAAATTGGGGTAATTTTCTATTTTGAGTGCGTCAATTTCTGACGATATAGTCGATCTCACGAAAAAATGTAAAAAACTAAATCTGTTTAAAATTCTATCTTTTGATTATTTGTGGAATCAAGAAAAAAAATTGAAAATGAATATTACAAAATAAATTTAGCATTGAAAGAAAAATTATATGATACCTTCAACATGGTTCTATACGCACAAATAACTAGGATATGAACGGTTTGTGTCTAATCTTTCAATACTAATGAGTACCTACAAAGTCTAACAACTAATAAAATAATGAATATTGTTCAATTGAAATATCTACTTATTGATATTTAGGCATTAGGTATATATCTTTGTTTAAAAAACCCAGAGTTAAAATTAAATTTTACAATCAAAAACCTGAATGAAAGCCTCTTACATGGGTAGGTGATTTTTCTTTGAGTTTTTGAACTAAATTAAGTTGGCATAATTTTGAACACTGATTTTAAAAATCTATATACATTGTGGTAGGCTTATGTTTTTAAGTATTTATGTATGTAATAGACCTTATTTAAAATGAAAATGACTCATTAATTATTTGTATTAAGAAGGGGAAAAAAAGAATAATTAAGAGATTCAAATACATCCAAGAACTCAAATATTGAAACATACTTTAGCTTTATAGGCAATCAAGTTTTTTCCCCCTCATTATTGCTGGTAAGATAGAAAAAGAAAGAGACGGATAAGAGAGAATCCAGTCATAGCTACTTACTGTCTACTAATGTGCTCAGAACTTTATTTATGAAAATGTGATAAAATGTCTGTATATTTTTTTGACATTAAAAGATATTTCTATCTATCCTTAATTACAAATTATTATCATTGATCTTTAAAATTGTCCTAATAAAAATAAAACAATGTGGCTCCCTTCCTTTAGGTCTTAGTCCATCAATATATGTATATACCTCCAGAATGGTCCTCTAGTTTAACAATTATGTCTGTCTCCCTGGTTATTAAGTATCTTTGGGACATGAACGACCTTAGTAAGGTTTTCATTCTCTTCAAAATCAAAAATGTTCTCTCTGCATTGGTTCTTGCCACTGTTATTGTGAGATGAGATTAATACAGACAGATAAAGAACTTCACTGAAATTAGCCTTGTATAAAAAATTAAAATTACAATTACTTTGGAACGCATAAATAATGATTAATGTCATACCATACGTGTGACTAGTTTGTGTCGTTTCAAATGAGGTTTAAATGTACTTTAAATATTGTACTGTTGTTATCATGGTTTTTTTTTATTCATTATCATTATAAATTATTATGAATTATTAATATAAAAAATATAATGATTCAAACAAATAATTTTTTTAGGTTCCTGCGCCAATATGACGTTAGATAACGTTTAGTTCTTACAAATATTTTAGGGATGGATAATACAAATCATTCTTCGCTTTTCATTACGATATGTGACATGAAATTTCTCTTAATAAAAAAACCATTATTAATTTATTAAGATCTTGGAAACTTTAGTAGGTTTTCGTATCCTAGAAAAACAAAGAATAATAATAAATAAATATAATTCATTGTTCGAAACATTAGAGGTCCAACACTTCGACATTGTACATGCCAAATGTTAGGGTTTTCTAATAGGTGAGCTGTGCTCTGCAGTCGAGGCGCAGATAATCTTTTTTTGAACCCAAAATGATAAAACAGCAATATATATTATACCGCTCAGCGAACTTTGACTTCCGCAAAATTATTTTCTGAAACTTTCATAATTTTAATTGAAAATCCATGCCAGAATGAGAGAAAATCAGAGGGAAAGTATCAATTTGTGAAAAACAATCACTGGATTTCATGATATTTAATTATCGTATGGAGTCTGAGGGTCTAACCGAGAGGAGGGGACGTTGTATTTCCGTGTACCCACATTAAAAAATGTGCCCTTTTTATAAAACACATAATCATTTATAAAATGACGTTTTTACCAGTGAAGGGATATGAAATTTTAAAATTTGAATGAAATATCTTTTTTTATTGAAGTGTGATCTTCAGCTTGCATTAAAAAAATTGTTATGTAAAACATAGAAATTAGTTGTCCATCAATCAGAATTGCATTAAGCAAACTATCTCGTGATGACCAAATAAAGTATTCTGAATCCATAATTTCTTTTACCCCACAGCTAAAATAAATCGCTTACTTTTAAATTGTACACTACTCTCCCTGTCTGTTACTTTTTATCAGCATAATTTTTCAAATCGTTTTTCTGAGATTGCGTGATATATACATTATTATTCCAGATATATACAAAATACATATTTGAGTATATATTTGGGAAATTGAATAATTTATGACAATGTTGAATGATTAATCAATTTCTGGATCATTCATACTTGTTTTTTTTTTGTTGTTGTTTTTTGTATTTCCTTCTAGATAGTTAATTGCAGCAAACATTCGATATTTAAACGTTTCCCCCTTAATTTAAATTATCTAATTCATTCAATCTAAAGTATATCTTGTAGTATATCTTTCTCACTAAATAATGGCACTTTTACCAAGATATGTTATCAAATTTTGCCTATATGAAGGCTCGAAAGGTTGAAAAAAGTATTTTGAGCAAGTATCTAAGGCTAATTTTTTTAGGAGTTAATTGAGATCTAGTGGACATAAAGGTTTGGTGCGAAATAAGAGCGAAGAGACCGAAAAATAAACAATAAATAAAAAGAAAAAGGAGGAGATAGAAAAAAAGAAAGAAAGAAAAACAGTAAAATGTAGGAGGTGTCGCAGTTGAAAAGAGTGTATTTGTGTCCTTTTGGCCAGTGGTTTATTCTGTAAAAATGTACAAATTGGAGTGACTATCATAGTTTCTAATCTAAATACAATGAGTGTCAGCTGCCGCTTATTTACAATATATATGATGTGCGATGGTTAGTAAAAACGATTGCAGCTTCCCGAGCAAGGGTTCCGAGTGCAGTAGCCCTTTGATTAGTATGGAAGGAATCTCACAAAAAGAAAGAGAAAGTCCTACATCGGGAATGAATTCCATTTCAGAGAATCAGAGAGGAGAAGAGTCTAGTGGAAATGAAAAATCAATTCAAATATCTTCTGTGGAGTCTTTATCAGGCACTGAGGATAAAATCAAAGAGGAAGAGGAGGTGGTGGAAATCGATAAAGGGAAAGTTTCTTCCAAGGTAGCTTTTGAATATGGGATTTGTTTAAATATTATGACTGGACTTTCTAATATTTTTTTGTTATGATTCTAGAACGATTTGAACGATGGGAGAAAGACAGAATTAATTAGTTCAGTCTCTTCACAATCAAAAACCACAGAAACAGCAACTTGTACGTCGACAAATTACAATGAGAATGCTCCAGTTGCAACAATTTATCCAAGAATTGATAATCGTAAAATTTCAAGATGCCAAGTTTGTTCTAAGGAAATCAAAGATAATTTTAAGACCTTATTTTGGGAGACAATGATATTTTGCAACGAGGAATGCATATGTACGTATTCTGAATATTTGAGCATATTAAATAACCATTTTGACTGTTTTATTTATAGTTAAATATCAGAGTTTGTTGCAGAGCTCTTCCTCTTTCAGGAAGACGTTTAATTTAACGTCCATTAGTCATTACTGTACGGAGTTCAAATCAGATATCGATTTATTTATCAAAAACTTCAAGCAAGGCCAAATTAAAGGGATCGGAGCATGTGAGGTGTGTAGTGGAACTAAGCCTATTCAAGAAGAACTGTTGATGAAGGATGTTTCAATTAGTGGTGATGGATTCAAAACAAAGGTTGTCAAGTTTTGCAGTGAAACCTGCTACTCAGTATTTAAATTTACTAACTCATTGGATACCTCCAAATGTGTATTTTGTCGTAATTCTTATGATCTAGATTGCTCAGATCATGTGCTTTATTTTAATGGGCTTTCAAGGTACTTCTGCTCCAGATTGTGTGAAGCTGTTTACTTTTTGAAATATCGTAAATTGGTACTTTGCACGATGTGTCATGAGGAGATGTATAATTTTAACATGATACAAGTTATTCAAGAAAATAGGTACTCTTTGTTTTACTGTTCATATCAGTGTTTAACTCGCAATTTAAAAAATAAGGAAACCAAAGTGGCTGGTTATCAAAAAGACTCGTCAGCATTTAGCAATAATTTACCCGTCATCCAATCTGTAGCCAGTTTAGCGAATACAAAGTCCTCTTTTGCTCCAAGTTTACCTATACGAAGGGAAGTAGTTAAGCACTTCAGGTACAAATTTCCAGAGCCTGTAAAGCTGAAAAATAAATCAATTTCAACAAAACCCCATGTGAAAACAAAAGAATCCCTTTGTATACCCGACACTCTGGAAGAGTCCACTCAGACAGATTTAGAGTCAGAAACGAATACCATTCATCCAATTACTGTCCCTTTCTACTTGCCAATTCCTCTGAGGATGTATTCGGCACCAAATCCAATACCTATACCTGTACCAATTCCAATTCCTGTTCCAGTGTTTATACCCGTTAAACGCAAATCACTAAAGAGGATCATGAAAAAAATAAATAAAATAAAATCTAAGTCAAAAATTCTTCCACTTAAATCTGATAAATTGTGTTCATCGAAAAAGTTTGATAAAAAGGACATATCTCAGTCTGAACAAATAAAAGGCCTTGAAGTACTCAACTCCACTTTGAAGGAAAGGTCAGTTTCGCCTAAGTTGGATCAAGCTCAAAATTTAGAGGAAACTGCTTCTAAAAATCTAACAGTACCAATGGAATCAATTGATGAATCTTCACTGAATGAAAATAACTTAAAGCGAAGACATTCCAGTAAGTTTAGCTCTAGTTAAAACTGTAAAAAGCTTCGAATAAATTATTTGTTACAAAATTCAAATTCAATAATGTATCATACATATTTTTATTTTTAGGTTGTCCAGGAGGAGGTGATGATAAGGAGGAGGATGAGATAGCCAAGGAATACGACTTTCTTAGTGATATTGGTGAAGTCTCTTCATCTTTGCAAACGGTAGATCAATGTCCCCTATCAGAAACTAAAATGACTCGTTTGGATTCTCCTAGTCAAAACGTCGCTGATAATACCGATCCTCCCTCATGAGTGTTGATTTATACATGCTTATGTAATAGTATGTATGATGTTGTGAACTGAATGTATTATTAAAGAGCTTAGATATAAATTTATGATGTTTAATGTGTGATACCATAGCATATTAGACATATTGATATATAAATTAATACTAAAAAGAAAAGAACTCGGGTTTTATTCTCTTGAAATAAGTGGTCTTTTAATGGCTTGTACTAAATTAAATGTCTTTTTTTAAGTTTATCTTTTCGGACAAATGTATATTTTTGTAGAACATAAATTGTAATTATTGAAATAATATATTTCTTCTTTTATGCCATTATTTAATTTTAAAAACTGAGCTTTCTATCATCTGTTCCATGCTATTTTGAAAGATTTTGTCTATTTAATATCTGAAAAATATTGGAAATATTTGTTACTAACTTAGAAAAATTAAGGTATGAACATATATGGATATTTGTCGTCAATCCTCAACAAAATCAAACCAACAACTTCAGCTTCAGGATTTTTTTTGTGAATGGTATGAATCTATCGTGGGTTAAATTAAATTCATAGCCAGTGAAATCAATCCAAGTTTTAGTCACAACTATTTGAGGTATTAGGGATTTTCCTTTCTAGTTTTAACTATGTATAATGGCTCCTAGACCAATGCATCTCATCCGAAATCTTGAGGACACTCATGCACTATGATGTTCTGTAGAAATTATGTGAGAAAGAAAAACCTGATATCTTCTCTTAGGAGAGTCGGGAAGGTCTAAAACGGGAAGAGCAAAAATATTGCTGAAAGGGCATGTATGACAAAAATTTAACTTTTGATTTAAAGAAAAGGCATAATATTAGTAATCTAAAAGGGACAGTAGCCCTCTCTGCCTCCCACTACGACTTTTTTTTCACAATATATTTCAATAAAAAAACATACAACCCTTTGAAAAAAAGGTTGACAAACACTACTAATCCTGAAGTATTACATATTTTGAAGAAAAAAATGCGTTGTAGTTAGCAGTTGTAGTAGTGAATAGATTAATGATCTATTTCTTGGCTAGAATCATCGATTATCTTATTAATTATTTATAATAATAGTCAATAGTAGTTAAGCAATTCAGAGGGCTAGGAAGACCATATTTTGATTTCTAGAAAAAGATCCTATTTGACTCAGTTTTAGGGCGAGGGTTAATATTTTGAAATTAATGAGTTTTAATTCTTGTGATGTTAGTTTTTTTCAGAAAAAATATTTTACTGAAAATTTTGATTTTTCTCTTTCTTACTTTATTTTGTATTTTAATCTTATTCTAAATTGATTTTCAACATGAACCACACATAAACTCATGAATTGAAATAATATACCCAGATCTCATAAATAAAAAAAGGCTTGGGGGGAAAAAAAGGATGGAAGACGATAATTATCAGTGATTGATTTATAACTATTTTTTCTAATGAATGACCTTCATGCAAGATCTTTACTATCAGGTAGATGTTCTCCCCTCAGTAATAAAGGAAAATGATAACAGCTTTGGAATACAAAAAGTACGAAATCTCGTACGCGGCGTTTTGCATATTGTTTACATTCCTACTAATAAACATTTTATAGCACATTAGAAAATTCAAGGGTACACGGTTTTATTTCTTGTAATTTACAACTTGTACAAGTTGCAACATCTATCAAAATTATTTTAACTTGTACCTACATAATATATAAAAATATTTTTCACCTTCAATAGTAATAGTAATAATAAAAATGAAACGAGAATAAAAAATGTTTTCCTTAAATATCCCATCATACTGTGATACGCCAATCTATTGTATATACATTATAATCCAGAGTACATTCATAAAGTTCCTTACATTGGATTTCTGAAAATTAGGTAATATATAAAATACCCAAAATACTAGTGATTATTGGTTTAATATACACAGTCAAGTACTGTCGGCAGACCGGATAAATTGATATCACCGTTCGTAGTTTGGTGACGCCTGTGCCCTATCATAAATTATGAAAACTTGTGTGTATTATTTATGATTCATAATTAGGAATGCAAATAATATGCAAAATGCCGCGTACGAGATTTTGTTGAGTTGGCACATCGAACAGTACTTTTTATTTTTCAAAGCTGTTATCATTTTTCCTTTATTACTGAGGGGAAAACATCTACCTGATAGTAAAGATCTTGCATAAAGGAATACATGCATTACGGTTAACAAAGCAAATAAAATGTACACAAAAAAGGGCTCAAGTCCTCGTATAATTATTAGTTAAAAATATATAATTTCTTGACATTAATTTCAGTTAATTTTCTGCCTATCTATGGTGTACATAATTTATTATTGATGTCTTCATTTGTATATGTATATAAAGGAAAATAGCAGCTTGTAGCTTAGTAAAACGTCATGACAGCTCTAGCTGCTTCCCTCTCAACATTCATCAAAATGTCAGAGTTACCAGGTTGATTTTCTCTTTCTTTTTATTTTACACACCCTATTTGCATATTATTTACATTCCTATTCATAATACTCACAAGTTCTCAACCTTTTCAAGCTGTGATCCTACAGAATTTGGTCTTACAACACTCGGTTATTTGTATATATATTAAGGATCTAATCTTAAGTGCGTTGTTTTCATATATAAAAATCACGTCCCATGATGATTTTAACAATTTTCATGCTTAATTATCATTAAAACCTTGATCTATCATATCGTTCATTTACTTTATTTATACTTCATGAAACCTTTATTCATTCTAAAAATTTGTTCTAGGTATAACAATAAATTTGTCACATAAATTATTTTTGTCAAAAAATATTTTCAAATCAATATTACGAATCGTTTTATTTAAAATGCTGATTTGACGTAGAAGTTGCAATTGCATAATCACTTTTACGCAATATCTTAAAAGGCATTTTTTATTACTACAAAAGAATTTACTCGATGCAAGCATTACCTTTATGATCTTTAAAAATAAATGAAAGTGTGTCAATTTGACTAATTATGTAGCTATTTTTTGTATTCACTCAATAAAATTCCAAAAGCATATCCAATAGCCCATTTATGAGAATTAAAGATGTTTTTGCATTACTTCTATCGTTCTGAATATTAATTATATAATGCACCTTTTTACATAAGTCAGGGAGTTACGTATTGTTTGGGAAATCTCTTTTACATTCTTTAGTGATATATATATCTTTAAAGTCGAATGACTACATTGAAAAGTACATTTCAATATAACATGCATGCAAAACGTGACCTCATTATGAAATGAGAATAACGTTATAATTTTTACTTCAGAAAAAAAAGAAACATAATAATTATATAACAATTGATAATATGAAAACAAAACATGATTTTTTTTAACGTAATCTATGACGTCATAATTACAATTTGGTTGTTAAACTTTCGAGGGGTTTATGGGCTATTTACTCATAACCTATCATATATAATCATTTCAATAATCTATTAGCACCTTTTTCATTACTTTGAATAAATAAAAAGGAGCATAATGGTCGCAAATATTCTTGGAAAATCTTGTTGGTTGTTTCGAACGTTCATTGTAACAGTATTATGGCCGCAATCAGCTGTGAAGAGTAACTTCTACCTTTCTTCTTCTTCTTCTTACAAATAATTGAGGAAATATAAACGTTAACTTCAATTGCCCTTCAGTCTTAATTCTTATGTTGGACGATTAATTTGGCCTGAGAAGGCAATATTTTTTAAAAAGGATTTAATAATTAGGTAATGGATAGTGGATATTATTGTAATTAAACTTTGTGAAGAGTGCCCATTTACTAATATACTATTATAATATTGTTATGATCGTTTATTTTGTGTAGAAAATTCATCGATTTGGCGACTAGTAATATGTAATTTTAGTCTTATGTAACCTTATACATCCAGTTCCAGAGTAATATGTCTCATTCCTTTCAATTTCATTCTAAGCCAATTAAATATTCACTGACTTCGATCTATGAAAATAACTTAATCATTGTTCATTATTATGAATTGTTGAGCCAAGAATTTCTATTTATAGCTAGTATATGAATATCAAACTCACTTATATAAAAATTTGCTTTTTCTTAAGATCAAATCTACTTTCACCCAGTTTCATTTTTAGCTTTATGTGACACTGTATTTGAGTCGTTTGATTACAAATACTTAACTAATTCAACAGGTGCTACATTCATTGCATCCTTGACCAAAATAGGGTGAATACTTGAATTCCGAACGATATTTTTATTTCCTATACTTCACTTTAAAATGATTTTATTCCAATTTTTACCTATACTTTAGTAAGGTATTATTACTCAAGTAAATGTAACTCAATACTTTGAGGTATATACGAATACGCGAGATAGAGATGGAAGTAGTTGGAATCAAATACTGTTCGGAATTTACTACTTAGTATGTTCGATACTACTTTATACTAAACTCAGGATGCATTTCTGTGTTTGTTTTTAGTCAATCCAATGTCTCTAATTCTAAATTAATTTTCTTACATAGATAAACATGACATCTCTTGGCCGCTTGGCTAGTACTGTGAGGAAAGGTCTTATAAAACCTGGAATAACCTCGAGTACCCGGGGTCTTCACTTCACTGTCAATGGACAAAACAATGCTAAAGTGAACGATGATGCATTATCGCACGTCTATCCAGTTGTTGATCATGAATATGACGCTGTTGTAGTTGGAGCAGGTGGTGCTGGACTCAGAGCCGCTTTCGGTCTTGTTCAGGAAGGTTTCAAAACTGCTGTCATTACCAAATTGTTTCCAACACGATCACATACCGTTGCTGCTCAAGGAGGTATCAATGCTGCTCTTGGAAACATGGAACCCGATGACTGGCGTTGGCACATGTATGACACAGTCAAAGGATCTGATTGGCTTGGAGATCAAGATGCCATTCATTATATGGCAAAAGAAGCACCCGCTGCGGTTATTGAATTAGAAAATTATGGTAATACCTAATTAGATTGCGTCTTTTTTTTTTGCTTTGGAAAAATAGATGTTGTATTTTTACAGGAATGCCATTCTCTCGAACCACCGAGGGTAAGATTTATCAACGTGCATTTGGTGGACAATCCTATCAGTATGGCAAAGGAGGTCAGGCTCATAGATGCTGCTGTGTAGCTGACAGAACTGGCCATTCTTTACTTCACACTCTATATGGACAAAGTTTGAGGTATATTCGATTAGTTAAAGATAAAATATTTCTCTTTGACTGTGATTTACTTACTTGAGTAGCTGATTTATAAATAAAAGCTTAGTGTATAAAGTTCCCAAAAACATGACTTGTTATAATTTTATTACACTTTGAGTCCAATGTAAATGAAAAAAAAAAAAAAGAAGACTATAATGTCTAACCCTTTGAAATTTAATAGCATGACTCACCCTCATTCGTAATATATAATTGCTACATGATAATCCGCTGCATAACTCACATACAAAGTTAAATTTCTTTTTATGCATATTTCTTAAATTTGTCGCAAAATATTTATAAATATAAATATATTTAAACTTATTTCTGTATTCACACTTTAATATTCTTCATGTCATTTCGTCAACGACACCCAATATACTAAGATAATTTGAATGAAAACGACACATCCATACTCATGTATTTCATCAGAAAAGAAAAGTGCAGAAAACAGGTTTTATCATTAGATGAATAAGCCTATACATGCAATGTGAAGTATCGTTCATGTTCATATTATGATGCTACGTTAATAGTTAAAAAACTACCTTGGTAACCATTGAAATTTTATCTATTGAGTGAATAATTATTTATGAAGACACAATTAATTAAGCTATGATTTCTTTTGATATTGATTCCAAAACCTGAAATTAGAAACTCACCTTTTTTTAATGGGTCCCCTATCTTGGTTTATTTCAGATATGATTGTAATTATTTCATTGAATACTTTGCTCTGGATTTACTTATGCAAGATGGTGAATGTGTAGGAGTGATTGCTATGTGCTTAGAAGACGGTTCTATTCATCGTTTTAAGGCTAAGAATACTGTTTTGGCTGCCGGGGGTTATGGAAAGGCGTACTTTTCTGCTACTTCAGCTCATACTTGCACTGGAGATGCTACTGCTATGGTAACCCGAGCGGGACTTGCAAACCAAGATATGGAGTTTGTTCAATTCCATCCTACTGGTATTTATGGAGCTGGCTGTCTCATGACTGAGGGTTGCAGAGGTGAAGGAGGCTATTTGGTTAATAGTGAGGGTGAAAGATTCATGGAGAGATATGCGCCTGTTGCTAAGGACCTTGCTTCTAGAGATGTAGTTTCTCGTTCAATGACCATTGAAATTAGAGAGGGAAGAGGATGCGGCCCTGAAAAAGATCACGTATACCTTCAACTTCATCATTTACCCCCAGAGCAATTGGCTCAAAGATTGCCTGGTATTTCTGAGACTGCTATGATCTTTGCTGGAGTCGACGTTACCAGAGAACCAATTCCAGTTATTCCAACTGTTCATTATAACATGGGCGGAGTACCTACTAATTTCAAGGGACAAGTAGGTTTTCGTTTCTAAATGTTGCTTCTAACATTTATCACATAAATTTAGGTTATCGGTCATAATGATGGAAGCGATTATATTGTCCCAGGTCTATATGCTGCTGGGGAAACTGCTTGTGCCTCTGTTCATGGAGCTAATCGTCTTGGCGCCAATTCTTTATTAGATTTAGTTGTATTTGGTCGTGCATGTGCTAAAACTATTGCTGAAGAAGATTCTCCTGGAGACAAAGTCCCTGCTTTAAAAGATAATGCTGGTGAAGCTTCTGTAGCGAATCTTGACTCTGTAAGATATGCTAATGGGTCCATACCAACAGCTAAACTTAGATTGACCATGCAAAAAACCATGCAAAATCATGCTGCCGTATTTAGAACCGGAGATGTTAGTTTTTACTCATTGTTATCTATAATATAATTATTATAATTATGTTTTTTATTTAGGTAATGCGGGACGGTATTCACAAAATGAATGATGTTTGGGCTCAAATGAAGGATTTGAAGGTATCTGATCGTAGTCTCACCTGGAATTCTGATCTTGTTGAAACACTTGAATTACAAAATTGCATGATCAATGCTGTTCAAACCATTGTTTCAGCCGAAGGGCGGGAAGAATCGAGAGGAGCACATGCTAGGTTAGCTAAATAAATATATAATATGATATATATTACGATATTTTATCTTTTTAGAGAAGATTTTAAAGACAGAATGGATGAATATGATTATTCTAAACCTTTGGAGAATCAGCATGCCAAACCAATGGAGCAGCATTGGAGAAAGCATACCTTATCCCAAGTTGATGTCAACGATGGAAAAGTGGATTTGTCTTATCGCCCAGTAATCGACCTTACTTTAGACGAAAAGGAATGCTCTTGGGTTCCCCCAGCAATTCGATCTTACTAAATTTGTGATCTCTTTTAAGTTGGCAATTATTTCTTTTATTCATGACTGAACTATTTATTTAATACTGTTAAAAATGTATCACAAGCCAAAGTACTTTGATATGTTTTTTATAGAAAAGAAAATTTATTGATAAAGAACAAAAGTTTTATTAAATGAGGCTACCAAATCGTGTTTTATTCATGTCATTCTCAATATTCCGATTATCAAAAAATATATATTTTTATGTTATCTACTTTGTAGAAGTAGTTTCAGGCATATTTCATTTGATCCTAGTAATTTTTTGTATATGTATATCAATATGTATGCTAATTAGTCATCAGTTTCTGGAGTTTGCTTTATAATTCTTATGTAAATATGTTTGTGTATTGAATAAACCCATATTTTTATAATGAAGTCTTGGATCAGTCTGTAGCAAAAGTAAATTCTTTCGAATTTTTTCTTCCTTGTTCGAATTTATCACTTTGCCCCATTCAAAAACTTGCAACTTGATAATCTAATGACTGTATTTTAACCATTTAGGTAGCAAATTGAATCAATAATATAAACAAACAATAGTGATAAACTCATAACTAGTGATGTCCAAATAATGCATAAAAACGCATATAACTCCAGCAATATAGGGTGTACTTTGGTAAAAAAATGCCACTGAAAGTACACTTATTTATTCAAGCAGGCACTTGTTCCACTGAACAATCGTATGACCCTCCGTTTCCCTGGTCCTCGAATATGCTGAAGGCTCTGTCGGAGTCCATGGATGTCATGGGGACACAGCTGAAGTTAGCTATAAGGTTGGGGTCCTTCTTCAAGCCAGGCACGTTCTCCCCTGAGAGCACTGAGCCAATCTTACTCAATTTTTCATAGACTGGGTCCTTTTTTAAGATCTCAAACTTTTCGGCAAACTTGGGAATGGTCGGGCTCTCACAGACCTTCTGAATGATGGACAAGGCATGTACAAGAGGCGGTCATTTCTCGAACTGAGGAGAGGTCTTGGGCAAGAAAGGCATCTTCAAAATCCAAATAAATCGTATTTACATAATTTGGACATCACTGCTCATAAGTCATAACTAACTCCGTTAATCTCACAGAGCCTGATATATATAATTATTAATTATACAACTATAGAGAAAATACACGAATTAAAATATATTCTAATAAACTAAATATTTAATACTAACCAAAAATGATTTTCCAAAATTAAATACATATAGAAAATTGGTTAAATAGTTAATGGCGTTGATTTCCCAATTTACTATTTGTCATTTTAGCAAAATTAATGATTAAGAAACAAATAAACGTAGCTCATTATAGGTAGATCATAAGAACAACAAAAACAATTTTCTACGAAAATGTTCCTAGTATTCAAAGTGCATATTTAAAAATATATAAATATGCACAAGTGTACAATTTATTTACTTAATTCAAAACTTCAAATTGGGCGAGAAGATCAACTTTGAGAAGCTGGAAAAACTACCTTGGAGATGAACTCCACAACATTTCTTGATGATAAATTGAAGGCATTCCTTGGTGTTCCAGACGTAATGAAGATCCCTCCTTTAAATCCTGAAGACATTTCAGCTGCTAAGATATGCATCAAATTTGATGAGGAAGAAACCATTCGAGTTTACGCAAGAATCAAGCCACGGATCCGTGAAGAGGAGGAAAAAGAAAGTAATAAAGAGTCTCGTATTATTATTTGTAGCGAAGAGGTCGTAACAGATCCATTGCCTGGAGGATGATCCAGTTATTCCCAACGAATCCTCTTCACTAAGATTTTCGATGGGCAAATCACACAGTTCGATTTATTTACAAAAATAGTTCGATCAAGAATCATGGATTTCCCTGAGGAAAACAATCTACTCATTTTTAGATATGGAGCCACTTCCTCTGGCAAAACATTCACAGTCCAGGATACAGTTAATAATCCAGGGATTTTGTCCTGATCCTTGGACACTATTTTTAACTCCCTTGGATCCGACAAAATCAGTGAAACTATTCCACTGAAACCTTGTGGTTTTGATACCTTTCAATCCTGCTCATTCCAACATGGGAAAGAAGAGAAAGAATCCGTGCTTAGTCTGGGCAGTTACCTTCTCCAAGCAGTGGAAGACGACAGCTCCTCCACTTCCTCCAGCACTTCAGATATGAGCTCAACTAATAGAGAGAGAGAGAAATGACGCAAATCCAAGGATTAAATCATGATACGTGAGGGGATGTTCAATGGACAATGTACTATTCTCTATGGATCGCTTTTACAGATTAATTTTTGAAATATTTAATTAACGAGTTCATATTTGTGGATGAATTTGACTAAAGGTTGTACTTGTGAAACAGTTTTACAAGTAGTTTTACTAAAACTACAGTGCACAATATCAATTCGTTTGGCCCACAGACGAGCTTGTTAGTTAGTACAAGTACTGGTATTTTAATACAATTTATACATTCATAACCCATAAGTTTCAGAAATCCATGAAATCTACCCTTGCACTATATATTATATATAAATTATAAATGATTGGGACATCATGAATCATGATACGATACAATATTAAAGGAAAATATAAGTATAAGTATTCTTCATGTTCAATTCACAGCTAAAAATATCTTTAAAATATTTGATATTTCCAATTTCATTTATTATTATTTTTTTGACAATTTGACTTCATTGTCATGTTTCCCAGCGATACCTTCTTATTATGATCTTATGAGCATCACACTTGATCATCAAATAACTTGGTGTTTCTACACTTTTCCATTCCTTCTTGCACATCGGATTAATTATGTTATGATTGATTTATTTAGGGCAAGGACACGGGAAACATATTGGGACCCAAAAAATCTTTATTTATTCATTTCGTTCCCCTCAAAAGTAGCCCCTTGATGCAATGTACATGTGCTAATATTTTTTCCAATTTTCAAAGCAGTTACAAAAAATTTATTAAGTCACTAACTACATAACAATAACAGCTGAGTTAAAATATGCTATTAAAATTAAAAATTGGAGAAAATATTAGCACATCATTTATTGCATCAGGAGGGGAGGACTACTTTTGAGGGGGACGAAATGAATACACTTACTCCTTTGGGAGCATGAGCAATGCAGATATTGTACTCAGTCCTAGCCTAATTAGGTTCCGTGTGGTAAATATTATCTTCTTAGTCTTTCTGGTGACAAATTTCCTTTTCTACAAAAATTATCATTATGAATATCACTAATTTGGGCACATATAGAAATCAAAGTTGCATCAATGATATTGCACATAAGTTTAGTTCATAAATATTACTTTCTATCAGAGGTGTCAAACTCATTCGGACTGAGTCCAATATCTGCGTTATTCCTGCTCCCACAGGAGTAAGTGTAACTGTAAAACAGCTATAAAAATGTAACCAAATAAAATTACTACGCAGGTTACATCTGACACGAGGATCTTGAGTTTGGAATCCCTGCTCTAGACTATTGAAGTAATATCTATGAAAAAAAGTAAATTAAAACCATGACTCTACATGGACTCAATGCGAGTTCAGTTGTGTGATTTGGAGTCTACACCTCTAACTACTTGAATTAAAATACAAGAATCAGACAATTCCTTATTTACCTACAACCTGAGTTAAAAGTTTATAATTATTCACATCATTATCAAATGATTCGAGTTCATTTAGGCACAGCGCAAATTATTGTTTTAAACTTCATGGTAATTTAAAATAATTCTTTTTCCAATATTTCTTTTTCTTTCTACTTTGTAAAGAGTAGCAAAAATTGTAAGACCTATATGCAAATGTAACATATATTCCAAACTTAGTTAAACGATTTAATTAATTAAAGACGAATTTAAGTAACTAATGTTTTTTTTTTACTTAATTACTTCTCAGGGAATTAAATTTATAATGGGTTTCAATAAAAGTAAAATGTGAAATACATAAAAAAAAAAGAAGAAAAATGTAATTAATTTGAATATACAAAAATTTGCCTCCTTCCGAAGTTCATTGGACAAATTATTCAAGTACAGGACTGATGTTTTTATTTTAAATTTGTTTTTATTTTTAGAATAAAAATCAGGAGTAGCTTATTTTAGGCTGAAAAGTGCAGGGCGTTAATGAAACAAAATATATTGATATAGGTACAATAATACTTTAGATTACGTGAATAATATGATTCAAATTACTGTCAAATTATGCCACAGGATGCAACATAATTCTCGCATCAGTCTCTACTGATGAGAGGAGTGGTCTCTTTTGGTGTGACTAAAGTAGTGTTTCTAAGAAAAATACTGTACATTGATAAATTGTATGGTGTGCAGTGGGAATAAATCAAAAAAGAAATGGAAATTGGCAAGAAACAAGACTCAAAACTTATGACAAGGAAAATGGATATATTCTGGAGTTATGCAAAATTTGTTCAAGGAAAAATATGTGTTGTCCCTGAAATTTTTTTTGGAAAGCACTGGACTGAAGCAAAAAACTTAATACAGGAATCCAAGGAATGCCATATTGAAAACAGACTCTCGGTTTTCAAAATACATGCAATAACAAAGGAAACTTTTTGTATCCCCCTAGAGTTGGTCTACAACTCTCATATATAGTGTGTTCCACAGATTAAGAAGTCTTGTCATAAATAATGTATCCTCCAGAACAGGGCTCACTAACTAGTTCATATTACCCAAAACATTAAAAAAGAAAGCTAATTTTTTAAATTGAACTAAATTGTTTTTTTGTTTTTTTTGAAAAAAAAAACATATTTTGATCTTTTTTTATCGATCGAATTTTGATTTTTCTTTCTACTTTTATTTGATGTCAATATTTTAATACCTGTCTTGTCTGAATTGTCCAATATCCCCACGGCACTTGGGGGAGGGGGGGGGGGGAGTCAGTCAAAAGTTGCATTCTGTTTTTTTTTTTTGTTAAATAAGAATTTTGAATTATTCTTCAGAGAAACATGTTAATCCCAGGATTTTCATCACCAATATAGAATGGTTCAAAAAGTAAGGAGCAGAGCTCTACTGCTCCACAAGTCATTTTTGTTTTATTGAAATATTTATCCAATCAATTCATATAATATAATATTTCAAATGAACGAGTTGTTTAAAATTCCACGAGATATAGACGTAATAATCTTCACTACAAGAGGTTGCTTGATATTGACATAGTTTTAACTAATCGTGAAGTATGTTCGATCTTTAAAAGGCCACAACATTGGAGGGAGTATATAACACAAAATTCTAACTTTTAACTTTGAAAAGAGGGCATATTAGTATTATTTGAGGGGTAAATAATTACTCCGCCCCTTATTCTTACAACCATGTTCATGTAGATAATTTAAAATATGAATTATATCCCATAGTATCAGACTCGGCGCTTCATCATTAATATATATCATAAAAAATCTGGCCGGAGACTAATTCTTAAACGAATCACCATAATAAATCAACTTAATGGTGTCTTATTAAATATATTTAAGAGACTCTTTTACATACCTACATACATAGACTCCTTTCTGCATCTCTAATTTATATTCACTATGAAAATAACAGGTTTGTGAATTTATACTCAAAAATAATAAAATCATGGTTTTTATGACATTAAGGAGAGGTAATAAAAGTTTTATGTGCCCGTATACACAAAGAACTACGTATTTCATTTCCATAAAGCTATCATCTGTAAAGTAAAACTAGAAGTTTTATTCTATAAGAGTTATATTTATACTTTTGTTCCTTCATTATTACTGATCAAGGATTCCCTGTAAAAATGTAGAATTTTTCCTACAAACCAAAAATCTATATATCACCGGAATAACTATCTCAAAAGTTACATCTTACAAATAAATGATTTTATTTTTAATGAAGTAAAATGTAGAAAGTAGTTTTTTTTATCCGACAAAAGAATAATAACATACATATTATGTATGTTATACCTCAAGATATTTTGTACAAAAATGTCGTTTGTAACTATTTCTAGGTAAGTGCAACTATGCTAGTAATATCAATTGTATGTTTATGTTTTAATTGGATCAGATATTCCCTAATATATAGAGATGTTCAATTAATGCATACAAATTGAGCTATAAATGCAAATAAAAATGAAAAAGAAAGGCCAAAAACGCATATAACTCTAGCAATATAGGGTGTATTTTGGTAAAAAAAATGCCATTGAAGGTACACTTATTTATAAGAGCAGGCCCTTGTTCCACTGAGTAATCGTATGACCCTCCGTTTTCCTGGTCCTCGAATATGGTGAAAACTCTGTCGGAGTCCATGGCTGTCATGGGAGCACAGCTGAAGCTCACTATAATGTTGGAGTCCATAGAGGGGGAGACATTATGCAAAAATAAAAATTGGTATTTACAATCAACCATGTACACGAATATTAGGAATAGTATTATAACAATTTAAAGAATATGTGATGAACTTATATTTCCCAAGAGAGAAACTTGACATAGAAAAATACTCTAAGTACATACAATGAAAGTATAAATAACACCTATTTATTGTATCCCTTGCTGTCATGCTCATATAAAAGCTTATTTGCACTTAAACGTGTTTATACATAATTTTTTGGCATATTTTTTATACATTTTCCATCACTTAAAAAACTCCTTTTAGTTTCTTTCTTCATTTAAAAGGCTATGTGCAGTATGAACTCTATGCACATACTTTTCTAACAAACAATTAATTACTTCTGTCCTTCTCACCTGTTATAATCTATATATATATATAAGGATAAAGCTATTAATTACCTGGCCAAAAAAAGAAAAAGTAAAAAAAAAACAAACTAAAACACAACATAACTTTAGCACTTTCTCGATGACGCAAGATTGAAAGGTCATTCGTTAGAAAATTGCGTTTTTCCCCTACAAAATGATACTTGATTACATATTTAGAATTACATCTATGAAGTTTTATATACCAAAAATTATGAAATAGCTCGAATCAAGGATTAGAAAACTCATGCATCAAATAAGAGGACCATAGAACCTCTAATACCTTTGTAAATTTAAATCTATGAGTTTAATGTTTTAGTACTAATGAGTATGAACTCAAAATAAAATTATAATGCAGTTTATTGACTCAACAGTTAAAGAAACAATTAATAAAGCAGTTATAGTGACTCAAGTAAAGTTATGCTAACTTGATAAAAATGTTAAAGGAACGCCCAAATTTTTTTTTACTCGGTATCTTGGGTTTATCAAACATTACTACTGCAAAATTTGACCCATAGCCTTTTAATTTGAGACAATATATGTAGTTTAAAAATGATCGATTTTTTATTTTTAATTGAACAATACCTTGTTAAAAACGTTTTGAGATGTCTTATCTTTCACCAATTTAGTCCCTTTGATTGTCCTAACAAAAATAAGCAGATAAAAAACTGCCCTTCAATACCCCTGTCCCCTAAAAACAAAACAAAAAAACAGTATACTCAAATGAATTTAATATATTAATTTATGATTGAACATTCACATTTTTTTTCATAGGTTTTTAATGCAACATAGGACGAAAGTTTATTCAAAAATGATTGGGTTTTTTTGGTCAATTTTCAAGATTGACAATGATATAATTAATTTGTATTTATTCATACATAACGACTTCTTAATTTTGGTCTATAAAAGAGATCTACTAGGCCTTTTTTAGTTAAATGACAAAGCAGAATCTATAGTATCACACTCATAAGTAATCACGTAGGGTCATTTTTATTCATTTATAATAACATTTATTATTTAATCCTTCATGTTAATGTACCATAAAAATAGAACTTTATAAGTGATATTTAAATACATGGAAAATACCATTTTTCACTCATATACCTCTATGGTAAAACTCTTGAGGACCCATAAATAGTTTTTGCCTCTGAATTTAATAAGTATCGACTAGTTTGTAACCAAAAAATTTCCACTCATTTATGGCTCAATTACTCAAATATTGGTGCAAATTGTTAAACCAGAGAGACTCATAATTTTTGTTTATATTCTTTATATTATATGTTACTAGGTATTAAGAGATTTGCATCATATATTCCAAAATTATCACAAAAGGCACTCATACAAAAGACACTCCAAATTCTGATGACCCCTTGAATATAAATAAAAAGTGAGATAAATCTATTTAGTAAATAAACTAAAATATTTAATCTGTTATACCCATTTACAAATATGATCATAAATATATACACCTATTCAAGACGAAACGACGACAAAACCTTTTTCGTAACGCCTTTATTTCGTGAAGAAGATAAAAACTTTTTTTTAGTCAATGTACACATTCAAATCCGTAAATAGCCTTGTAAAAGTCTAAAAATACACTTTGTCTTGTTTTATTTGATGAAATTAATACTTCAAAAGGTATCGAAAAAGTACTGGAAGGCGAGCTCTTAACTTGGATATATTTTAAAATAATATGAGCATTGAAATTTTATTTTGAGGGGAAAAGTCAATAACATAATTAATCAAAAAACCCATACTAAAACATGTTTCTAATAGGTAGTAAGGCATATAAAATCAGATATTGTACTATATATGATATTTGGGAGAATAGAATATGATTGATTGGCTCATCAATTGAAAATTTCTACCTCTAGTTTATTTTTAAGTCATGTTAGTATTTATAAAACAAAAGATAATAGATCAAAGTTCACCCGTGTTTGGTTATTCTAACATAGATATGTTAATCCTTATCTCTTTAGAAAAATTTAGCCAAAGAATATCAAAAAAAAAAAGTGAAAATTGTATTCTTTTTGTGTAAGTTGATACGCACCCCAAAGAAATTGAAAAATATTTCCCTTCTTAAAAAAACATAGCCATTAATTGATCCATGTTTGTAATGGTGCTATAAACACGCGCTACTTCAAAAAACAACAAACAAACAATGTTAAGTAAACAAGAACTTGAACAAAAAGAAAAAAAAGTTTTTTTCCTTGATTTTTGCTTCATATTGCATAAAGTTATCTGAGTCATAAAAAAAACAAGACAAAAAACTTTTTTATTTTTGAAATGTAAGTATACATTTTTTTCATTACTCTTTGTATGTTTTATACGCTCAATTGATAAAAAGAAAAAAAATAACATTGCAAAAAAAGAAACTTTTAGAATAAAGAAAAATTGAAATTGGATTACATAGAATAAGATACAGTTGGGAGTGAGATCTTTGTTGATATACTATATAGAGTAATGAAATTTTGAATCTACATATGTACATACATATAAAGTATTCATCAACTGTGTTTTGTTTGTTAGTTGTCTAAATTGGTTTTTGTATGAAAATACACTTTAATAATTTTTTTGACATGTACATGATTAGGGTCAGTCCAAAAATAACAATGGATTCTAACACAAGGATAAGACAAAAAATACCCAATGTTAGGTGAGATAATCATTATTTATTTCTAGGAAATGAATCACAATGTATTTTAAATGGAAGTTCAAAGATTAACTCACCAAGCAATCCTCATTGACTCTCTCAACCCTTTCTTCAAAAAAGAAAAAAAAAGAAGTGAAAAAATACCAATATTTTACATTTGTTGACAAATTACGCCATTTTCCCCATTTCTTGGACTATAATAATCTGTTCTATAGTTATATGATCACAACTTAACAAAATTTAATTCAATTTAAGTAAATCCATGTTCAGAGCATTTATAGTGATAAAAAAGGCGGACAAATTGACAGCTGGCAAAGAAATAGCTTCATCTAATTTGTTGATATTGTAAGGATACAACGAGGCATTCTTTTTTGTGTATATCTCACAACCTTTCCTTGGAAATGAAATCAAAATAGGGCCCAAAATCGATTGGTAGTCTAGTAATTCAGCCCTACTGTAGTACAATACTTCATGTAATATCACTGATTAGCAAGAGCTAATTTCTGATTAGCCAATCATTGACACTAATAAAGAACAAGAATCATAAACAAACCGACGGCTAACAAATAAATTCAGAATTAATTTTTCTGATAGAAAGATGACCTTTGTATTTCATTCGAATCTCTATTCAAGCACGTGATCAGAGAATAAAAAATGACGCCGCTTCAAAATCAGGTTTGATGCTGGAAAAAACTAATTCGTAATTAGCACGTCAAATACTAGTACTAAAATCATACAAATTTACTTTTATTGTAATTCATTCTCCAAATGCTAAAAAGGAACTACCTTCAAAAAACAAAAATAAAATTTGAATAACAAAATCTTTTATTTATTTAACCAAAATAACAATAATAAAAGTTTTATAAGTTTTGTTTATCTCTCTTTCAAATAATGATAATTCTTAAACAATACTATTGTACTGTAATCCTTTAAGTTATAGTTTGATTCTACATAAAAGGCCTAGTTCAACAGTCAAATAAATTTGATTTCAATTTTTTTGAAGCAGAAAATGTTTAAGGTTAAGTGTTGAAGTTTTTATAATTCTGTGATAATAAATATTATGTTATTGAAAAAGGAAAAAAAAATATAAATACCAAAATAAATGAACTCAAATTCATATAGCTATTTAACTAGGCAAACCAAAAGCAAATACCTCTTGATAACAAAAACCAATTATAAATACTCTCGCTTCAAATAAACAAATGAAAAACTGAGTGTTGTTTCTCTCCTGATCATAGGTAACTTCTATTAAAACTGATTGGGGGCGCTGTAATACTACGTATTTAACAAACTAAACTAACCCAGCTGCTGGTAGTTTGAACAAAAGGAGATTTTTGTTTTTATTTAATATTTTGTTGAGTTTAATTTTTGATATAAATCAATTGGAAATATGTAATACGTCTTATTATTGCCTTATCTAAAATTTTAGTTCAAGCCAAATAAAAGTCAATAATTGTATTTTATTTCATCTATTCCTTAGAAACGAAGAAAAGTAGAATAAATGGGCATAAAAAGGCTAGAAACCAACGTACAACTCGTACATGCATATTATATATATAAACCAGAGCTTCTCAAACTTTTTATAGCAGGGTGCATTGATCAGATAATTAATCCAACCCTTGCATTTAGTTTATGCATTTAATTTGTAAAGGGATACTATAAAAAAAACTTTTAATTTTTGTTTGCCTATAAACTGTAAAAATATAAATTTTGTAAATCTGGATATCTACGAGCGCACAATTGTACTGTGAGGAGTACAGTTTGAGGAACAATGTAGCAGGCATTTAATAGTGAGATGTCCTATTGTAAAATAATTGTTAGTATCAATGATAAAATTTGTTTCCATCCTTTTTTTTTCCTTGCAAATGACGTAATTTGTCAACAAATGTAAAATTTTGGTATTTTTTCTCTTTTTTTCCCCTCTCCTTTTTTGAAGAGAGGTTGAGAGAGTCAATAAAGATTGCTTGGTGAATTAATCTTTGAACTTCTATTTTAAATACATTGTAATTCATTTCGTAGAAATAAATATTAATTATCTCACCTAACATTGGGTATTTATTGTAAATCTTCCTTCCTTAGAGGATTATTCAGGTATATTATTGTTTATTGAATATCTTTTGCATTCCATTCAAATAGTGTAATTAATTAGATCTTAATAATTGTAGGTGTACAATAAAATTTATTAATATATCTAATTGAAGGGAATTGGAGTCACTTGAACTCCTTGAGAGAACAATAAAATATGTACATAGTTAAAGAGGATCATTTTACTTTGTGCATTTAATTTGTAAAGGGATACAATTAAATATAACCTTAGACACGAGTTACTTAATATGTAAATATATTCTTCACTTTAAAAATAACAACCCCTCTAATATAACCTTACTGTTTTAATTCAATTTTGATATTTTTATTTTATTGCACACTAGTTATAAATGAGTAATATGTAATTATTTTTTCTTACACTATACATAAATCAACTGCTATCAACTTTTCTGGTTTCTTTTTGTCACACTGATAAAGCAACTGATCGAATGCTCAAAAATAATAATTAATTTCCGACAACAAATATGAAATTCTTAATAAAAGAAAAGCAACTATAGCGGATATTTGGTGAAAAATACTTGATACTATATTTGTTATCTGATGAATGATGCTGAAACATATACAAATAAATACATTTATTATTTTGGTACAAAGCTATAAAAGTAATTTGGTTATTTTTTAATAAGTCAATGAGATATCATTGTATTTAAATGTATGTACAAAGGAGAATGATGCATCCCTGATAGTAAATCCTACCTGAATGAAGTATAAACAAGTTTTGATGATCAAATTATAAACACTATAATCGTAAATCGTCTCAGCCACCTAATCTGTAAATATGTTTTGAACAATGATTATTGGGTTGCATTTTCATGGAATTCTGTTGAAAATTGAATAACTGTTGTAGCCCTCTATAAAAAAGTGTTTTTTTATTTTTTGAGGGGTTCATTTCTCTGCTATCTAAAAATATAAAAAATTTATACAAATTCTTACAAAGCAATGACAAAGAAATAAATCTTTAGGTTGGATTTGAGATGCCTATCATAAGCTCTCTGTCATATTTCCCTCATTCATCTTGCTTAAATTTATTTCTAGTAACATCAAATCTTAATTTATGTGTTTTCCAACCAGATATGAATATGTACTAGATATGTAACTTTTCTCTATACAATACATAAATCTGAATGACTCGAATATACAAATATGAGTCCATTATCAAGCTTAGGATTTGAACATGAAGGTTATTATGATGGAAATATTTTAAAGTAAATATATATATATATATATGTATATATTTATAAATATGATCTTTGTACAAGTTTTAGATTCGATTACTAATTTTAGTTATTTGATTCACTAAGTATGAAAGTGAACATTGTTTTATTTTTTAGATCCATTTATTTGAAGCATATTCGATTTTAACTTAGTATTATTTTTTGCACTTCCTGTACTAGATTTGTAACAATTTTTAAGCATTTTTAAATTAAGATAAATTGACTATTGAAAAAATATCTATTTGAGAGCCATAACGTTTGATAATATGCTATTGATTCTTCAATAATGGAAAGAATAACGAAGCTGTTATTGCTATACTGCTCAATTACAAAGCAGCTTTCATTTGATTTATTTGAGTACATCTCTACAAAATAAAAAAAATGTCAAAACATCTCTATTTCATATTTGATGTGTCCTCTGCATTTTCAACAAATAAAGACTTATATACATAATTCAACTTGCAACTAAGACAATTTTGAAATGAATAACGCTTGCTAAGAGGGCTCTTTTTCACAACCCTATACAATGTATTTATAATTTATGACATAGTTTTTTTTAAAGGAAATCAACAGAATATCTTCTTTGGCCATTCTGATAAAGTCAATAATTCATTTTATTTAAAAGAGTTTCCTTAAAAAATAAAAGATGCGTCAGTTTTTTTTATCAATTCAATCGATTTGTATAAAAAGAAATGACTTAACTCCTCTGTTTTGTATATTTTATAAAATATACAATATACATATATACAGTTAAAAAATATATTTTTTACTTATTTTGTCTCTAGATTCTAAAATTTTTAATGAATGTACTTTAAAGAAAATTAAAGTATTTTTTGTTTGTTTGTAAATCCTCTAATGGCTGTCTATTACAAAATGAATTAAAGCCTAATCCCTCAATGTAGAAAAAAACAACAACTTTTTGCCCAAATACCTAAAAACACAACTTATCTCAAATTATTACTGGGATGCATAAAAATTTTTTAAAGTGATGAGAACAGTAACTTGAAAATAATTTGAAATAATTGACTAATTAAGATAAAAATATAACACGTTTGCTAAATATTATAAGTAAAGAAAAAAAAGGGAAGAATAGAGTTTTTTCCCTCTATTTATAATATTTGACGGACGCAATATGTTTTGAATGCCTTAATCAATGCGTAAATCCGCCCTTAGGTAGTCATGGAGGGAAAAAAGTCGTAATAAGATAATTTCAATTTTTTATAAATACTAAAAAGTGAAAACCATGGGGCCCCTGTTGCACAACCTCTGCATTCTCAAGGAGAAAATGTCTATTTATTATTTTTTTTTTGTATAAATATTAACCTAACGTATTTGAACAAAAGCTCATTATATATTCTATTTTCTGTGCCTATATATAAGTTAATAATCTCCTTAAGTATAATTATAAAACTTTCTGCGTACCCACACGGGTTTAATTATATCTGCAGACGTCGATTTTAGTCTAAAAAGTAGATCGCCCAGACATTTTATCATTTTTTTTCCAGCTAATATCTCCTTTTCCGTGTGTTACGTTATTTTTTATCTCCTTATAAAATGGGATGAACAAACTAAAGTATTCATAGCTGTTAGATGGCACAGAGATAGAACAGACTATTGATAAAGATTATATTGTTGTTATTAATAATACCAACGTGGTTATCAAAACCCTTGTTACGGTGCATCTAATTTCTTCCTCATTGAACTTAAATCCTTGTTTGTTAACTATATGGCATTATTTTGAAAGGTAAGTATAATTAAACAACTTTGGTAGAGTTCGAGGAGAAGGTGAGAGCGAGACTTATAATTAAGGATGCGACATTTGTAGAGACATATAACAGTTTTATAATTAGAAAAGGAAAAACTGTTGGTATTTTGTTATTTCATTGTTGTGGAGGAAATGTATCCCTTCGAAAAGATAATTAAATAACTCTTTCTAAATTAGTTGAAGATTTTGTAATAAGTAGATAATCAAATAATAATATATCTATGTATAATTATAATATTTTCCCCTACCAATTGTTCTACTTCCTGGGGGTAGTAATACTAATAAAAATCCTAATACATGCAGCTGATGTTAACAAGGGTGTTAATTCAACAGTATCATAAACTTCGCTCCCGCCTTTTCCTCATACTCTACAAAAGTCGTATCTCTACTTATGGTACCATTGAATTGTGAGCCACTTTAGACTAAAATTGACGTTTCTACTTTTATATAGGTATAAATAGGTAGTGTTGCCAACTAATATTTTTTGTCTTTTCTTCCTTAAACTCAAGGAAAGGAGTGACCGCTCAATAGTAGGAGAGCATTAGGAATGTAAATCATATGCAATTCGGGCGTGTGATAAAAAAGTGGAGTTGGCTCTTCAAACAGGTCTTTTTGTTTTCCGAAGCTGTTATCATTTTTTTTTTCCCCTTAAGAAGGTAACATCAACTTTACCTCAACATAATGTTTTACAAGTAAAGAACAGTCTGCAAAGATTATACATATCATGGAGAGGAACAAAGGAAAAATTAAAAAATGGATATCATTCATTGAGGAGAATGGAGTTAATGATATTTGTGAATATAATAATGAATCTGGAGGAACGTATTGTAATGTTTGTGGTTTGATGTCTTCATTTGTATAAATATATAAAGGAAAATAGCAGCTTGTAACTCAGTAAAACGTCATGACAGCTCAAGCTGCTTCCCCCCTCGACATTCATTAAATTGTCAGGGTTGCCAGGTTGATTTTCTCTTTCTTTTTTTATTACAAGCCCGAATTGCATATGATTTACATTCCTAAGCATAGTTTTCCTTTGTCTTTTCTAATTGGCTTAACATTGTCATCTGCCATAAGTTCCTCTTTCAAGTGTATTGTACATGTTATATTTAGTAAAAATAACACTTATGTACATTAATTATATATTTATCCTAATTGGCAGATATTAGCAAAATATTTATGTGTTGTTCAATTTCATGTATCAATAATTACAGATAACAAATCTCCAGGTACAACAGTATGATAATGACGAATTTTTAATCGTCTTTTTATATTAATTAAAAAATGGAAAAGAAAAGCAATCAAAAGAAGGGGATAAAATATTTTAATACATTTTTGGGTTTGAGCAAGGAAGCAAAATTGCTTCTCTGTAGCAATACTTCTTTTTTTTTTTCAAGACATCCTTGATCTGACTTGTATATTTTTTAAGATCAAGGAGCCATGATAGAAGGTCTGGATCACTGATGATTAAAATAACAAAGATTAAACAATCACAACAAACATTCTGATTTGTCTTAATTTGATATAAAATATATGTTAATTTGAAGAGATAATTCTTCCGATTTATTTTGTATTTTAATTAATTCATCTAAGAAATCAATTAAGTATTTATACAGATAATATAATTAGAATATCCTTTTTTCTTCATGAATACTAAATATTTTCATGGACAATAAACCTGGAGGCTCATTATCTGTAGTGTATTGATTTTTACATGAAAATACACAATGCATAATCATGATCAAAAATATTTCAAAAAAAACAAACAAACATCAAAATATTCTCAAGTTTGTATCAAGATAAATGTAAAACTGTCTCGGAAGAGACGATTGGATAGTGGTGGAATGATCAAAAATTTAAACGAAATTATTGAATAGATGTATTGCACTTAAATTACAATTTATTGTTTAAATATAATCTATGATTTCTTATCAATGTATTTTAAATTTATTCTATAAAATTGTGATATTATTCACTTAAGTATTAAATATTAAAGAATAAATTTTATCTATTTTTTCATATTTAATTTATTCTGTAATACTAACTTATAAATTAAACCCGTAAAAAAAGCATTGTTAAGCTCACTTCATATAAAAATTTCACAAAGTACTTAATTGAATAAAAAAATATTATAAACAAAGTCTTTGGATCCTTAAAACATAACATGCCTAAGGTAGTAAAGGAACATGTTTTTTCTTTTTATATTTATGCAGTTGTGATTAATTTTTTCAGTGTTTGCCCTTTCCCTTGAGTCGTTTAGGTTCGTATAGGCCATATCTATATAATAAATCCTCAAGTTTGTCTGTGTGTCCGTAACCCCTTACCCTATGGTCATGAAATTTTGTATGCGTAATCTACACGTTATATGAAAGATTTCTACGGAAACAAATTTCGAGAAATCGAAAAAAAAAATTTCGCGGTTTTTTTTTTCAAAATTTTTTGTCGCTCCAAATTTTTTGGCCTTTCAATTTTTCTTTAGGATTTTTTTTCGCGATTTTATGATACGCGAAGCGAGCACCAATTGCGAGTTGGTATAAAAAATACATCTTATTTAAGCATAAAGTCTATCAATATATAGATTGCATCTCGTATTTTATTCGCACAGGTTCACTTCCTTTACAGACCTCATTGAAACTCAAAAGGAAAAAAAAAGTGGAAATGTTTGTTCACATACAACTACAATAATGTGTGTTCCTATTTTTCTTTGCAAATTATATATTTATTATGTAATATTTTGGCAGTAATTTCAAATATGCATATTATACATAAAGACAATATTGTATTAAGTGTTCATAAAAATTGCATGTAAGTATGCAAAGAATAGAGTTGAAATTTCATGCCAAAGACAGTGTATTTCATGGGATATGTCTGTATATTTAATATTTAAGAAAAAGTTGTTGTTCAAATTTTTTTTTATAAAATACCTCTAAGGGAACCCTGCATGGTCAATTAAATTGACCCGACCACGGGATAGCCTAATAGATATAGTACAGTACAACCCTTCATTTTCGGATAATAATTTAAACTTTTGATTCTAATTAATACACAGTTATATACTGTTTTATAATTTATTGTATTTATATTTTTTTGTTAATATTTAAAATAAAAGTATTTCACAAAGTAGTGAAAGATTATCAATAAATGAAACAAGAACTAATATCATATACAGTAAGATATTTCAAGATAGTTGACTTTGGTTTAGAGAATTAATTTTATACTATAATGTATAAATAGTATATTTATGGAATTTTCTATGTAACTTTTCTAAATTAATTAAGTCGATAAAAAAAGTACTTTTAATAAAACAACTATTACTTAATTATAAAGTCAATAAAAGTACTAATCAAAGTATCTCCAATTTTTGTTAGGTGTTTAGCCTAATTTATATTTTTTAAAGCATTATAACTATTTGAAACTTTAAAAGATATATTAAATATGTAAAACTTTAGGAAAGTCACAAAGTATATTTAGAAATAACACATCATGTAACTTTTTTTAGATATTTAAAAAAATTACTTAGTTGAATTCAAAATTATTTTACTTTAATATATGTAGTACAAGTCAACAAAAATTTAAAAAAAATTACTTGAGTTCAATGCATAATTTTTGTCCTAATTGCGACGTAAATTACAAATTTTCTATTTAGTGTTTACTCGTATATATTTTTGATATTAATTTTTTAATATTTCTTACATTTTCTTTTGACTTGAGACAACTTTTGAGATTGAAGAAATACAGAAAAAACATATACAAATAAACTAAAAAATTTCTAATTAATTACTGATATTACATATGAACTCACAAAATTAACTTTTTTCTATTTTTTTTTTTTAAAACAAGGTTTTTCTCTTACTCTTGAATTAATCACGATCCTCCAACCTCTTTATATAGGATAAAGTGGTTTTGATCACAAAAATAGTATCCTTCCTTGAGACAAATGGTTCCAAGAATCAAGAGGATTTTTTTTTTTTTTTTTTTTTTGAATAGATGGAATATTTTGACATCAAATTACGTGAAGTTGCACTATTTTTCTCTTATGAAGCGTATCCCCCAATTTGAGAAGAACTAATTTATGTATACCATATATCCACGTATATGCACTAAAGAATTATTAACATACCTTATCCTGACGTTATTTATAGGTAGAAAAATTACCTAATTAATTATTATTATCATTGTAATTCTTTGGGAATCTTTTTATGAAAAATAGAAATTTTGCCATTGCTTCTAACTTCAACTTCAAATTGATTCCACTTGAATCTAATTTTATACTCTTTTTTTTCTAGGAAAGTCTTAAATAAACAATTTATATTTTGAATATAGAAACTAAGATATCTATTATTTTTGTGTATTATCTTTTTTTATGATAAAGAAAATAAAAAAAGAGACGAAAATAAGTTTCATGATGACTAGATACAATATCAGAGAGTTGAAGAGAAAAAGAAAAAGCTAAATTGTATTTTGAGAAGGGCTTTCACTATTGTTCATGGGCATGATAAAAATTTTATTGAGTTTATATATATATATTTAGTATATCAGCCCACATATGTACATTTATGCGTCAAGGGAGAAGAGCCACTTGAATATGTAAATATTTGATCCTCATCAGCTCTTTTCCTCCTAATTTTAGTCTTGGTTTGAATGTCCCAGTACGTACATTCCAAATTACATTTTGCCAACAACAATAAAAAAAAAGTTTATACATACTACATATATTTACAATGTATGTACATCTATAAATCACTCTTGCAATTTTTTTGTAACTATTTGGTTAATTTTCTCGTCACGTTCACTTGTTAAAAATACTTGTAAATAACTATACCGAAGACATACTTTTTTCAATATTACTATATAACTCCCCAATATTTGATAGACATATTTCTACGGTCAATTATGAGCTATAGGGTGAAATATACGAAAACTTTTTTAACTATAGTCTGAAGCTGTCTTTCTGCTCTGATATGACCTTTCAAATATAAAATTATTATCAATATTATTTTTATTGAATAGTAATAGTCAATTTTATTGCAATCTTTCTATGAATTTCTCCGAAGGGTTGATGATAATAATAATCAAATTTTTTTGTATAAAAAAAACTCCCTGGCTTTTTTATGTGCTCATACTTGGGTTTATCAAAAGAAAAAAGGTGGTATAAACTAATCTTTTTAAGAAACATTCTCATGGATTAACCTTAATGTTTCCCTTTTAAGCTTTAAAAGTATGTTGAAGTAATTTTTTAATACTTTCCATTTTAATCATTTATTTGAATACTAATTTTACTTCGATATATATATATAAATAAAACAATGTTTTATCAGCGTTTTGCATTTTTTAAAGCAATGAATAGTAGAAGAAAGAAAATAATTTCTACTGATAATATATACATAATAAAAACATTCTAAAAATTTAATTAATAAAAGTTTTGTTTTTGAATATATTTATATAGGGAAAAATTAGACATAAAAAGTTGATTATATTCTATATTATCAACGAATATTAATTTTTTTTATGTACACTATATATGAACATATATGTATATACATATACATATTGTACAGTAATCATAACAATAAATATTTTATATACAAGCAGTTTATTTGATACTATCTTACCCATATTTATGTATATATTTTTTCATCTAAAAATAATAATTCATACACAAGTTGCCAAAAAAATATGCTATTTTATATGCGTGTGTTCATATAATGAATCTTGTCAAGACATGATTACATACATACATAGTAAATAGCATTTGTTAAAATGTTTTTATGATATGGTACTTTATATAAAAAGTTTGAGGATTAATACCTATGCTACTATTGTTAGTATTTCGAGGTTACATCTATTTGTTTTGAATACTTTTGTCACATTTTTTATGTCTATGTAACGCTAACACGGCACTATTCTCACTAATAAAAAAATGTGTAAAGTATTTTAGTGATAGCTGTCGATTTTTTTGCTTCTTATATCCTTAATACTATTTTAAACATTTATTGGTTTAGCTCAAATGAAGTGTTTTTCAGATGTGAATAATTTTTTGGTATATAATGAAGAATAATTTCAATGTTGAGACGAATTGTCTAACTGCCAAGCAATTAAAAAAAAAGTCAAAAGATCAATCTGTAGACCCCAAAAGCAAAATTTTTATTTAAGTGATAATTTTTGTCTGCAAGGAAAATATAAGATAATAATTTAAATCCTAGGTACAAAAAAGAAAGTTTTAACTTTCTTCCATAGTATAATTATCAAACAATTAAAAAAATCCGCCCTAACTTGGACTGGATAGTTATACAGCTTAAATTTATATTTATATACCAAATAGGAACATTATGTTATAATATTTTTTGGCCACAAAATTGTCCGATATCAAAATATAACAATAATTATTATCTAGTTTTTAGATATATGGGATAAAAAGATTTCTTATGTACCAACGTTAAGTTAAATGGAACGTTTTAAATAAATAATATATATATTTCTTTTGATAAAGATAATTCAATAATTGAAATTTCATTTTGAACAATAAAGACAAACGTTACATAAAGAACATCCTCGAACTAATGTCTTCAGATCTTCTTCGTTAATTAATCTAATGATTGTCAAATATCAAATTGATTTGTATTTTGTATGAAATATTTGATCCGTGAAAACAAGGCTAATTGTAATAAAAAATGTGGAATTCAATGGCCAGTTTGTAAGGGAAACAAAACTTTATAATTTTTTTTTAAAATGAGATGTTTCATGTTTCTGAGTCCTGTTGGCATACAATAACAGCCAGCAATTTTTTCAACACTTCATTTAACATTATTATGGATTTGATTGGGTTTGAGTAGATCAGTGATTGCCAACGTTCAGAAAAATGCAGTAATTTCATAATGTGCCATGCAATTGTTACATATAATATAAATAGTTCCGTCTATGTGTAAAAATATCTTTATCGACATAGATAGCTAATATACTTAATTTGTAGTTTGATATTCATGAAAATGGGTAAAGTTAGACGTAGAAGTTCAGTTTCAAACATGTTTAAAGTATGTGATACTCTTAATCAAATCATGTGCTATTGTTCTATAAGTATGATAAACTTCATATTGTAATTGATGACTTTCAGTAGTATATATATATCTATATCTGAAAGTGGGTTAAATGACTATATTGACTACAAAAACTCCTTTGATAATTACTATAGATTCTTATCCGGCAGGCTAATCGGTTTGTAGTCAGACAATTTGTCTCAACATTGGAATTATTCTTAATTAAATATCAAGAAATTGTTCACATCTGAAAGCACCTTAATTGAGCTAAACCAATAATTTATCTTTACATTAATCCAAAAATGGAACCTCCTGTACAAATTGAATTAGATCGACCCATAAACAAATTATCAATTTAAATAACTTTTTTAGGTCTCCACTTATTTCACTTCTTACCTTATTCAACTAATAAAAATGAATACATATAAACTTCCTATTAATAAAAAGGGTCAAATTAAGAAGAAATATTTAGAAGTTATCATTCAGTCTTATTGGAGGACATCATTGTGGAACAAAGTTGTCAATACCACTATTTCTTACAGTTTTCATAGCCTTTTTTCATCATAAATGCAAACTGAAATTGTATCACATTTTTAAGGACCTGATTGAGAAGACGTGACTGACTACACATAATCAAAACCATATTCCTTAGAAAAATTACATTTTATTCAAATTATAATCCAAAGATGACTTTACTTTCTCCCTTGCAGTTTTTTACCAGGATTTAAATAATTTTATCTATTTTTCTAATCATTTGTGAGATCATTTAAAAAGATCTTATTGCATTATGATGAGGGTTATGAAAGCAGAAATTATCATTCACTGCAATTATGATATTTAAGATCAAGAGTTTTAAGATCTTTCAACTCATATTTACAAATGTTGCTCACTTTGATAAAGACAATCATTTTATCGTCAAAAATTGATAAAGAAGAGATGTAGAAAGATAAAATCAGCAATAAATATTGAAATTGTAATATTGGATTACACATCAATTATATCATGTGATACTTTAAATATAATTACATATATACGTAGATATTATATTCTTCAAAGAAAATGCCTATTTGTAAATATATTTAGTGAAATTATTTTTTCTTCCTTTGAAAGGTTAATATCAGTTTTCATATCTTTAGGGCTGATCAGGTGTTATAAAACCATCTCCATATCTTCTTAATCTGTGAGTTAAAGTCAATAAAATTTGGTAATTAGTATTTCAGTCTAATTTTCATATAATGTTCAAAAAATTAAACAAAGTTAAGCAAATTCTCATTTCTATGCAGCACTGATTATGTACTACGAACTCAAAGTTCAGAGGAGAATGGAAGTACAAATTTCAAAAAAAGATGAGATTAAAGATTTTGATATTATAATTCACTTTTCAGTTAGAAATCATTTACTTTATCATTAATTCAAGAGAGTAAAAAATGAAGTATGTAATAAAAAGTTTATTACTTTTGCTTCTCCTATGGAGTAATATCTACTAAGTAACTTATTACTCTCATAAGTAATATTTCCTAAGACTGTGAGTTACTAAAAAATTGCATGTTTGTTGTATGTAAAAACTCATAATTTATTTATAAACATTCATTTAAAAACAAGTAGGACTCCAGTTTATATCAAACATCAAACGTATTTATAAATGTACATTATTTTTTTAGACTGTCGAGCATAACTTTGAGCATGAGTGCTATTTGCTAATATGATTCAAAAGTGTGAAACCATACAGATTTTTTTCTCTCTTAATTCATCCAATGGATCCTAAAATGCTCTGGTTTTTCTCCGATGAGATCAGAAAATCAACAACCAAAACAACTGCTGGCTTGCTTACTACCCCAAGGACGTTTCCATGGTCATGCAGACCAAGGTCCCGGCCACTGTCATGGTCTTTGGCATCATGATCTTAGTAGGTTCTTTGGACGTTATATAAAACACTTTGAACATTCTTAAAGTGTTTGATTAAACGAATGAAAAGCGTCCAGAGAACCTTCTAAGAATCTTTAAAAAACAGAATCAAGCAATCACATAATATTTGTATGGTATTTATTTATTGATAAATTAATTAAGAGATACATTTATAATATACGATAAAAGACATATACATAGGTATAATAGCAAACAAGAAAATATGTATTTTTTATGACAGTCAATAATATATAAGTATAAGAACAAACAGTAAAATTATTCAGTCTATATTCAATGTAAAATTCTTCGTGGTCTCTTCCAGAGGGTCTGGTTTTTACAAATTAAAAAAGAAAACTCTTATTACCAGCTTTTAACAATTCTGGTTCTTAAATACTGATACCCTAATCAATATTTAATTGAAATATATTGCCATGTTTTATTTCCTCAAATCCTTCAAAATAAAATTCTTGGCCTTTATTTTATGATTTTGAAGAACACTGATACGAAATGAAACATATATTCTCAGAGCAGGATGTGTCCTCATCCATCTCCCTTCGTAATCCTTTAGTTTGACCATGAAACACATATTTTTATGCTCATATAAATATGATAATTACAAAATCTCTTAGTTCAGCTTTGTTTTTTGAAATAATTTAAAACATACAGACTTGAAGAGTGATGTACGTGATAACCCATTGCTGGAAAACTTAATGACTATTAATACAAAATTAGAGAATGAGTATTTGGCAGAATAAATTGCCTGCCGTAATAGTCTATATATAGCACTGAACACCTAAAATGTGTTGTAAAAAAGTTCACCGGAATGAAAACAATTATGCACGACCTAAAAAAAAAGAAAAAAATAATTAATATAAACGAAGATCTAGCGACCCGAATAAAAATATTTCTTTTGGACGAAGACCTAGTGACCCAAATAAAATCGTTTTGTTAATGTTCTGAAAACAATTTTTGTTTTTGGAATGATACTCCTTGATTTGCTTTTAATATATTTACATTGTACTTATGTATTTATGTTAAATATACATATGTATGCATCTAGATAAGTGGACACACTATTCTTTTAGAACATTAATGAACAATTAAAAATAAAAATGTTAATTAAAGCCATTATTTCATTTGTGTTCTATATAAAAATAATTATAGTAGAGTAAAATATATTTAATACTTTTGGTATATGTCAAATCAAACATTAAATCTAAAATGTATCAAAAATTGTATTTTTCTTTTTTTGCTAATGACTTAACAAAATTTGAGAAAAAATCAAACCAGCCCCCCAAAATTAAAATGATCGTCATTTTAAATTAATTATCAATTTATCTATACATAACATAGTTCAAACATTATATTTCATTTAAATCTATTTCTTTTCCATTTTATAGTATGTCAAAGTGACATATCAATCAAAAAAAGCCACGGTCTTTTAAAGCAAAAAAAACCAATACAACACACAGTATTAAGTCTATGTATATAGTGAAACATCACACAGCAACGTTCAGTGCATTTTCCAACCTTTTTTTTCGTGTTAGAAGTGAAAAAACCCCAAAAAATAATTGATAAATGGACATTTGTGCCATTTTTTCCGACCATTGGTCTCTATTTTAGGTATTCCTATAAAGTCAAAAACCTGGCCCTTACTAGTTTTTTTATCATTGCTATGTTGAACTTAAATTAAACACCTTTTTTAATGGTAAATATGTACACCTAAAAGTACAAAATATAGAATATTCCAATAATGATTTTCAATTTATTGATCATTCAATTTGTCAAGTGTTTTTCTTTTTATTTAATTGTTGATGATATTAATATATGCAGTATGAATGGATTTATTAATCTAAAGAATAAACAACAGAGAGGGAAAAAATGAGTGAACAAGTACTTGAACATTCCTTCATAATATATGACCCCATAACAACCTACATATAGATAGAGCCAGCCAAGGTTTTGAAACACAATGGACCATAAAACACGACATTGGCCTGGAAAAGAAAATTATTCATACAAAATTTATATTAAGCCACAACACCTGAAGCTGAGACGTAAATTTGTTTACTAACGTGAAAAACAAAATCTTGTGTTACTATGAAAATGCATTATAGCAAACTTATTTAGACAACTATTACAAGCCATAACGGGTCTACAAATTTACTAATAGTTACACAACTCTTAATAAAATAGCAATTCATCAGTTATAGCTCTTTACGTATATGAGCCTAAAAGCATAAAAATTAGTTTAGTATTTTATATTTATAAAATTATATGAACTAAAAACATAAGCTTTTGGCATAAAAAATAAATTTAAAAAAATAGGAATTAAAGCAATTCTCTAAAGGAAAGGCATGAAACACGCCTATTAGCTTGGGGATACTTCTTTGACTACGAGACAACTTATTGTATGAATATTTTTCTTTCCTTTCCCAGAATTCATATAGAACAGTGGTCCCTAACCTTTTTCTAACTGTGGACCGGTCAACACTTAACAATTTTACTACGGACCGGGGGGTTGAAATATTAATAATAACAATAAACTTGAATCCACTTTGTACTCATATGGAACTTTATTATCACATTGCTCCAACATAATAATTCTATTATAACATAAAGAAAGTAATAACTTTATTAACACATTGCTCCAATAATATAATATGTTATAATATAAAAAACTGTTCGTAACGCTAAATCAATGGAAGCCCTGAGCTTGTTTCTCTGCAACGAGATGGTACCATCTGGGGGGAGGGGGTTATAGGAGACAAAGACACCTGCAGTGGGTTGCTTATGTCCAGTCTATTCCTTTGCCTTTTTTTGGTAGCTGTCACTGCAGAAACCCCCTCTTCACACAGATAGGATGTTGGAAATGGAAACAGGGTTGCAAATAACAAAAGAGCGCGGAATACATGTTGTAGGCATTGTAGCTTGTTGCCCTTGAAATCTGATGAGTCAATTAAGAATTATCAACCCAAAAATAATTAACAACTACCCCGCTCAATTAATTATAATTAATTATCTTTTGTAATTTGCATTTATACATAATATTTTCTTCTTCTCCTACAGTCTGTAGATGAAGTTGTAAGTTCTCCTTGCTTATCATCCGAGACTTACATAGATAATAAATAAAACAGAAATAGTTAATTTATTCTTGTGGGGCCCGGTACTGATTAATCTACGGATCAGTACCCGTCCACGGCTCAGAGGACTGATTTAAAGAACCTGATTGAAAAAGCCAATTCAAGAAGGTTATGTAGTTTGTGATTGTGGAAATTCATAGTGGCCTCTACTGGACAAAAAAGTTGTCTCGTAGTCAACTAAATTTGGGCAAAAAATGATATTATCATCGTCATTATGTCACGTTCTTTTATTGCCTCCAGTCTAAGATAGTATGAAACACTTTCTGAAACTCATTTTCAATTTACTAGTTTTATTTTTAATTTTTGCTGCTTACTTGGGGGTTTAAATTCAAGATATACCTATGTATACCTATATAGATTATAATTTCCCTATTGAATCAATTCAGAGATTCCTTTAACTTTTGATTTTTGTCCATATAGGAATACACACAAGGTACATTCAGAATATTGAGGGAAATCAATTAAAAAGTAGAGAGGGGGCAACTTTATATGGATCAAATATTAATTATATCATAATGACAAAAATTTTCATTGCCATTGTTTTTCGAGAAATAGAAGAGGAGCAGTGGCTCTATGGCTACACAGTTCAGGGATCACTGAGTACCTATATTATAAATACTTATTAAAATGTACGGTTTTCTGTAGGTATATATGCAAACCGAATTAGAAAAATAAGTACATTAAATAATAAATGAAATTATAACAAGTTATACTCAAAAACAATTTATGACGTAAATGCATAGAGTAAATAAAGAAGCGTGTTGCAAAGATGATTCAAAATATATGTATACCTAAGGATATAAACACTTTCTGAATCTGTTTTTATATATAACATATTCAACCAATTTATTTATTCCTCCTTGCTCATTAGACATATATATTTTTCCTGTTCCAACTGTGTATTATTATTTATACTTTTTTTATGGGATGAATAAGCAATGGTCCATTTGTATATATATCTTAATATAAAGTACCAAAAACTTTTGGATTTCTTTTGTAATTATTTAAAAAATGAACAAATAGAAATCATCATTGTTTTTCTAAACCTTTTCTCCAAAAAGCACCCCGAAATTAAATTATAGCCGGTACATTGCGATAGCCTCTAAAACTGTTGCATTGTCTTTAATGTAATAGTAGGGGTAATCAGAGAATTAAGGCATCAATCATTAAAAGGCAAAAGAAATAAAGAAGATTGGGGAAGTGGACCAATCCCCTCGTCCTCTTTAGAGTTTTCGTGAAAGAGCGATTCTTGGTGAGCCAATCACTCTTAAATCCTGTTAGTTGGTAATCTGCTATATATATTTCAGGACAAACACACACCCTATTGCCACCTTTATATCAGATCCAAATATCATCAGATAATGGCTGTTTCCCATGATTATCATATTGTTTTTGACGTAATGAAGTTAATAACTTCTTCACACGTGGGGAATTTATCTTTTTCAACAACTCTAATCACCATCTATCAAAGTCCTTCTTGTCCCGATTTGCAAATTATCTGCATTTTAGAAATATTTCTATCTGGAAATTTCTAACAATGGATATCTGTATAGCCTCATTTTTAAACATTTGACTCATCACTCGTACACATGTTTGTTTTTTCTCCTTAAAAATAAAAGTTTTGTTACTCAACCTTTGAGCATTTCAAAATACCTAATAGTTGGGAGCTATGTTTTAAAGCATAATATAAATAACTATTACTTTCTTGAGGGAATGAAATAATCTTGAGAACATTCTTTCTACCTGGGTTACTAATTAGGTTGCATATAGATATTGTACAAATTAGCAACTGCATTTGTGCTTTTATCCTGTATAGAGTAATCCTGATACAACTATGTATCAGAGAGGAAAACAAATGGTTCAAAGTAATTATAAAAAAACTACTGTTCTTTAGAAAATAATGAAGATGATGAAAAAAGCGCTCTATGTAAAAGGAACAAAGAGCCCATTTTTTTTTTTTTTTTGAATTTAAAAGAATTATAACAATACTAAATATAGACTAATTTTCATATTCATACTTTTTTTTTTCATCAAAAGCAATCGTTATCAAGGCCTTAAGTCGTCGTTATTTCTTATTCAATTAAACAATTTAAAAAAGGAAATCGTTAGAAACGCTTTGTGCATGCATTTAAAAAAATAAAATAATGAAAACAAAAAAAAAAATAAAAAAATAAAAAAAAAAACCATGCATGCATGCATATGAAAAACTTACATATATACTTAAACATACATGTATGTATGTAAATACTTAATATGTTGTAAAAGGGAGGCAAATGGAATATTTGAGCTAAAAAATTAATAACGGTTAAGAGTGATTAAGAACGATTCGTCTGTAGTAAGTAACTACTATTTGTATGTTTTGACAAAATAATATTAACTTACAAATATACTACATAGAAGGAAATTCTGGTTTTTTTCAATTCCCATACATTTTCTTACAGGTATATTTCTGGAAAAATTAAGAAAAAATTAATTTAAATTCTGTATTTGAAATAATCATGTACCTTCATATGTGAGGTAGAAGGTCCTGTTCATATGTAAAAAGATGCTTGACTTTAAAGTTCATAAAAAAATATATGAGATCCGTCAAGACAAAAGCAAGTAAGTACTTCTTCTGCCAATCAATATTTATCTTCCATTTCCATGAATAGGTAAATCTTTTTGAAGGAAATGTTTAGAAATACAATGATGAACACTATGTGTAAATTGTTTAAATAACTACAGTTGAAAGGTGGAGTCGTAACAAAGAAAAGAAAATTATTTCAAAAAAGGATTTATATACCCATTTCTGAGATAATATTATCTGAGATAATATGCCCAAAGATTAGTTATAGCTTGAGGCATTCATTTAATTTATGAGACATACTTTGGCTCTGATTTTGGCCTTTCAAATGTAACCATTTATTATATGTATGTATTATTTTCCTTTCAATATAATTGGAAATAGAAGATAATTAATTGAAGAATAAATTATAATTGATCAGTACTATTATTGTGATGAGTAACTTCGGGTAACCTTGAGTACACCTTGCAATATTTGCACTTAATGTGTCTATGAAATATTGAACCATTTCTCTATATTTATAAAGTTACAAAAAATATTGGGAATTTCTCATTTTCTTAATGTTTGTTAAAGATTGTTTTTGTGTTGATAATTTATATACATATATATTCAACACAATGGTATCCACAAAACATCAATAATTCGTACACACATTGTCAATAGTTGATTAAGTTCACTTGACGAACTAAAAAATCTATTTAAACGTTGATAAGTGAATCTCAAATAATTTTTCTCTAAAAATAAGTTCGATATGGAATTGAAAAAAAGATTGAAAAAAAAAATCTACATACATTTTCCTTGAGTTATCTCCACTAACAATCAAATTTACACTGTATTTTGCTGTCAGTTGTACATCAGTTTTTACTCTTCTCCTGTTATCAGTAATTTGTACGTTAATTGATTATACTCGAGTTTGCTCTTGATAAGCTGGGAATAACAATGATCTACTGTTAAATGGAGAATAATTCCATAATTAAAAAAATATTGACCAACATCTACCAATTCATTTTAGTGCTTTTTTCTGTTTCATTTTTTAAGAAAAGATTACGAGATACAGTATAAATAGCAGCTTAATGTATGTGTATGATTGAGTTATTTAGTCGAATTTTTAAATTTATGTAGTATACAAATTGTTACCTATATTTCTCTTTATATTAAAATTTGTATTGAAAACTTACCAGGAATACATTTATGAGATACTTTTACGTAATTGAATAATGAAAATTTTGAGGTTGTATGTTTGTACTAATAGAATTGTAGTTTGGTTATTATATGACAGATGTAAGCTTCCTATATGCAAGAATTGAGGCATTATATAAGTACCCATGGATTGTAAACAGGAGAGGTTTCACAAGCTAAAATTTGTGAGTACATTGTTTTCAATCATATATTTTTAATTCTAAATTTAAAATTAGAATTAATTCCTTTCGGTGATAATGGAGTACAATTTTACCGTATTTTAAAAAAAAAAAGTCTGATGTGGAAGGATTTGAAGGTGTGAAAATTACTAGTTCAGGTTAGAATCGTTTACAAGACTTGTAAACTAGAAAACGAAAAACAATCGAAAAAATATGCAAGTTATAAGATTTTGTGATTTTCAATTTTTATTCTATGTTAATAATTTCAAAAAAGAAAAAAAAGAAAAAGAGGATCAAAAGGAATTTTATAAATTATTTCATAAAATAAAATTTATTTGGTGTGACTTTTTTTCTCCCTCAGGAATAGACAAAACCATTTAGAGACGAAAAACTGTGAATGTATAAAATATACATACATATGTAAATATGTACAATGTACATATTTAAATTAAATATCCAAAGGAGTTAAGTTGAGAAACATTTATGTAAATAAACGCACAAAAAAATGATTTATTAATCCAACGAAAAAGTGCCATTTATTTTTGTACCTAATTTTGAGAGTCATTTCAAAAAATAAAAATCATTTTTTTATTTGTAAGAAGAAGATATTTAATTAATTATAAGGAAATAAAATTAGAGTATGTGGCTCAGAATTTTGATGTCCCTTCCTCCTTTGAATGTTAAGGACGCGTGTAGACCGGAGGCATAAAGTTGTCCAATGGAAAGATGAGGTCATCTAATGATGTCATTATCTATATGTATGCATACAAATTTAAATGAAGTAGGGTGAGTGAGAACCCTAAAAGCGACTTCCATGATGTTTGTTCAAATGAAAAAAGATAGGTATTGTGGTTTTTTTTAGGTTAAAATATAGTTTAAAGTATTAGATCTTTAAATTTAGGCTATATTAAACCAAGAAATGAGTTTTTGATCGCCAGTTATTAATTTGCATTGATTAGATTTCAAAAACGATTTTTCAAATACTTTTTCTTTCCACAGTGAAGATGTCTCTCGGTAAAACATCCCCAAGGTAAAAATTCATAGTAAAGTGACCTGCTACCGGTAAAAAGAGGGCAGTGAGCTTTCCTGTAGTGCGAAAAATTATTGATAGAGATAGACATTTTGTTAAGGTAAATGAGCGTGCCTGCAATTAATATCTATACCAGATATCTGTTTCATTTTATCAGCTGGTTATTATTAATAACAATATTTAATAATACTTAATAATTCGGGATGACCTTTAAATATTCAGAAATTGAACTATTTATAATTGTTGTAACTTATTGCCACAACGATATAAAGAAGACTGAATTCAAATTGATTACCACTTATTAGTAGACCCAACTATTATTTTTCTTTCTTTCCTTCATTAATATTAACACATTTTGCCTATCTCTAATGATTACTCCACCCTGATATTGTCTCTTTCAATATTATTTAAATATTATAACATTTACAATATATGTATATATCAATAAAATTTATTTAATGATATACATTTTGTTACAATTTATAATTATCTAAATTAGATATCTCCTATATAATTATAGATATTTGAGTGTGCTCTAAGAGTATTTTATTAATAGCAAGAGATATAGTTTGATGTTAAACTCTCTTATTTTGTGATAATGTTATAATGAAATTCACTAAGAACGTAGTAACAAAACTTTATAGATCTTCTTCTAGTACCAACTTATCAAATGTAACATTCAAGTACTAACAAGAGTATCAAATTCTGTTGAAGAACTTGCAATTTCCATGATTAAAGAAAATTGATGTTAACAGATGTAGTATTTATTGAGATTGATGTTGTATACTAACAAAACTCCTTTCTTTGCATTTATATACAAAAAACTTCATTTTAAAATAAGCATTGAATTTCATTTCGCGCTTTTTTAACGAATTCACAAAAAAGTTAATTTATTATTTTGTCTATTTAAAAAATAAGTGGTTTTATAATCATTAATTTTCTTCATTCTGTGTAAGAAACTGCCAGCAGAATCAAGTCAACATGGAGTGACGAAATAGTTTTTTATTTTTAGTTCCACGGTATCAACTTTAATTTTGAGAACTTTATAGTAAAATTGATTGTTAAACAACAAAAGGATTTGTCCCAATTAGATTGTACTCTGATAAATACACTCAAGTATTTGTTCTAAATATTTTTTTATCAACTTTTAGTCTACATATATATTCACGCAATCTTCTCATATACAGTTCATATGCAATGTTAGATTAATTAATTCAGTAATGCATCTACAATAATGACTATCTTGATATACAAAATTATAAATGTGTTAAGAATATAGCTAAGAAATATATTCCCCCTAAAAATTTGAGTGCTTACAAGAAGCCAATTACAACTTCACATTCCTTTAGCGTCGCATTGAAATATTTTTAAAGTACTTAATTGTTGCGATAAAAAAGTTATTACTAGTGAAATAATATTTTTTTAAAAAACGACTCAAGACAATACTCATACTAGCATCTCTCTACCTTTCCTCCACAAAAAAACAAAAAACTAAAGTACTAACTAATTTTGGACCTTTCTTTTTAGAGTACAGGTTCCAAGACACAGAGAACGACGAGAGAGAAAAAAAATAATGTTTTTATCCAATGGTGTGCAAGGCAATACTCCCTATTTAATATTTTAAAAGTTGATTGAATTACCAAAATCCAATATTTGTTGATGAACGTGCTTTAATTTAAAAAAAAATCCTGGTACTTTCAAGGCAAACCATTTCAGATGGAAATACTTATAAAAAAACTCTGATCCTTAGGCATCATATATGGTAAACATCCTGATTACCTAATAACATTTTGCAAATATTTCGGTGTATATTGCTTTAAAAAAAAATCAGATTTGTTATGAAGTAAAAAATATAGTTAAAAAACGAACATTTTCATCCTGTATGTTCACACATCTACAATATATTTCTGAGTATTTAATTTTTGAGCTTTTTTAACAAGCTTATAACATACTTATAAATATTGAATTACGTAAGTATCTGAAAAAGTTTTTGGCATTTTCATCAAATGAAATAATATATTTATTATTTCAAATGCATACCTAGATATATGGTATAATAAAATTTGTATTAATTCGGATATCAATTATTATGTCTGAATTAAGTTATTTTTTTTTCTTTTTGCTCTAACATAGGTTTCCAATACAATGTTTGTGAGTTATTTCTACTTTTTTTCCGACAGATTCATCTTGTTAAAGACTATTTTGGGCAAGAAAAAAATGTATGTAGAGGCATTTAATTATATATGTATCTTATTCATGATTTAATATCAATGTCAAATATGAGTTATAACTCATATTTCAACAATCCTAAATTTTTTTATTTTGTCATGTAGATCAATGTATAATTAAAAATTGAAAAAAAAAATCACATATAGATGCCTTCAATGTTAAAAAAATCGACGACTTTTTTTGAAAGTATTATCTTCGTTTTTTATTATCACTCAACTATATTGAGATATAATGTTTATTGTTTGATGACTTTTTATAATTAAAAAAAAATCTTAAAAATTTATTTCAACTATGTTTCGCTAAAATGTATTTTTAGCAACATATGAGAAAAAGAAAAAAAGGAAATAAAAAATGTATTGGCTATAACGCGCACTCTTTTCTTCTTATTTATTTCATTTGATATAATAAATTTAGGAGTAGTTTCAACAAAACGTTGTACAACTTTGATTATAAAGTTTTAAATAATAAATATTATTATCTCAATATATTTGGATGATAATGAATAAAAAGGATACATTTTTCAAAAAAAGTAAAAAAAAACCTATTTTCCGATCTTTGACCTCTAAATGCTACTACTTTTCATTAAAGTCAAAAAAGTGATAGAAATTAGGGGATAAGATTTTCAAAAAAATTAAAATTTAATGTTCACTACATATGGATTGACACTCTAATGTGCAGACAGTTGATGTTCCATCACAAAAAAAATCTTTTCAATTTTTGCTTTGCTATATGAATAAAATTACTCCAATATTTTGTAGACATATCACAGTCAGTTATGGGCTTTATATTTATATTTATGAGATGATTTAATGTACTCACAAATGTTAGTTATAGTTTAGAGCGTTCATTTGATTTAGAAGATTTCATTTGGCTCTGATATGACCTTTCAAATATGCATAATCTATTACTTTCTTTTTCTATCATTGCAACCAGGAGTTTTTGCTTCATTTAAGTGCAATTGGCTCTGCCTCCAAAAAATAAATCAAAATAATTTATTTATGGAAATAAAAGGTAACTAAGTAGTTAAAGAACACAACTATAATATATGAGTGCAATTATTGATTAATATATTTGGTAATTTTTTTATCAATTTCTCATTTAGATCATATTGATAGATATGAATATTTTATTTTTACTCATGTATATAAACTCTTAACTGATTCCCATTTGCTTTAATCCATTATAAAGATACGAATTAACCTCTCACATAATCAAAATAAAAAGTAGAAGACCCAGATCTAAATGTGTAAATTTTCATCCAATTTCGAGCAAAAATCCACTAGAAATCAAAGACTCACGTTAGAGCTACTAAAGTAATAGCACTCAGAAGGATTACGAAATCAGCTGAAATCCTTCTGCACACTACTACGTCATTCTATTGCAGTTGTTTACTCTGCCGTTAGTAATAGCAGTAGTTAGTAATGTATACTTTTCGATTACCAAATCATTTTTTTTTGTTCATGCACATACATAAATAAGATGCATTCTACGGTGCATTGAACTCATCAAGGAAAGTTTATCTTATAAGATTTTATCATTTAAGAGCCTATTGCTTAATATGTACATATGTATGTATGACTTTTAATATTTATTGTTTCTTCATACATCCTCATAGTTAACATTTGTGTAGTCTTTTTTAATCTTATACATACTTCAATGTTTAAATATCTTTTATTTAAAATACTTTTTTAAAGATTTAAAAAGAAGGCAATAAAGACAAAAAGATATCATTTTTTATACTTTGAAAAAGTTAGGCTGTGTTCATATGTACAACCTAGGTATGAGTGTGCGCTTTTATATCTTTTTTTATATCAACTGGATATATACATTAATTAAGATAATTTTCTTTGTTTTCATGCACTTGCCTTGTAAATATATAAATACATGCATAAAATGTATATACTTCATTCTAAGACTTTAGATTTGCATGTTTGTAAATAAATACATATGTAAGCTTATAGCGAATTATTCGCTATAAGTTAATTTTTTTCCACAATTTAGCTGGGAGTATTTCACATAGTAATATATTTACTTGCATCTCGCAACCTTTCCTTGCCTAAAGAGAGAAAGAAAGAAAGAAAAAGCCCTGAGATTTAATGGTACTCAGCCAAATACGTTTATTTCTCCAATTGTTGCACTATTTCTTATTTAATATGTATGTAGTTTGGGATATTCAGAACTAAACGAGAAACGATTTATTTTCAAGAAATCAACATTCAAAACACTTATATGAAGACAAATGAACAGCTAACAATAAAATACATAACAAAGTCGTTGCATTTCCTGATGACAACATTGTGACAGCTGTTTTTATACTTAATGTTCTTCTGTTTATGGGTTTTTGATTTTTTAAGAACATATATTTTATGGACCCATTTGACTTTGACGTACAGCATTTCTATGTTTTAAATTTGGAGATTTCGTGATAACAAAAGTTACGTGTTCATAAAATAAAAATAAATAAGCATTAGTCATATATTAAAAAAATATAATATGATAGCACGGCATGAGATCTTTATTGTGTCTTGCAACCATGTTCTTCAAAAAAAGAGATGAAAAAGGCCTGAGATTTAGTAATTGCTCGTCAGTTACGTCATTACTTCCATCTGTTGAACTTTTTAGTCATTATTTAATGTTAGTTCTGATACAATCTAACCCTTGAACAACAAATGTTTTTGAATACATTTGTGCATTGGTGGAGTAAGGAAGTGTAGAAGAAATTTCTTGTTACTTTTCTTTTATCATATGGAGCTATTCTTTGTATTTTTCAATCTTACCTCATAAAAAAATATAGACAAAAAAAAAGCCCAAAATCAGTTGATCAGTAACCGTCTCTTCCCAACTGCTGAATTCTACTTCCTTTAATAGTAGAAAATGATTCACCGCTTAACAACAGCTGATTATAGTTAAACCAATCAACATTCAGAACAAGAACAAGAGAAGATGAAAATCAACAGCTGACAAAAAATAATAATACAGACTATTGATGTTTTAAAGATACCATTGTGCTATAAATTAAACAAATTTTTCAGAAACATTCTGTTTTTAAAATAGAACAATGTTGGAGGTTGAGGATTACAAACCAGGGTGTCCTTAAAAAATATCAAACAAGACTAATAACAATGATGGTGTTGAAAATAATAGAAACAAGCCTTTATGTAATTGTTTTTTGGCTTCTGCTAGCTTTTAATCCACTGAAAATACGACTTTTAGCTCCTTGTGAAATATAAGTCCATAATTGTTTTGCACCATTCTCTATAAATTTGATCTTGTTTTTCTTCAACATGTTATCAACATCAGAAAGTACATCTTATTTTTTTGCTTTGTGCAACTTACACTTTGAAGTAATTTATACAAACCTGAGAATAGTGTAGCTTGAAATTTAAATTATTATTTCAGATTAAATACAATTTAAAGAATCTTATAAAAATACATATTGTCAAATATTTAAAATGATAAAAATCTATATAAGTTCAATAAGTATTTGAAACATATGATTTAAACTAGTTAAACCTTAATAATATGAATTTGTAGATAATTTACTGATAGGTACATAGATTGATATCCAGATCGGTAACCTTTTGGAAAATAAGGACCAAATTGGCTATGTTGGGTTTATAGTGCTTCTTTGAAAAATCTATTAATGGTTGTGGACCGAAGATTACTAAAGAATAGAACATTTCAAGTAATTATTTAAATGGATAAACACTAAATAGGTTGATTTTGTTACTTCAGGGCGACTTGATTCAACTCTTAGTGTCGTGTTAAGTTTGAAAAAAGTTTTACATTTCATTTTTAACAAGAATGAATAAATTTTAAAAGTTAATATACCAACATGTATCGTATCTAAGATAAATAATGCTCTATAATTATATATCTATATAATAAATTAGAAACATCCAATATACCCATCTTCGAATCACAAGGTTTTATAGAATAAATATAGAAATACATACAAGCTGTTGTACTTATAAGCATTTTGTACCAATTAAAAAGGAAAGTTTAATTTAATATGAAAAAAAAATTTTTTTTTTAGGCGTTTAAGTACTTTTTAAATTAGTTAGATAGTCGCATATCAATCTTGATTACATCTCTGAACTTTCCTTCTTCAAAAAGAAAGCGGGAAAAAGACCCAAAATTAAATTCTTTCTAACTATGAGACAATTTTTTATTGTTTAACTGTAGGAAATTATATGAGTTTAACAACAGTACATTCAACCCATCAACTTTCAAAACACTGCAAAGGGGCAAAAAATGGACATTTGACAAAAAAAAATAATATAAACAATTGTTGATCCTTTGGGGTTACCTTTGTGATGTCGAGTTTTTCTCAAACAATGCACCATGGTGCAATATTATGTCCCAGAAAATAGGCAAATGTATCGTAAAATTTATAGGTATGTTATTTAAAAAATGTTTAAAAACTCTTTTATCAATAATGTATGTATTCTTCTCTAAAATAAAAATAAGAACTCACAACACTACCTTAATACTATATCTAATATTCAATATAATTATATTACCTTTTAAAAAAATAATAAGCAGTCCTTTAAGTGTCTTTTCTATCTTTCTCTCTCTCTTTCCATTTGACTGCAAGATTATATTTTCATTTTTTAGAGCATTCAAACAGATTAAAAAGAAAACAAAAGGGGACAATGTTGCATACATGGTTATATATACGACGTTTGTACATGCATATATTGACATTTTGTATGCTATTTTAACTTTGACAAAGTGACCCTAAATACTTTTAAAGCTCTATTTAAAAAAGTTTATATTTTTGATACTTATGCAAATGAAAGCATATTATGGTCGGATACATACTTACATATATACGTATGTAAATTATGTATGAATTTTTCCTTATAACAATTTGATTATTTGTCAAGATAATCAAATTAAAGTCTCATTGACGTTTGTATATTAAATGTATTTACTCTCATACAAATGTTTTTATTAATGCTTGAGCTTTCTCTTTACCTCTCTCTCTTTTTCTTAAAAGTTGACATTATAAAAGTTAATTATTTCATTCATTTGCTATTATCGATAAAAGAACTCTGCGAAAAATACATGAAACTATTTTTAGTAAGGTCAAATAACTTGATACTAATTCAGCAATTACATGTTAATCATAAAAATAAAATCACTTTTATTAAAATCTTCAAGCATGAGGATTAGTAAGATACAAGTAGTCAAGTTTTATTCCTTTTAATTCAATTATAGCTCAATGGACTCAGTTAAAATTTATGATAAAAGAGTAATCAAAACTCAAATTCATTTTGTTGTGCTCCATATTTTTTGAAATTTAAAAAATAACCACAACATTTATCTAAATTAAGCTCATCAATCTACAAAACCTCGATCTAAAATATAATAAAATTGACATGCCTAAAATAAACCATTTGAAACCCATCGCAATTTTCTTAGGTATACTTATTGCTTCTTTCTTTTCTTATAAACCAAATTGCAACAAATTGTGCCTTGGAAAATAGTCAGATGTGCTGTCAAATTCTATGTTTTTGTATCTAAAAATGACTAATATGTTAAGATCAAAATATTTTGTTTTTCAGTGTATCCCATGAATTTAGTTATCTCATAAAATGAATTTTGGAATACAAAAGTTTATAAAATACTGCTCTAGATACTTTTTCAACCTTTTTTCTAAAACAAGAGAAAGATAAAAAAGGCTAAAATCAGTTGGTGGTTAGTCAATTATTTCCAATTTTTGGGCTATTCTTGCCACTGAATAGTATGAAATTGTTCATTGCTTAAAAGAAAGAAGATAATTTGTGTCAGAGCATTAACAAGGAGCAATCAGAGTAGTTGAAACAATTATGTAAAAAATGTAAATTTTCATGTTGTACAAATGACCACATCATTACCCACCATTTAGACATTAAAGAATCGACATTATTCTGTTATTTTTTTTAAATGAATATTTTTAATCTTGTTGCTTTTGTTGCTTGATATTGAAACCGAGGTCAAGAGAACATCAAGACTTTGAAGGAGTGAAAATATGGATCGTACTAATATATTTATACACATTATGGCTTTCACAAAAGCAGAATTATTGAAATATGTGTATATATCAAAAGATACATAGTTTTTGATCCATAAATAAAGATGATTAATTTCCTCTCTAACCAAAATACGCATTAAATTATAAATAAATTTTTTAGATTCAATGTAATATTGGTGTTGGTATTAGATTTGATTAAGATTTATAGCTTGTTTAAATTGTTTAGCAGCATCCAGGCAAATAAGGATAAATACATTTGAGCATATATTAGATATGAATAAAAGAATTTATAAAATATTGGACAATTTGTTCCATGCATTTATTTAGATGGTCTTTTTTCTGTTAAATAACCTAGATTTGTTAGTAAAATCCCGACAGTTTATTTATTTACATGCACAAATTGAAATGGTTGATTGGTAAAAAATTAGTAAAGGAAATCATTTAGGCTCTTAGGGGAGACTGAGGCCTTTTTATCAAATATTAAAATAATTATAGCAATGAAATTCCCGCACAATTGTATATTATATTGATAATTATTGATCACAAAAAATCAGACCCTTTTGACAAATTCCTTCTGAGATATTGAATACAAAATAGTTAAAAGTAATTTTTTAAAGGAGTGATATTTTTGTAATATAATAATGTCAATATTTCGTTGTTTTTGTAGTAACTTATGTATCTCAAATAAATGGACATAAACCACACCATACATATATTTCTTTTATTATATTTAAGAACCTAGTATGTGTTAAAAATATGTGATTACATCAGTAAGCTAATAAATTAACAATTACTTTTGAAAGGATCAGTATTTTTTTACTCAAATACTATCCCACCTTGCTGGTCCTTAATCGATCCAGAAAAAAATTAGTTGTAAAAATCCTGCCATTTCATGGTTGTTTTTCTTTGTCTTCATCAAGTTATCAAGTTATAAATTTGCTCATTTTATTTAATAAATATATGTTTAGCCATATGCCCTCAACATGGCGACGCTTCAATCTGATATGCAACACCTGTGATGCCAATGAAAACACTCTATACAACATGCAGCATGTTCAATTAGCCTATGCAATGAGTTTGCAATTTGACAAAGGTTTAAATGAGTGATTTTCGTATATCTACAAAAATGATCTGTATATAAATCTTATTGTATTATCTTAATGCACATGAAAACATTAAAACGTTAATAATCAACACCTAAAAAAAGACGAGTTATTGATTCCTCAATCCACTTTCCTTAATTTAAAACTCACATTCAATTTTTTAAAATCCCATCTCGAAGTGGAAAACATGCTGAATTTACATAAAAATTGTAAAACAACTATCGATCAATAACAGACATAAATAAGTAAGTAAGTTTATCATGCATCCAAACCAAACCACCTCCCTTTGATGCAATCAAAAGCAAAAAAAAAAAAAAAAAAAGTTGTAACTGCTCCCGGTCTCCCCTACATATAAAGCTATTTTACCTCCTGCCCTCCTAAAAAAAGGGGGACAGGAGATTTTCTTTATTTAATCAATTTTTTGCATATATAAATTGTATAAAAAAATCCTCTCATTGCTTCAAAGCATGTCTAAAGGCTATATGCATGTCATATCAAAATCCATTTTCCTCTCTTACAGAGTCAAATAATTATTATTTTGTAATTAGATAATAATAATAAAATAAAGTTTGACGAATTTAACATTTTTTAAAAGTAAATATACTAGGTAAGAAAATAATTTTTTGTTTATATATCATGTATATTCTTAATATTTTGAGCGTATAATAATGTGCATTTTCAATTTCTTTCTTAAGTGCCTTTCTATTTTTTCTTCATAGCATTTATAAAATAGAAAAGTACATTAATTAAGGACCTTTTAACATACAATAAGTATATAACTAGATACAAAAATAACAATAACATTTATGGAAATAAATGGTGTTGAATTTGTACAAAAAGCTCAAAATGACCCCTATTTCGATGCCTAATCAATAAGTAGAATTAATATAAATATAATAAAAAAAAGTGGGGTTTTTCCAATGTTTTTTTCAAATATATATATATATATATATATATATAAGTTTGGTTGTAGTTGAGAGGAGATCCTGACAGATTGATTAAACAATAATTAGGGTATATACATGAAAATAATTAATCATCATTGTAAAATAATTATTAATTATTATAAATGTACATTAGAGAGTCCCATTCTTATCTGTTGTTGAAAATGTCGTAAAAAAACGCTTTACACAAAATTGTAGGGTCCTCATGACCAAAACTGTAAATAATATGCGCCGTCAGTATGTAAAAAGAAAGCAAAGACCTAGTAACCCTGACAATTTGATAGATGTTAGGGAGGAAAATAGCGTCAGCTGTCGGGACGTTTTATTATATCATCTACAAACAGCTATTCCCTTATTCTTGATAAGGAAAGACGTTGACGTTCTTTCTGATGGGGGGGGGGAAGCAAATAAGAACAAATTTATACCTATAAGATGGTTATATTATATTACGGATTCACTCGATTAGGCATTTTATTAATTGATTATTATTTGTAGAGGGTGAATTCTGTTGCATAACACGTGATAAGTGCTAAATGCTCTTCCCTCAAGAATTAAGAAAAAATTATAATAGCTTTGAAAAATGAAAAAAATCCAATTTTTTCATGTGACCTTATCAGAGTCACAATTTTCAGTTCATTTCCTTAATGTAATCTAGCAAATGATCATTTCCTTTGATTTAAGACACAAAAACAAAACGCTATAATGTACAATCATCCGTCATTTCGTATAAATTTTGAAAAATTGTTATATGATGGGAAATGGCTTTTAGAGAAAACAATAAGCAATTTAGCTCCACGTTCGTATGTACAGGTTTTTTTAAATACAAGATTTCCTATGCAATTTATAAATGTATAATTTATATATAATATGTAATCATTTTTGCAAAACAATAATATTTCAAATCTCTATGCTCAGCTGAGAAATAAAATATACAAAAATACATATAAAAGAGGGTAAACATTTGGTCTTTATATCTTTTATATATTTCATAATAGATATAAATATATATATTTATTTAATGCTGCTTTCATAAATACATAACCACACACTTATGTACAAACAACCCACGACGACTCATATTTATACAACATTTTAAATTCATGTGTAGGATATAGCCTCAAGAAGAAGGAATTTTGAGCAGTAAATGTAGGCAATAAAGCAAATTTTTAACCATTTATTTTTGAGTCAAATATGTGTCTCCTTCTCTAACGACTTTTTTAATGTAATCCGATTATAAATTTATAAATTTTCGCTAAATATAACTACACATCTATGTATGTAACTACATAATATGTACATTTATATATCTATAAACACACGTGTGAGTTCAAACTTTAAATGTTAAATATATGTATGTATGCTCAGAAATTCACATAGAAACTTTTACATTTGTAAAAGTACAAAAAGATATTTTGAAATAAAAATTGAGGAAATTAGTGAAGTTCAAGCCGTCTTATTTTGAATTGTTCTTTTTAGAGATATAGAACAATTTATGTACATACATAAATATATGGCTTACATATGTATGAAAAACATACGTACATCTCTTGAATTAACCTTAGATGTCTGTCACCTCTGTTCATTTCATGATTTATTGAACCATAAACAAATAACAAAATACGCATGTACATAATTCGTAAGTAAACAATTAATGCATTGCACTAATAAATATTTTGTTTCCTTGCATATTTTAAAATAATTTTTCTTACTTGAGAATAATTTTGCACATAATTTAAGCATCTGTCCCATGTCAATGAATGCATTTTGGACATTACTTGCTCTATGTACATATATTAAGAAAGCTACATAAATACAATTTAAATGACAAGTAACAAACACTTTTATGTCAAGCACATATGTATGTACATCAAGTGTATTAAATTTGATGCCTTAAGTAGAAAGGACTCTAGGGGCATATTTGTCTTTTGGCTACAAAAAAAGGTCGTTAAAACAACCAAAGATGACTTTTTTGCTTCCTATGTATAGAGTATTTTTTTATACTTCATTTCTTTTGTATGGTCTGTAATACTTCTTGAACATCAGTTAATTCTGAATTCAATGAAATTGTTGAAGAAGATGTAAAGAGGATGAAAATTGAAGACGGGTTTGTAATTTGGTAGGCGGTTTTTTTAAATACATAATTGTGCTTATATACATTTAATTTTAAACTTAATTGAAAGCTTGTGATCTTAAAAATACAGTTAAAAAAATATAGATACATCAAGTATGTAACCATTTTTTTGGTTCTTTTTTCACGATTAGGTATTTATTACAGGTTTCAGCCCTTCTACCAAAAGAAAAAGAAGAACAGTTTGCTAACACAGACATTATCCTCAACTGTTCTACATTTAATAGTAGGAAATTAATCACAGACTAACAAGTTTTAATGCAAGTTCAACATAACAACATTAAGAACACTAATCACGATGTTATTTTTATTATATTTCACAATATTTCTTCCTCCAAGAGAGAAAGAGAGAGATACAAAAAGACACAAAATTAATTGGTACTTGGTCAATTCTTCTTCTCTGTGAAATTATTATTCATTTAATAGTAAGGAAATGTTCAGTGCTTAATAATTAATGGGTAATTAAAGTTCAACCAATCAACGTTCAAAACACTGAAAAGGGAAATAAATACAAGTATAAGAATCGACAGCTGACAACAAAATATAGAGTGAACTGTTATGTTATGTTAGTGTCATTTAATAAACAAGAGTAAACAAATCAATAGTTGACAAAAAGTATACGTCCGTGATACACTTTTATGTTCTATCCCCTTACAGACCTTTTCTTCAAAAAGAGGGAAAAAAAGAGAAAAAAATATTTGATGGTTTATCAATTATATACAACCAACCCTCTCCAACCCTCAAGAGTTTTTTTATTAGTTCTCAAATAATGGATGCTCTGAAGGTATTGATATGAGCCCAAGAAGTATTAATTAATATTAAGTCAATTTTAGACGGATGGTAAAAAACATCATTTTTGAGGATAAATCCTGGTTTTGTTACAATTATAGATCGTAAGGGGCCATGGCGTTATCTCTCTAACATGCAAATTTACACTGTGTTTTGTTGTTTGCTGTAGATTTTTCTACTTCTCTTCCCCATATAAGATGTGATCTGAACGTTATTTGGTTGGATTTGAACTTTCTATTGTTAAGCTCTGAGCAATTAAATGAAGAATAATTTCTACAATTGGGAAGAATTGGCTAAACACCAACTGATTTTTTTCTTTTGTTTCTTTATAGAGGAAAGGCTGTGAGATACAATAAAGATTACGACATGTTGTAATACTTTCTTGTTGATTCATATTATCACGTGGCCATGTAATCAACCTTTCCATTTTGTTATAATACATATTTGGACTATTATATTATATGATAATTACAAAATTGTCATGTTGAATATTTTAATAAATCAAAAAGAAAAAAAAATGACTAATGGAGCACTGCTCCATGGCAGACATTTTGATTCAGTTGTTATCCTTAAATTGTCCATTAAATGGTTATTTGGAACAATAAATTGTCTTTTTCTATCATAAACCATCGCCATTACAAGGTACATGTAGTTTTTGTTTATCAACAGGTCTATTTCAGTATAACAAACATATTCTAAACTCTTGTTAATTCCTAATCAATTTTACAAAGATCCATGATATAGTTTTTCCCTTTCTCATATTTTAAATAATAAAGAATTTTTGTTATGAATAATTTATTAGCAAATCAATGTAAAGTTAACATATTCAAAGACTTCAAAGTATAATTGACATTTTTTGTTTTCAATACTATCCGTATAATTTTGTTGATGAAAAAATAAGTTACATGTATAAATAAAATGAATACTATTTGTGCTTTTTAAGATAAAATACTGCAGGTGTGGCCCACAATGTTTTTCAAGGCTACAGAATAAAGCAGTCGATATAAAAAGATTTAAGTCATTGTGCACTTTAAAAAAAAATACTTTTGTCAAATTTTAACTGATATTTAAGTTCATTTTTGTCTAGTCTTAAGTAAAATGTCATTTTGTATCAACAGAAATTGCAGTAAGAACCCCCCCCCCCAAAAAAAAAAAAAAAAAAAAAAAAAAATCTCGGAAAGCAATAATTCAATAGCAAATAACTACAAACAAATACGAATTTTAGTCAAATATTAGAATTGAACATTATCGGGTGATTTGATGTAAAATGACTCATTAAATTCCCATACCTATCTACAGGGGATTTCAGAGGATACTTCAAGGATAAAGAAGCTTTAATCCATAAATATCATTACTCTTTTTTATTTTTTTTTACCATACCTAACATTTCAGATTCAAAATAACGAAGAAACCCAAAAATTATAATGGAAAGTTCCCTTTATCAATAGTTTTAAACATTTTCAAGTTTCTTGAAACTTGAAAAACTTGAAAGTTCTGAAAAACTTTATCTGAAATAATAATGTTTTGTTTACAACAGAATGTAAATTTTGTAAACATGGGACGATATAGTATTCGTCTCTCTCTACAATAAAATTAATATTGTCTAATACAGCGGCTGTCAAACTTTTTTGTTTATTAGGGAAGCAGGTTAGATGAAGTGATGTTGTGAACGAGACTTGACTCGGTGGTCGTAATTAAGGAGCCCCTTGTTTAATATAAAAAACTTGAGTTACAGATGCCATAAGAATAAACTAAATGAAATAATGGAATTAAAAAAAATCACTGCAAAGGTGATCTGACTCAAATGCACGTGAGTTAAATTTGATTTAATTATATTCTTTTCAAATAGAAGAACTGAGTGTTTATAGACTTTTCTTATTATTTGTATAATGAGTGATCAATTCTTTATTACTCATTTGAGCTTTATTTTATACTCATGGACATGCTTTTAAGCCACTTTATGTTCTAGGTTGTAATACATTCATGTTAGTATCTATGCATAGTTTTATATGTACATTGAATGGTGTTGTGAGTTTTATCCATAAAAAACAAACAAACAATGTATGTAATGGTTTTATGCAAAAGAAAAAGTTTCATTGCATGAAAATTACACGGATTCTTGAGCTTTCGCTACATACCTAAAAATGAAACTATGAAAAAATAAATAGAAATTGCTATAATAAAAAAACTTGCATAAGATACCTTGGAAAGACTTCACACTATCTTCTCATTGAGGGTATGAATTCAAAGAAAGAAATGAAATAAGATATTTGAGAAATCCAGCAAATTGACCTATGGCATCTTAGTCCTTCCAGAGACGGAGTTGGATGCAGAAAAAGACAATCCTGAATTTAGGTTTCCTATCTCCTTCAAGGATGACTCTTTATTCCATTTTTTTTTCTACCTAATTTACTGATTTTTTTGTTGTTCTCTCTTTGAGAAGAATCTACATATTTTTCCTAATAAAAAATTATAGGATCCTTATATTATAAAAGTAATGATATCTTTATAACTACACATTGAATGCAAACATAAAATTATTTTATTACTATTTTCCACCCCTATGGCAATTTTAGAACTTGATACTACGTGACTACAAATTTTTAACTTGTATGTAGTTCAATTTTCTATTCAGTTGAATCCCCCAATATGATAGGCATGTGGCCTTTTTGAAAAAAAATATATTTCAAGTTTTATTATAAATTATTGTAATAGATGTAATAAAAAGAAATCCATTATTTTTACAAACTATTGACAACTTTATTGCATCCAGCCTTATTTAAGTGGTTCCAAACTGTTTTTGTGCAATGTTTAGCTTCTGAACAATCGAAACAGTACTTATATGACGGTTGCACTCGACGAATTTCATTACTTTATCCACATTTTTGACAAGTTGATAATGGATTTATTTTTACTACACTTAATATATTTAAGAGATGGCGCAAAAAAAAAAAACGAAAAAAAAAGTTTTAATGCTATAGGATAATGAGAAAAAAAAATACTTTCGAACGATTAAAAAACGAACATTCTTCTTGTCAGAACCATTTCAATTAGAAATGTGAGGAGTGAAGGTTATTGATTATGATAACAGAATTTCAGAGTATTTCAATCACAACTTTACCATTGTGTATCCAAGTGGTACTATATTATCACAAAAATTATTGATGGTATTACTCTGATTTCGTATATGCATGTATTTGCAGGTTCACTTTCTCAAATCGATACAATATTTTTTTTTTTTGGGTATACGATAGATCTCAAGATATTGCTGTGGATTCTGCTGAATTGTTCTTGTGTAGTTACTTCCTCAGTACCACAAGGTAACATTATCGGCTTAGTTTTGTTGCTGTATTTGAAAAAGGCCCTCCCACCTAATATCTAATGTTTATTTGTAAAATAAGTATTTTAGAAAATCCCTTACATGAAGTAAAACCTATACAGATAATTTTTTTCAAAGAGATGATTCCTATCTGACGCTCTAATAACTGCTTTACAAATGATCAGATTTACCAAACTTTTAATACCTTGTCATTAATAAAGCAAATGAATCACTAGACATAACGAAAAACAGGTATCAAATGGAGTCTCATCAATCCTTTAGAAAAAGTACAGTAACGCTGAAATCATTTAGAATGAAGTCTCTAAAAAAGCAAATATCATTAAAAAATATTTTTAACTCTCATCATTTTATCTACAGAAAATAGAAGACAGCCTTACATGTGTGGTAAAAATGACCTATATGGAAAATAAAAGTTTATTTATATTTTGACATCCATAAAATAATTATAACATATTCTTAAAGAAATAAGAAGAAATAAATGCGTCCAATATACAGAACATCCATTTTTTTTCTTCATTTACCCTCTTTTATGTCACTAAAAATACATTTTAGAGAAATTAAAGGGAAATACTTTTTCTAAATAATGTGTTCAACTAAAAAAAGTTATGGTTAAATAATACAAAATATAACTTTACCATATTTAGACGATAATAAAAGAAAAAGAAATTTTCATTAAATTTCGTCATTTTTTTAACATTGAAGCGATCTTTAGATGTTTAAAAACTTTCTATTTTTCAATAAGTTCTTAGATGTACATGACAAAATAAAAAAAATATTGGGAATGACCTGTAAAAAATTTGAAATTTAATATTCACTACATTTGGAATGGCAGCCTAATATTAATATATACTAGCATTTAAACGGCTTGCTGCAGGTAGCTGTTTTAATACTATATTTAGCACAAGTCTCTTTGTTTGTTTGATAAAACATCAAAATCCGCCTCCAGTGACAATTTCCTGAAACTTTTACATAAGTAATCTAAAATTCCTTCAAATCGTCTTTTGGCTTCTAAATCAGCCTCCGACGACCTCGTTAAACCTCAATGGCCGACAAGATGTCCTAATTTTGGGGTCAAATTACTCTTAATCCACACTGCTCCTGCTCCCTTAGTCCTCCTGGCTGACTGTGACGCTCGGATAAACAAACGAACGAACAAAGGGACTCCTGCAAATGAGTAAATACGTAATAAAAACAAACAAACATATTTGCTATACAAATAACACAATCCGAAGATCTAAACCTAATTTTTTTTATTTTTTTAATAACTTTTAGCCTATCTTTTTAATAAAGTACATTTTTTTTCTAATTATAAACTCTTTCATACTTTTCTCTCTTCTTAAATATCAAAAACACATTTAGAAATAGATATTTTTAAAAAAAGAAAAATATATTTTTTAATATTACTCATTAACTATATTCTTTTCAAATACTAATTCTAAAAAGGTCTTATTGATTCTTATTTCTTTTTGAGTTGATACAATTTTAAAGAAGTTACTTGAAGTTAATTAGAGATATTCAATATGACAATTGTATTATATTTTTTAAAACAAACTAGATAACTTGAGTCAAAGAAATATGAATCTGTTTTATTTTGATAGTTTAAAAAGAAATGCATAAGAGCGTATGTTTTCTTGCAAGTTAAATTTAATTTTATTTCAATAAATATTATAAAACAATATAGGATTATAATTTAACTATGAAAGAAAGTGGAAGTTTAACGGTCAATCCATTTCACATAGTTATTTTAATTATTTCATTTTAGTTTTATAAAAATCATTGATCAATTAATTACAAGGAGTATTAATTAAATTTCACTATTTTCATAAATCTTTTAAGTCCTTAACTACTTTTTATACTTGAACCACGAATCTGCAATTAGTTTTTTCGTTTCACATCTAGTTTTGAAAACATTTTGAGTGTATTTATTTTAGATATTTTTACAACTTTTTAAAGATTTAAACCCCATTTTTGTTGAAGAAAAAAAAAGAGGTAATTGATTTGATTTTAGTTATTTTGAAGTAAAAAACAACTGAAGATTAAGCAATTAAATTTTAGTATCAAATAGAAGAGAAAAGCAGAAGTAAAGAACGTTACATTATATATTAGTTTGAATATATTATTATATAAACCTCCAATCATTCTGATCTCAATATAATTGAAATTAAACTAATACTACTGTTAAATTAGACCCTTTATTGTTAAATATTTCTTTGATAATGAAATACCAATTACTCACACTTCAAATGAACTTTATTTTTTTATTAGAAACATGTAAAAAACCGAGATGTTATTTCTCCCTTAAGGAAACCTTAAAAAAAGGAATTACATTGCTTATCCTATAATTGGAGGATGTCATATCAAATATAATTTCATATTGGGAGTTAATATAAAATTTGGCAGATAATAAAATTTATTTTTGCGTTTTTTTTTGTCTACGAAAAAAGTGTAAGGATGCTCAAAAAATTCATTCAAATAAAAAAATACCAAATTTGACTTCGAAAAATTTAATTGTAGACTCGTGATTAACGTGCCAAATACCTAGTACTAGAATTAAATATATGAAGCCTTAAAAATTTTTGATAATGACTTATGCAATTAAAGAAAATATAAAATATTTGGATTCATTCAAAAAATAAAAGCTTTTTTTTGTGAAAAAGTGTATCACTGCTAAAAATACAAAAGAAATGCAAAAAGAAAAAGAAAAAAAAGAGTTTTGATTTTTTTTTAATTATCAAAGAAGCCCCTTTCATTCAAGACTTTACTCAAAGAACATCTTTATAACAAAATTGACATTTTAGGTATATGCTTAATACAAAAAGAAGCAGGTTTTTTTTAAGAATAAGAACATTAAATCGATATTCATATTGTCAACTTTACTTTGTGTCTTATTTTTGGTTTGAAATATGTTTATGTGCTCTTATTTTGAATAGTATTTTACTAATATGAAAAAAAAAAAAACGAAAATGGGAATGTGTTTTTCCTCTTAATCTTTCCAAACAGTGGATTTCAAACTCCAAACTATCGACTTTAAAGGTGTATTAGTACAATTTAAAATAAAAAAAAATTGAGGACATACATGATTGGAATGTTTTTATATCTAATTCTTTGGTACAGGTAGGATTGTAATCTCTGTTTATGATTGACACAAAGTCTTGAATTGAATAAGTTTTCTATGGTTTTATTGTTCCAAATGCATATATTCAAAATATAACTTTTTTACCGCATTGTTCTTTAAAGGAAGGACTTTTGAATAAAAAAATAACTTCTTTATACCTAATGCATATGTATATTTTTACATTCATATCTCACATCATTAAGAGATATTAAAATTGGGAATGTTTTGAATACCGAGAATCTTTTTTTCAATTTAGACAACAAATAGATAGTTTTTTACTTGCTTTAGTCACTCTATGTAAGGCGAATAGCTCTTATCTTAAATCAAGTGCTCATTACCTGGGGATACTAAATGCTGTGTTTTTTTATACTTCTTTTTTTTTATATTGGTGTCTTAGTTTTTTGCTCATGTATTCATTATGTCAAAGAAGCTCCAGGAAAATTAATTACCCATGTTTTTACAGCCAAAATTGACAATGAGAGTCTTCAAGGGTCTCAATTTATGTATAATTTGTAATTTTAGATTCTCTATAAGGATCTAAATTTTGTATATATTTAGTATATATTTTGATTTCCAAAAATAGGAGATGGTGTCTGATTAGTGTTGGAGTTTATATTTTTAAATTGATAAATTCGACCAAGAAATCTTGAAAATGACTGTTGTGACATATTACCAAAATCTGGATTTGTTTTGCCAAAAAAGCTTTTGTTTTGTAATAGTTTCAATGTCAATTTGCTATAGTACTATTTTAAATGTGCCAGTACTCTGGTACCCCTATAGTGCCAGAGTACCTTACGACAAAAGTCTAGTGACATTTTGTCTTTTGATTACGTAATGCAGTTAAACTTTACAACTTCAGTTACAAATACTACATTGACTAGACTTTGATAAATCAGTTTCAAATTTGGAATGAAGTCTTTAAAGTGTACAAGGAATGAAGCCTAAAGAGTGGAGCCTTGTGCAAAATTTAATATCTCCTTTCTATAGATACATAGTTGAAAGTTTTTATTTAGAACTCTGTAAAAAAGCTGTTTAAGATAATAATTTTTAGAAAGAAAGAGTCATTCTGCGTGTTGTGGAATGATAAATGAAATGGAAGAGCACAAATGAGAGGTACAATGATTATAATCAAAACAAGAGAATTCAAAGGTTTAGAGGCACATACATACATTCATTTGTAGGATAGAAGCATTTACGTATATAATATAGATGTATACACATACATACATACATTTATGTATATGTGAAACATCTTTTTATGGCCTTTTTATTATAAGTATTTATTTCTTGTTTTTTTATAGCTCACACACCATTTTTTTTCCAAGACCCATTCAGGAAGGTACTTTGATTCCATCCAAGTTTCATAAAGATAGGATTATGAGTTTTTATGTCAGAACAACATCTTTTTTTTTTTTTTTTTTTTTTTTTCATATTACACCCTTATTTGAACAACATATCTAAGTTCTCTTAATATTAAATTGAATTCATAATCTTATTATTATGTAACACAATTTTTTTTTCCTGTGTAGAAGTATCTCGACATATGAGAGAAACAACATACGCGTTTATTGGCATATGAGCTCTAATGATGCTGTTTTACTTTTATTTTGCTTCAAATTACAAATTTTATTTGAATTACATGCTGGGAGTGATCTGCAAATGTGTGCTATTCAATCAGAAACCACAACCACTGCAAGTTTTTTACGTGATGTAACCACTACTAAAGTTGGTCAAAGAATAGTTTCATTATGAAAGAAAAAAAATCTACTAGATGATACATTTTTCGACTAAACACGGTAGTATAATTCGGCTAAATCTAAATAGTTGGATAGCAAACAATCGGGCAACAATGACTAATGATTAATTATTATATTTATTTAATTTTACATTAAGTTAATAATAAATAATTTTCCTATTTAAAGATATGTCACAGAGAATAGAATGAATCTATTTTAAGGGCTAGAACAGAGAAATGACCATTACATAGATAGTGCATCAATTTAAATAAAATAAGTTGATTTGAGAGTAATAGAACCGGGGCTGAGTACTCTTAAAAAGTAAGTTAAATATATATATATATATATATATATATATATATATATATATATTACCTCAAAATCATTACGTTATAAAAGTTTTGAGGGTATTCAAAAACTATTTTCGAAATTTGATTGACTAATCCAATTATCTATTACATATGATAAAATTATTGTTATCACATATTAATGTATTGTATTAATATAACCTATTTCCATATAGTAAAAGGCTATAAAAAATCCTATTAAAATTGTTTAATATAGAGTTTAGACTTTTAATTATACGTACTTACAACTGTAATAGTTATGTCTTATACAATTGACCTATTTGACTAATGAGTTCTTCCCTAATGGGAAAATCTAACTAGTAATTTAAGTTAAAAATCAGTAGTTTGAGATTAAATAATCATTAAGTTATTGAGTGTATTAGTGTACGCTTCACATACAAAAATCATTAAACATATGTGAGTTAAGTGGTAGGAAAAACAAATTGGGAATAGAGTACTCTCTATTCTATTGGAGAAAAAGAGTATTATTTAACTAAAACTGATATACATATATTTTATTTGAAAATATTTCAAGATTAAGTTAAATCACATTTTATATTCAACAATAAATTGGATGAATAATTTTGCTTAAAAAAAATCAAATTTAACTACATTCATTTCATATTCTTTGGTATCATTTCTAGTAAGAGAAGTATGTGATGCCTCCACACAGTTTTCAATAGAATGTAGACTGAACAGTTATTGATATATCCACCTTCTTGGATTCCTTTTGATCCTTAGATTAATGATATGACTGAAGGAATATTATTCATGAAATAACCATGCATTTGACTAAAACTTGTATTTTTCCTTGTTTATATCTGGCAAAATCGTCACAACAAGGAGAGCCTACCCTGGAACATAAGAGGTACTAATTTTCCATCGTAGAATAAAAAAGTTATTGTATAAAAACCCCAATAAAGAGTATAAGTATGTTATATAAACCTCCCCAAGACGAAACTTTTTGTATTGTCATATCTCCTCAAGTCTTTGTTTTTTGCTTTTATCATAGTAAACATTTAAAAAAAATATCTTTTTCCTTCTTTTATGTGACATTTTGTCTACATAGTTCTGTTTGATAAAATTGCTAATGGAATTAGCAAATAACCATTCTTCCAGAAAGAAGCTTACCAAAACAATAATAGAGGTTTGATGTGTTTTTAAGAATACCCACGACAGTTTAGATATAAAAATAATTGAATAAAAAAACCCATATAGATCATAGATATTTTACTTAAAAAACTAAAAAAAAAATAATTGACTCTTCAAAACTCTGTAGTCTCATGAACAATTTCTTCAATGATTCCTGATAAAAAGACAATGGCAAAACTCTCCCACCGCACATGTAACCCCACTCTCTCCTTATGTATAGGCTGAAGATAGGGTAAAGACTACATACACGAACTAAATTCATAACACAACACACCCACACTCCGTAAATCTTTTTTATAAGTGAATTCTACAAACGTCCATTTTACTTTAGAAGCTGTCTATAATTTTTTTTTTTTTTTGTAAACAATGCGTTAATATTTTTTTGAATTTCTAAATTTGATATTTGAAAACATTTCTTAGTTTTTTCAAAATATAATAAAAAGCTTTAACTCAAACGGAAAACTTTGTGATCAAAAATGGAGGCCAGGTTCCGAACAAATCCTTTTTTTTACTTAGAAATTTTTTGAAATAACAAAATCTGTATTATTTCAATTTCTTGTTTCCATGAGACTCCCTCGTACATAAAATATATATATACATAGTTATGTATCGATAATTTATTATACATCAACGTATAGGGAAATGAAATAAACAAATGTATTAGTATAAACAAAATAAATACCTTAGAGAAATGTATAATTCAATTTATTTGAATAAAGAGGCATTTTAAATAGAAAATAATCTAAAGAAGAAAAAAAGTCTTTAAATATCTTATAACAATAAATTAATCATTTTGTAATTGCACATAATTACAGAATAATAACTCAAATAATAATTTTATGACTAAGTCTATGCTTACTTAAAACAAATTAATGTGTTATATGGACAGCTCGTCTCTGCTTATACATTTAACATGTATGTATATAAATGGGGGAAAATAAATCATACTCACTATAAGTATGTATTGATTAAAAGTAATTAATTAATTAATTATTGACAAATATTTTTATGATTCCTCTTTTTTCAAACTAAAATTGTCAATACCGACTGATGTAACATCTACTCAAGCAAAACAGAAGTCATAAAAAGGTTCTGAACCCCCTTGATAAAGCAGTAAAGTCTAAATAGAAATTTTTTCATGTCGAAAAAGTAACTTCATTAAATACCATTTTCAAGAAAAATGGACATTTTATAGTCATTGGAGTCTATATACATACAGCCTGTAGTACATGTATTGGTTAAAAAAACGAGAGCTCATATTTTTTTGTTGCGACTCAACACATAAAGTTATTTTTGTCTTAAAAAAGAAATCACATCAAAAAGTGTTAATTTCTCGATTCAAAACTTATTCAAGTCTACTTCAGCCTTGAAATACTGGATGTTAATTTAAAAAAAGAAGAAGAAGGATATAACACAATCTTTTATATAGGTTTAATGAAGATAAAAATGTTTTACAGAGAGTTCAAATATAATTCCTATGGACTCTACAACATCAATACCCCATTTGGTTGAGATTTACTTTGCCCGTATTTTTATATATACTCCATTTGGTTTTTAATTTGAAAATCCTTTTAGTAAAAAAAAATCTGTTATTTACATTAAAAAGTGCTAAAATGTTTTAATTTGTAGTAATGAAACACGCCTTGTGTCTCAAACAGTTCAATTGCAAAGAGTCCAGTCTTTATTCAGAACCAATTATCCTAACTATTAGTAGTATTAATGTACTATCGAGAAAGAAAAAAAAGATCGAAGTGACAATGTATGAGCAAGCTTGAGCCATTGGATTCATCTAACAAAAGGGGTATGTTCATGGAATACTCAATGAATGACGTCATATTTGCTTTTAAATAATATTTTAATGTTGTAATATCTCGAATAGTACGGAGGATTCGTGGATATACATTACTTTTCAAGGTTGTATTTGCTAGAAGCATGTTATTACTAAAAGGGTCTTCAAATAAAAAACTATACTGTAGCCAGATCCAAACTCATCAAGTCCGTACTAAACAAACTGGATCATTTCTATTCATTGGCCCTTTCTCCAGCTGACTTTATGTTTCCAGATATAGACTTTATAACTAATGTTACCAAATTATGCCTTTGAGCCAATGAAAACCCCTCTTAAATCTCCTCTATCCGTCTTTGTGCGTTACTTTGACTATCAAAGATACTTTAAAACAGCAGTAAAACTTCAATGTATCCCCCCCCCTCTTTTTGTTGTAAAAACAAAAGAAAACAAAAAGTGCAAGTAGAACATTATTAATCGTTACAATATCAGTTTTTATATCCTTAAAGCCACAAAAATTCTCATACAGTGTATGTACGTTCTTTCCACGCATACATTCATAATATGCACTACCAATCTATATTAAGAATGAGTAACATTAGAGTAAATTCCCATTCAAAATACAAATATATCATTATAGGTTATACTTATACCTATAAATCTAATTCAAGTCTCAACACGTAACATATTTGTACCTACAAACAAGTATTATTCTTGACTCCCCTCCTGGGATTTACGAATAAAAAAGGTGTTAAATAAGTTATTTGTCCATTTTCATAAACTATAAAACACATATTTGTTCGCCTCAGTAATGCCCAATTATATATGTATACTTGAAAATGTGTCAATAAAATGAAACATGCTTATTTAAAACAACAACAATGCATTAAGTTAGATAAAAGCTAAGCATACTAACAACACAAATATTTAAAAATGAATATATTTGCATATATCCATTCATAACAAAAGCCACAATCCATTAAAATTGATATTGTGGTATATCAGGTTTACTGATATGGAATGATATTGTGTCAAATAGATTAAATATATTCGCAAGGGTACTCAAAACATTCATCATCATTCTTTGTTGATAACATATTGATGTTAACACTCTAGTATCGATGTTGCTTATTAAAACTGACCTACCAAATCCATGGATCTAACAATCATATTCATATTCTAATTTTATGTACAAACATTATAGTTAAATTATAAAGTTTTGTCGTTTGTCGAGTCGTTCAATATATTATAAATCCGTTCAGAAACGAATAATAACAAAGGTCAACAAAATGGAACTTTTAAAAATCCTAAGGGGTATTAGTTTTATAAAAGCTAACCAGTTTTGCACGCTAATTTCAATTTGGAAGTTTTTTTTCCGAGATAAACCGGACCTTACTTTTTTAGCTTTTTGGCCCATTTTCTAACTTCAACTTCAATTTAAGGCTAGAAAAATACTCATTTTATGCATTAAAAAATGATGCTTCTACTAGTGTATTCAATATAAATATCATTTCCAGTCTTTGTTTTGACCTAAAAGGACTCCTTAGGGGCGTAAAATACTGAAATAGGCCCAAAAGTCGGTCAAATCCCTTTGTACTTAAATAACACCTTGAATATTACATGAAATTAATTAATAATAAATGCATTCCAGAGCTGAGATCTAGAGCTTTCAAACGAGATGTCAAGCGCTCGATAAGAATCCTTAACCAAGAAGAAATTGTCTATCTAAATATGTAATTTTTTAATTCAATTTCGAGCAAAAATTCACTATAAATCAAAGACTCACGTTAGAGCTACTAAATTAATTTCGTGCAGAAGGATTACAAGGTCAGCGGAAATCCTTCTGTGCGCTACTATTTCAGTTTATTGTACTTGTTTTTTGTACAATATGAGTATCCTTCTAGGCTTAAATTGAAGCTGATGTTGGGAAATGGGCCAAAAAAGCTAAAAAAAGGATCCAATTTTTCGAAAACCGGCAGACTCTCGAAAAAAAAAAAAAATACAGTTTTGAAATCATTGTGCAAAAATGAAAAACTTTTATTATAATTATACCCCTTAGGATTTTTGACTATTGACCACTGTAATTATAAATAATAGTACTAACAATAACTTGGGCTCTGATGAAGAAAATAATGATTTTTGAATTTAAGATACACAATCGATATTAAAAAATCAGGGATTCAATTCTTTCCAGGTAAATAAACGTTTTGTCATCGTTTTTAAGTAGAGCACCCCCCCCCCCCTCATGTGATATCATTGAAAATAGGAAATGACGTATTAATATTTTGTAAACAACGTTATAATTTAAAAATTGTGCACTTATATGCAACTTAAATTAAGTTACTTACTCAACAAAGCATTGATAGCGATTACAAAACCCTATAAATGAAGTGCATGTAATTGGAACGTTACATGAATTCCTATGTCTTTTCTTTCAAGTGGATTAAAGGGAAAAAAGCTTAACTTCTGCTTAAGTACATTATTATTCGTATTATTTGAAAAGTTCTACTTGAATATATTTTTAGAGTAATTTTTTTTAAAAAACCTTCTGGGGAATAAAAGTAATTATGATTTGATCATTAGACTTGCCAAGAAAAGTGTAAAATGTCCAATTTCTTTTTTTCTCTTTTTTTTTAAAAAAAAACAAGGAAAAAAATAAAATCTGATAAATATATCTTGTAGATATAAAATCATAGCTGAATATAAATAAATAAATGCTTCTGTTAAGAAAAATTCTGATAAAAACATTATACAAATTTGATTGAATTATTTTATATTTATTAATTTTAGTTTAATATTAATACCCTGAAATGAAAGAATCTTGGGTTAAGAGTGTTTTAAACTACTTTTGCAGTATTTAAATTCAGATAAAGCTCGATGTTTTGAAATGGTAATACCTTAAATCTGACTCTTCACCAAATTAAAAACACTCCAAATTCTAAAGTTTATAATCTATTAATTCCTTTAGAAAATAAGTACTTTAATTATCTATTAATGCATATTTATCAGTAGAAACTCAATTTTAATACTCAGCTCTTAATGTGTAACACTATAAAGCTTATTTTTATATACAAATATATGATTTAATTGTTGTCGTTGTTTTTAAATTTAAACACCTTGTCTTAGAAACAACTATTTCATTTCCATTAATTATTCCCCCCACTTTTTATCAAAAATATTTTTAAAAACTCATATTTGTGTTTTGGAGGTATCTTAACTTTCTATTTATGTTTCCCCCTTTAAATAACTTAAATTTAATATAAATATTTACATTATTCAAAACAACTGAAAAAAACAAAACTTTTTTCTTTACAAAAAATTACTAGAAAATAAACAAAAAAGTACATATAAAAAAAACTTAACATTCCGTGGTAAGGCAAGGAAAAAACAAAACTTAAGTCCTTTCTAAATAAAGTACATATTAATATTTGAAAATTCATTGTTTTTACTACATAAATTAAATCCTATTTTCAAAGTAAATTTTACTGCGAGTATAAAAAGCATCTAAAAAAAAGTATAATGTATCTTTATAAAAATGTTCTATATAAAGTAAGTATAAAAGCACTCCTTTGAGTGTGTTGATAATAATACAAAAACACAATAGCTTTCCTTGTTAAAGTTATTTGTAAAATGCAATACACAATAGAACCCAAGTTTGAATAAATATTCATTTCATAAAATGAAAGTAAATTGTTTATTGTCATGAAATAAACCACTTCATAAATTATATTAATGACACGTTCATCCATATTAAGTAATTATGTATGAAACAATTTATTCCTGTGTGTCTTTCTTACATTTTTTGATCCCGTCAAAAAACAAACAAACCCGCTATTTGGGACCATATGCATAGGAAAATCTGATTTTATTGAGGGGAAATTTCCTTTTTTCTCGCATATTGATATTTTCAGCATCAGCAAATTATTGATATTTATATTTTAACATAATTGCCCAAATCGTTTTTTCTTAGTTTTGAAACAGACACTCGACATGTGGGATTGGAACAAATAAATTATAGAAAAAACGAAAAGCACATTCATAATTTTAGTGTTTTAAAAGAGTCCTAATTCTGTGGATTAGCTTATGGAATACTAAAGTGGATCTCTGGATACTCAAAGACAGCTTTCCAATATATCTAAGGCTCGCAATAGTGAACAAACTAAATAATTGATTGTTTATAACTAGAACTTTATTAAAAAATAAGCTGTTCACATTCAGGCTGTATAATATCTCTTTGAGTCAAAAAACTCCTCTTGGCGCCCTCAAAATTTAGTTTCGTAATATTTTACACTTTCAATTGATTAAGATTCATATGTAATTTAGGCAAGATTCTGTTGATTTGAAAGTTTCTTGTTTTTTTTTTCTAATCTGTGAATCCCTTGGAGTTTGGCTATACATATTTATATATGTACTTTATAAAAGCGTTCATGGAAGTTGTATAAATAAAACATATATCACTCTATATATGAATTATTATATATATTGTTTCCAAAGAGTTTCTTTCAATAGAATTGATACTCTATGCGTGCGTTTAATATTATATTTGTTATTATTATCATTTTTTTAAAGGGCATTTCTAGATTTAGGATATATATATATATATATATATATATATATATATATATATATATATATATATTGCAGATGAAAAGAAAAAAAAGAATATGAAGATGGATAATTCAATGCATCTTCTAAAAAGTTTTTTCTGATTATTATTGGTGAAGAGTTTATACCCATGGAATAGTTTATGGGCTTTCCCATAAAGTTATTGGGATAGGATTATCTCAGAGATTATGATAATGGAAAGAAGTATTGGCATATGCAGACATTTTTATTCCAAGGGGGCTTAGAAATTGACAAAGAGATATATTGTTGAAAAAATCTATCGATTTTTATTAAGTCAATGTAATTCATTAGGAGATGGAACTTTTTCGAAATATACTTTGTGAACGCAGTGACATAGAGGTAACAAGTAGGAATATTTATTAAGAAATATAGGTATATTGACATTTAACAAATGGAATTTATTTGTATATATTCAATATTATTGATTTTTTCCCCTCTTTTTTAATACTCATATTTTACTCAAGCTTTACTTTCAATATTTAACAAACTATAACTTGACAATAAACTTATATTAAATACATTTTCCATAAATGAAAAAGCTACCAAGTGATGAATAAAAAAAACATTGTGAAATCCAAATACTGAGTGTAAATTAATTAGTTTATAATGTAAAAGCTATACATAAGTGTATAAGTGATTAAAGTGTTACTATTAGCATTTTGGTTTGCATTCCCATGCAATAATCACTCTAAGTAGAGTAATATTTATGAAAATCAATTTATATGAAGTGAACTGAATAATAATAGTTTAAAATTAGTTTCTAGATACCAGACATTTGTTTTGCTTCTTGAAGGATTTTTATTTTGTGACAATAAATATTTGGCAATTAAATAAACTTGTTACGCGATGGAATATGACTACAAAACTCTTTTAATGTAAGGTAAAATAAATTTTGAGGTTCCATAAGTGAAATGTATTTAACAAATATATTTTTCATCCTAGAATAGAATGTGTACCGCTCTCTTTTCACCTACAGAAAGCTCATCTTCCTTCTTGTTTACTAGAATTTCTTAAATTTGACTAAAATACTCGATTCAAAACTTAAGTATCGTTGGCTGCAAATTTGCTGCATACAGTTTTAAGATAATTTTATTCCATTAAATTTGATGTACAAATATTACTAGTATAATCATCACTTTAGAACATAAAATTATTTCTGAACCTTTCTGTACCTTGTGACTTGCTTTCATAAACAATTATTGCTCCATCAACACAAATTTGAGTCTTTTGCAAAATTATGTTGATATAATTCAATTAAGTTGAAACTATTGATTGTATTATGAAACTAATTCTGATTGTTACATGAAAATGATCATTTATTTTGTTTTACTATATTCTCTTTCACAGTTATCGAAATTGACCGTGCAATGTTAAAAACGAAAATAAACAAAAAGATAAATTTTTTTACAATTTACTAAAATAAAAAGCCTTTTTGACTTATTTAAACTGCTGTTAGTTAAAACCTGAAACATAGCATGCACTGTTTTAATTATAAACAATGATATTTGTAGTACAATTATTATGATAATTTTGCTACTTTTTCCTGTTTTTGTGTATTTTACATATGATAAGCCTTGATATTAATAATTGAAAATATCAACTCAAATGAATGTAAAGTTATCGAAGTTAATGAAAATCAGTTTTTTATCTTTAACAATGAAATTTCACTTCTTTTTTCTTAATTTAAATACTTATAATTTATGTTAATTCAAAGAGTCGTAAATCCAAAAAGGAGTATTGAACATGGAGAATAATATTTTTTTTTGTAATAAAATAATGAATCACTGTTAATTTGTTCAAAACAACATTTCCAATATATTAGTTCTCCTCATAGTAAAGTTCACAATGATTTTTTCTGTAATCCTCATATTTAAAAACTTCAATAGTCTTTGAACAAATTATAACTGGAGTGTGATTTTCTTGCATTTTTTTAATCATTTGTATAAAAATACCAACAAATAAATTTTATAAAGAATAATCCTTAATTAAAAATTACAAATCTATTTACATTCTTGCCAAATATTAAAATACATTTATGGTTAATTTTGAAAGCATACGACAGTAAATAGTAATATATGAATTTATTTCTGCAAGACTTTATGAACTTCTATAAAAAAAGAATATCTATGAATTCATTATAAAAAAAGCATCATATTTTACCAAATGAATCTTGCATTTTAATTTGCAGTACTGTTGCCATGTCAATAAAAAAATGACAGATTATTCTATATCAAATCACCCCGTGACAGTATTGTTGAGATGAAGACAAGATCAAGACTTTTTGAGCGATGAAGACCTATAACCGTTTTCAAAAACCACATAACTATTTCCTGGTATATATTCAACCATCTAATCAGATGATGAGTTTTCTAGTTATGGAATTCTATTTTTTTATGTCCGTTTCGGCCAAATTTGTGTATAAATCATATTTCAATCGATTTTATTGAATTTGTTAAGCAATTTGAACAAATAACGTAATAGGTGGCTATAAAAAAAGTTTTTTTGGAAAACTGAAGACATTTAAACTTTGATTTTGTACTCATGCACTTCTCAAAATATATGTACTTGTATAAAATCAACTCAATTTTTACTATTGCATGTGACCGGAAATATTTGAATAATTTGAAAAATAATTTTTTTGCTGATTTTAAGCACTTTTCATTGTTTTTAGGCGTTTTGATCAGATTAATGAATAAAAACAAATAACGATAAAACGTGAAATTGTGACTACTACAAAAACTTATCCATGTATTATGTGTCAATTTTTTTTAATTTTTTTAATCATTGGATGACTTAATGAGAAATAATCTTATTTGTCATTTTTTTCTAAATAAAATAAAATCCAAATCAAATTATTGTTAGACGGCAAAAAATGTAACTCTCCAAAAACATAATCTAAACTCAAACTATACCTTAAAAAAAATAAACTTACATATTAAACAAATTAGATGTTTTTCAACGAAGACAAACAAAATAAAAAGTAAGGGAAAAACACCCCCAGATCTTGATTTTCATTTTACTCCTCATTCTGTGCCGTACTTTTTTCAAAGCAAAAATTGTCATTAATTCCCAAAAAGTACATCATCATGTCAAGAGCTATTTAAAAGAACCAATTTTTTTTGCAATTGGAAAAATAGTATTTGCGCATAGTTTAAAAAATATATAAATTAATGACAAAATGTCATGGTTCTAAATAGTTATACCTTTAATGATTCCACAGGAAATTACTTCATGTAATAAAAAAAAATATTGATTTCGGATACCTGTTCTCAAAATATCTAAAAGTCTTTTAGAAAATAAAGATGTCACTTACGTTTAAAATAATAACAAAAAATATATCTTAGTTTTTTCAAAAACTAAATAAATTATTAAATGGCAAGGAGTAAGAAATGCTATTACTTTGTACAATTACCAGTAATAGCTTTCTAGTTAAATATTCATTAAGCTTTAAAAGTTGATGATATTCGTCTAGTTTATAATCGTAGCATTTTTCATTTTAGTTAATTATATCTTTTTTGTATTTTTTTTCCTAAAATGTTTTATACAATTAAAAACAATATTTTAGTAGCAAAGAATAGTATTAATACATATATAAAAAAACTGTATATAATCTGCTAATTTCTAACTTGTACAAGAAGATTTTGCTAGCTACAATCTGTAAAAATGCAATTAATCATTTTTAATAAAGGTCCAAGGATATTTGTGATGCATGCTTATAATTTTATAACGTAATTATTGACATTTTTTAGATGGTTTATATGTTAGGAGCATAGTAGTTAACTTTTTTGATTATAATTATTTATTAATTATACTTATTTGTTGGCTCATTAAGAAATTCAAGGAAGTGTAGTGGGATAACTCTTTAGTATTTAGTGAATACGTAATTTTAATAGGTTAACTTGAAATGATAGCTTTTGATTAAATAAATTGATAATATTATCGACCAAGGCATAATAAGACGAACAAATTGTAACTTGAGCACAACCTATATTTAAAATATATGTTATGCATATCTTCACTGAGACGTCAAGTAACTCTTTATATAGAAAAATAAGTTTTATGTGTACTAAATAATATCAAAATAATGTACATGTAGAACATAAATTAAATATCACAATTATACATTGGTTCAATTGATAATTTTGGTTAAATGACCTAAAAATGATAATCATAATAAAAATTAGTACATTATAACATTTCAACTCTCTCCCTCTCCGAAAAGCCATAAATGAGACTTTTATGGTATACAATAAATCTAATTACAAATTTATAGATCGTTAAATTTCCTTTCAATTTCGAAGAGATGATTAATTGAAGACTTTAAAATGTGGATGTTCATGGTTGATGTTAGATTTCTTTACAATTTGAACTAGCTTATCGACTAATAAAGGGTAGGAAAAATGTCATAAATTTAGTTAGTTATTTTCTAAGAAAATGCCGTTTTGATTTTATGTCTCACAGAACAATCTTCAATCAATTGTGTACCCAAACTTTTCCTTCTTCCAAAAAAGAGATTGCTATTCAAATATCATTATCTTGCATTGTTAACAAATACAAACTAATATTCAGAACACTAAATAAAGGGAATAAGTGGTCAAATCAACATTAGACAAAAAATAGATAGGAGTCATTTTATAAAACAATGTAGCGAAAAAAACCAGTTAGCCGAAGGATACTTCCATATTATTGTATTATACTTAATTTTACCACACGAAATGCCACTTTTGAAGTAAATATAAATATATGTTTCCCCTTTGCAGAATTTACTTTGTTTTTATTAAAGAGGTTGTAAAATGTGTTATGGAACAAAAAATATCAAATCTTGGTCTCGCCACTTTGTTTCATAGCATTGGATTGAAGATAAATGTAATAATAGTGTGTGCTTTATTTACTTTGTTTACTAATGTTCAGGGTTTCTGCTACATCTTGCAACTCTGAATGCTTTGCAAATTTGCTCATACCCTATTGACTATAAGGCTGTGACATCATCAGTGTTGTTTACTTAGTTGTTACGTAGACAAAGAGCGTGTTCAAAGACGTTATAGATGGATTAATAAATCGACGTTGGAGATAAAGCTATTGATATACAGTCAAGACAAAATTGGTCTAACAGTCGCCTGCTTAAGTATATCACAGCACTAAGTGGTCATACCTAGGAATGTAAATAATATGCAAAATGCCGAGTGCGAGACTTTGTAGAATTGGCTCTTCGAACAGTACTTTTTGTTTTCCAAAGCTGTTATCATTTTTCCTTTATTACTGAGGGGAGAACATCTACCTGATAGTAAAGATCTTACATGAAGGAATACATGCATTAAGGTTAATAAAGCAAAAACAAAAAGGGCTCAAGTCCTCGTATAATTATTATTAGTTAAAAATATATAATTTACTGACATTAATTTGAGTTAATTTTCTGCCTCTCATCTATGGTATACATACATAATGTTATTATTTATTATTGATGTCTCCATTGTATATATAGAGGAGAATAGCAGCTTGTAGCTCAGTACAACGTCATGACAGCTCAAGCTGCTTCCCTCTCAACATTCATCAAATTGTCAGAGTTACCAGATTGATTTTCTCTTACAAGCCCGATTTGCATATTATTTACACTCCTAGTCATACCCAGTTCTCACACAGGAAATAAATAAGCTGTATTAAGCAAATGTTGGATGGCCCTATTGTGAGCTAATTTGACACCTTTTTCCTTGATGAAATAAGAATAAAGAAATAATAATTGAGACGGTTTTTTTATTCTTGACAAATTTATTTGTTTATCATGCTTCTAAGATGACTCGACTTCCAGATTAATAACGTCAAATATAAACACTTAATAATATATCATTTTAGACATACTTAGTCACTTCAAAAAGTAGCCAATAATCAGAAGTTAGACACATAGGTACATTCATATATAGAGGTTGACCCTTGATAGAAGGACCAATCCTTTAGCAAAAATAAAAAGTAACTTCTATTTCATCTCAACATGTGCACATAAATTATTTAAAATAAATTTTAATTTTGCACACATACTTTCATATATAAATATGTAGGTATATGTACATACTTGGGTGTGCCTATCTATTACTTATATTCACTTTACATATCAATGCATGCATATGTGTGTGTGTGTGTGTGTGTATGTACATAATTATATAAACTATATAAATATAAACATTGAAATGCAAATGACTTCTTCTTTTTCATTCCTTATTTGACAAATGTTAATGCATTGCCAGTGTCTCAAATAACTCCATTTACACTGAGTGTATTTTCTATTTAATAATACCTACCAAAAGAAAAAAGAAAGTCTGATAATAATTATATATATGGAACCTTCTTTTTAAAATAATAATAATCATAAAATAAAATTTGCTAAATGCATTATCTAAATAATAAACATATTTATATTGGTCTTAACAAATTTGTTCATATGCATATGTACAAATTATTTTTAATTTACTTTTCTAATTATACACAACTAGTCTTAAAACGGCACGCCGTTTAAATGAATTGAGCATTGTGCAATGATTTAATAAGGAGAACATCAAAACAGCCTCTAACAACCTTGGATGACCTCGTAGTGGTCATTTGAACATCATTAATTTTCCTTACACTTAAATATCACCAAGCTCTCTTTCCACGGTTTTTTTTTTTTAGTCAAGTTAGTTATTCTTATTCCACCCTGTTCCCTAAGTCCTCATGGCTAATTGTGATGCTCAGTCTAACAAAGGAACATGCACTTTATTTGTATATTGAATACAAACCAAGGGTATACAAAATGCTATGATACATCATAGTCTATCTAGGTTTATGGTTCCATTACATAAAAAATTGCATTTATCATCACAAAGCACATGGTATTGTTATATACAGAGTATTTATTTGAGCTGAGGACTCATAATAACAACGGTGTTAATTTTCGTCATTCATGACTAGACAAAATGCATTCGTTGATGGTGGCTTCTTTCAAGACGTAGACGAAACAAAACAGCTTTTTTGAAGGTCATGTTTGACTTAAAGTAAGATAAAAACTGGTTCACTTGATAAAATAAAGATGAGACGAAGTGAAATGTTTCGTCTTGTTTTCGTCTCATCTTTTGCAATGGGCTTCATATAATAGTATATAATACTTGTGCCTCAATGCTATGTTCTAGGGTATGCTTTAGCAAGAGTGACAATTTTTGTCAGACCTAACATAAATTGCACATTCTGAATAAATTACATTTATACTTTATTCTAATATGTATGTACATTAGACCCCGTAAAAACTGACTTTTTTCATCAAACATATGCAAAATGATACAATTCCCATTTTTTGTTACTTTGATTTTAGAGCTTGGCTATGCCCGTCACATAAGCCTTGAAGCTTTATTCTTGAAGTTTTTCAAAAAAGTTGCAAAATTCGAGATACTATATTTGAATCCCTAAAACCACAAAAATCACTTCTCATTGAGAAGCTCTGGTATAGGCAGGAAGTTCTTTTGATTTAATAAATTGTCGGTCAATGTTGTCGGAAGTGGACCGTCTTAGATATATAAGTATTATAAATTATAAAATGATTTTTCTTTTTTCCCTTCATACACCCAAGGAAATTAATTGAGATTCATAATATTGCCATAACTTCAATTCAAATTATTAGTATTACTATTATTAGTATTAATTATTATTCATGATTGAGCTGATATAAAATGTACTAAATGACAAATGTTGAATTTTATTATTTACTCATGAAGTAGATTAGAGAATAAATTTGGTTTGCAAATTCATGAACTTGTTGAGTTGTTAGTCCTTAAATTTGATGAAGTAATTCAATTAAGGATTATTTATTAAAATTCAGTCTTTGTTTGCATATCCCCCTAGATGGTTCTTTATGAAATTTAATATGAATGAAAGTTTTCATGGATAGTCAAATAATAATTAATAATCTTCAAATATAGGTATATAGATTTATGGAACAAAGAAATTTAGCTTTTAATTGCAATTTACAGACTAAACTACAATTTCTTATTCATATAGATTTTTCCAATCGCTAACAATATTGTATCAAATACAGGCAAGCCAGACAAAGAAACCGAAAATATGACCGCTTAGTGCAGGTAACCGCTTAATCCAAGTTTGCTTTTTTAAACTATAATAAGGGAAATAGGGCATAAAAGGGTGCATGAACTGCAAAATAAACTGTAACAAATAATATTCATGTAGGTATTTAAAACTTTTTTTATGAAATATAACCAAAATTAAAATATAATTAACTTTAATTATATTTGTACAATACATTTATATAACAAAATGAAATTTTTTAATAACATCACTAAAAAAATCTAATATTTTCGTTTGTTCATACTGATTAGCCATGTTAATATGTATCATCTGTGATTCCAACTAAATGACTAGTATTTAGCATGCTAATTTTTCTTCCATCGATTACAAACTGTCTAAATTTTAATAATGCATCACAAGTTATGTTAAAATTGTGATAATATTTCTTTTCGTATGGAGAGAGAGACAGAGAAAGAAATGTGATGGGAAAATATTCATTTATGTGCATAAATATATATTTCATTTATCGTATTTGAATACATGCGTCTAAAGATCCGAATTATACACGATCAGACTTGTATAAAAGTATGAATAGTAAGAACTCATCAGTCCATCTTCGATTGACCGTAAATAGAACTTATCATCTGGAATAGTTGATTCTTCTATTTCAAGTGCATAGTTTCTGAAGTTTTGTATATAGTAATCAGTAAATGCTAAAAGAAATGACCGTTGAAGCAGGTTCATTTGTATTGGTATGAATTATTTTGGGTAATCGCTAACCGGAAATTGCAGGGGTACACTTAATACAGTGTATTTATGTTATAAAGTTGTCACATTATATATTTATACATATTTATACTTAAAGCATTAATTTTATTTTAAGATATTTTCTTCGTCAGAGACTAAGTAATTAATACAATTAGTTTCTATTTTTGAATTGATATGAAATATAATGAATGACTAATCAAAAATTTGAATTTTATTAATTAATTATGAAGTAAACTCGAGCATCTATATGATTAGTTTATCCAAGAGTTTGATTAATTAATGAAAATGAGCAACATCATGATATGATTTGTTAAATTAATGTTATGTGAACAAACTTTATTAAACTTTTTTTTGTACGTTAACAATTAGAAATCCCTATAGATGTCTGATCTGAACTATAACTCATTCTATGATAGTATAATATGTATACGTACATTGTTATGTTTTATGATTCTAAATGAAATACTGACATTTTAACTTGAACATTTGTGCTGTTTTTTTTTTAATTGATATATTAATGTAAACACTTTCACTAATATTTGAATGAGACTATTTTTTAATTTTAGATCTTAATAGTGTATAAGTTTCCCGTTCCCTAGTGATGTGCTATTATTAAATTCATAGTTATTTGTGATATCGCAAAAGGGAATAATGAAGTTTTTGTTACGATCATTTTTCTTCATGAATCATATTTTTTTTGGTATATAAAAAGAAAAGTATTAATTTTTGACAATGCAGCTGTTGGGCACATCGATGAATAATCCAGCGTTCCCAGTAAAAAAAACCGTTTCAGGTGCGAGCTCTACGTCTAAATGATAATATTTCTTCATATCATGAAGCTATAAAATAAATCGGTAGCTTTACCTTAGATGAAATTCCACCAAATTCACCAACTTGGCAAATCCAAATAGGTGAATATCAGGGCATGAAATATGAAGGAAAAGGAAGAAAAATCAAATTTGAAATGAATTTATTATGCTTTGAGTACCGTTGATCTCTTTTGTGTTTCTGTCGAGGATCATATTAAATATTTTCCCTAAAGTGTTTAACTTTATTCAAATACAAAAATGTTTAATTTATATCTGGCATCATCTATTTGATTACTTAATTACTGAATATGTATATAAAATATATTGATTCTAATTTTGAAGATACTATTTTCATACTACATAAAAAGTATATTCATGTTCATTTATGTTAAAAAAAAGTGTACAGGTAAAAAGAGTGATCACTCCATATACATATATTTCTTTATATGTGTGTAGGAATGGGACTTTTGTTGATAAAATTTACGTTTTTATAATATATATATATATATATATATATATAAAAGACGTTTGGTATTTTGTTCTTTTTTTTTATTTAGATTAATTATTTATTAGACTGTTGAGATGGAAACATGTCCCTCTAAAAGAATAATAATTAAAGCCTTCATACCTACATTTATTGTAGATTTTGTTAAAAATATATAATAAGATTATAGTTTAAATATATATGTATAGTATTATCATCGTAGTAATGCTATTTGGAATACTGTTATAGAAGGTTTTCCTCCTTAGTACAGTAATACATTTATCTTCTTCCTATGTTACACAAAAGGCAGCTGATTTTGAATAATGGGCCTTAATTCAATAATATAATGGTATTACTGTTACTCCATTTGTTTGTTCGTTTGCTTGACCCGGCATCACGGTCAGCCAGGAAGACTAAGTAGGGAAGTAGTTGAATAAGAGTAACTTAACCTATAAATGAGCATATATTATGTCGCCAAATACGATTTGAAGGCTTAGGAGGCCGAATTAGATGTTGTCTAAGAAGTCAAATGTTTCAGGAAATGGTCCATTTAGGGGATTTGAGTGAGGTCAAATGACATTCAAGTAGTTATCTGAGCTCCTTGGAGACTGTTTTCATGATCCTGTCCTCAATCATTGCATAATGCTCTATTCATATCTATTCTAGTCTATTCCCTCATGAACATTCTAAAAATAATAGTTCACAATTTTCCTAGAAAACGCCGTGTTGCAGGCTCGTTAACTATAAACTACAGGACGACGTTCCTTAAAGGTACTGTAATTAAGAAAGATGTACATTCACTACAGAGTAAGTGATCATATTTTTTATTAAATAATATTCCAGATGATACAACATTTTCCCTCCATCACACTTACAAGATGTCTTTATATTCGTGATTTCACTTCAACGTAGCTTCATTTTCATTTAAATAATTAGACGCATAAAACATCTCACATACATTAAAAAAACAAAAAAAAAGCAAAAACATTTGCTTAAAAAAAGTGTTTTTTATTATATATTTTATTTTATTTTAAAAGGAATACCGTCTTAAAATAATTCATATGGTATGTACGTATAAATACTCTTCGTAAAGAACTTAGATAATCTCTTGGTCTTAAAATATCATGTAAAATAATGAAAAGAGGCTTTAAAAATTTTATAAAGGGGTTCTTAATCCACTCAAAACTTAAACACGTACACTAGAATAAACTATGTATAATGTAAATACATAAATATATATATATATATATATATATATATCTTTTTATCAACTTTCAAATAAAGGAATGGACTTTATAGTGAGTACAAAAGAAAAAAAAAATTTAAGAAGATAAAATCCATTAAAATGAATATAAATATTTTTTTGTTCATTCATACAAATTTATGAAGGAAATCATTAAAAGATTTGTGGAAGTAGTTAAATATGTATGTAAAGAAATTGCATACATAAAGTTCATCAATAATCCATACAAACAATAAGGTATTAAACGATTATCGATTTTTATGTTCATTAAAATTACTATTCATTTGACAGATGTACGATTAAATATGTTTATTAATATTAATATATTTAAGATATTATATTCTATAAATATGTCGGTATCAAATAATTGAAAAATGAATGAAATTTAAAATATATGCAAATAATAGAAAATGTTTGTAATATACGTTTAATCATAAGTACCTTCAGTTTGTAAGAGACAAAAGGGAACTCATTTGAAGCTAGCTCAAATCATGAATCTTTCTTTTTCAAAAAAGTGTTAAACTATCAGTTGTCGAAATATACAAGTACTCATCAACTTAAATATTTAAACCTTTGTAATGATACAATCGTTCAGTATAGAAAAAGTCTTATATACACTTTTCACTTGACGTCATCATTCTGAAAGTTGGGCATCTTGGAAGAGGGGTATAAAAAACTAATTTTGAATAAATGTTAGAGTATATGCTGAGATACTTCAGTTATTATCTATAATAATACAATAATCTTGGAGGGTACATACACAACTAAATTTTAAAAGAAAAAATACCTTTGCTTCAGCACAGATTAGGTTTCTCATTTATAATGTCATAAGATGAAATAATGACTTGAGATTTGATAATTATGTATGTATATCTATTATTGTGTCTCAAAATAAAATATGTGTCTACACACATGGTAACATTTAATTTTAGAACAGAAAATACGTATCTATCTGTATAGATTTAAATATTTGTCTCCTCTCTGAGTTATTTCTTTTGTATCTCCGACCCATAAAGAGAACTTTGATAACCTGTAATGTTCATTGTATTTTCTTTGAAGTTAAAGATAACATAATTTACCGCATGCATTTTTGTTTTTTTTAACTTATTTAGAACTTTTTTTTAAAGAGAATATCCACCTTAGTTATGTATCAAAGATTTAAAAATGCGGATGTGAGTGAGAGTATTTCTATTAAAATATAGAAATTTGCAGATAGGAATATTTCAAAAATATTGATAGTTGAAAAAATGAAACTGCTAGAATTCAATAAATTACTAATCGAAATATCATTTATTCCCCTCCTCTGGTTCATTAATAAAAACTAAATAATAATTTGATTTCAATTTTTCCATGCAATAAAAGTAATAAAGACAACGGAATTTAAACCTAATTTTTTTATTGACTTGTGTAATCTACCTATAGAAGCAATTTTTAAAATGGTTTTGTTATGTAACGATTGCTTATTCTAATATTTATTTATCAAATATGACTAGTATTTCCCACCTAGAGTTAAGACAAGATGATTAAAACTTATAGCTAGATATGTGGAAAAAGGTGGAATCTTGGTAAGCATCCTTAGAACATTGTTATAGTTTAAGTACTGTGTCAGTATCATAAAGATGGTGCAGAATAACTATTTGATTATAAAAGAGATAAGAAAAATAATTAGCTTCATAAAAAATGTTATTTTACCGTTTATTTATTGACACGGTTTTAAAATTTTATGCTCGTTGCATAGAGTTGTTGAGTAAAAGAGAGATTCCCGGCGAGCACTGATGATACCAAAATCTTCTAAGTTAGTTACATTCAATATATTTGTATTTATTAATGACTAACAAACTACTTATTTCCATGACTATCATACTTTTTTTTCATATCAAAAGGGCTATTCCTTTGAACCTCACACAAAAGAACCAATATTATTAAGTAGTGTAAAAGGTCGAAATCCCGTTGAGTGTAAAAAACCAGGCCCTGAGGTGATCACAAACAAAATATGGTCACTTTGAGAAGAACAACATATCTGTTGACAACGATCCCTGCCTGCTGATGACGTTTGAATTTTCAAGATGGGGAGGAATATTCAATAAAATTCTCCCTTACAAATTATCGTAAAAAGTAATCAAAAACTTGTCATGAGAGCAAATTTCTTTCTTATTGAAATCATTTCTATGTTACTTCATGACTTTGTTCTTGAACAACTCTCTTGCTTAAATATACAAATAAACAATAAAATAATGGAAAAGAACATGGGACTCTTAAACTTGCTCTAATTAAGATATTGATAATATTTTGTTAGAACCGAAATCAATCGTACTTTTAAATCTCCATTCAATTATAAGAAAAAAGTATTTCATTTTTAAATAGATTAATTACATGTGTTCTTATACTTTCAAAAACGTTTTTCTGTACTATTCTATTCTACAATCTATAATATGATTATCATAATTAGATACACATTTTTTAGATATATAGAAAGAAGGTATTATAGCTATACAAAGACAGCCAAAAGTGATTTATATCGTAATAGCAAGATGAGAAAATACATAACAAAAAGATAATTTTTTCACATATAATGGATATATCATTATACTTGTTTGCTTGGATATATGTACCTATAATAACTCCTGATTTAGAAACAAAATTATACAAAATATGTACCTACATCGTGAATAAATAGGTGTACATATTAAATTTTTATTTGATGAAATTTTAATATAATTTTTTTATTTGTGTATAACTTGCTTATTTATTGTTTACGATACAAGTCATGACAGTTAGGCTGTCATGACTTCGGGTAAATTCATTATTTTGTCTTTACCACAGGATTTTCTATTGTCTATTGATAAAAAAAGAAGAAAATTTGAAAGTTCTAGCCTTCAAAGGCCATTTTGGTCACCTCTCAAGCCATTTAAAGTTTGAAAAATTGCCTTTTTTAAACGAAAATTAGATCTTTCTAAAGGACTTGAGAGGTCTGAAATTTAGAGCAATCAGGCCAAAAATTTTGTACCTCCTTTGAGATTTCATTTAAAAAAAATTGGTGCAAGCTGGCAAATGACATCTTCTTGTAGTTTTTGGCTGGCATATTGACCTATGAGGGACAAAAATTGATGATTACAGTTTTTCTTAAAACACTACCTTAAAATTTTGAGTACAATTTTAAGTATTTTATAGTTATCAGGGCTTCTTCATATCAAAATCTTCAGCTGCTACCGATGTCTAGAAGTGTGAAAAAAAATTATTTGTGAGTGTATATCATTACAAAATAATTTTAAATGGCAAGCTGTATGATATTTGTGTTTTTAAAAGTAGTATTCATGATTTTTTCTTAAGTTCCTTGGAGAACACTTTTATTATATTCATATGCTTTGAGATTAAAAATAGAGGATATTAATATCTTTATCTTTGCATCTTTTTTTTAAAGATAAAGATATTAATATCCTCTATTTTTAATCTCAAAGCATGATGCTCGTGTGTGCTTTTTTCACAGACAAACGTCAAGAAACAATGTGGGCTACATGCAATCCATTTAAGAATCTTTCATAGGTTTTTTCAAAAATCAAAAGTGCAAGTCTTAATACTTCAAATATTACGATATAATGGAAAGGATGATTAAAATACCACCTGATGTAGTTATAATATTACAAACCCAAAAACTATTACAATGTATTATAATGTACAAACAAGTATTACAAAAAAAATAATTTCTTTGAAAAGATATAGCTAGTCATTATGACAATACTACAAGCGTCCAGTCAGAAAAAAGTTAACTACGACTCTTCTAGGAATTAATATTTTACAATTTTTAATCAAAATTTTGAGTTGAGTTAATTTGTTCTCTTATAAGTCGTTCCTTTCTATTAGGTAATCTTGGAACAGAGTTGAAGTGTGCATTGAGTAACATCTTCTTGTAAAAGCTGTAGAAATATCTAAAATATTAATTCTGAATGGAATTTGGAACATGAAGACGACTAGAACTCAACAGCAATAATGGAGTCATATACCTTAATTAGGAGTTAATTTAAACATTTTGTTAATAGGCATTTCCCAATCCATAGGTAGTTCAATTCTAGCTAACATGACACTTATTTAAAATAACTTGACATAAAAAAATAGAGTATACTAGATATTCTATAACATAATAATATAAACATTGCTATTGTTATTCATTTCATAGATATTATATACATACATTAAGTCTAGAAAAAGAAATCCATTATTTTTTGCATGAAATTGAACACTTTATTTAGCATAGTTAGAATAACCTAATTTAGGTTAAATATGCACCATTTTGTTTGATAACTTGTTGCCTTTTGGAAGGTAACTTCATTATACCTCTTTCATAGAAACCCTCGTCCCTACTGGCAAAAAACTGGGACAGTCGATTTTCACAAGCTTCCCTTGAGGCGACGTTTTTACCATCCAAATCATTTGCCATTAACTGGAACAGGTAATAATCACTTAGTGCGAGGCTAGGGCTATAAGGTGGGTGCATAAGAACCTCCAAACCAAGCTCTCGTAGCTTCTGGCGAGTCACCATCGATGTGTGTGGCTTGGCGTTGTCCTGATGAAACACATTTCCTCTCCTGTTAGCCAAAGTTGGGCACTTCTGGGTGATTGCTTCCTTCAAACGGTCCAATTGTTGACAGTACAGGTTCGAATTAAGAGTTTAACAGTATTTTATAGACATTTTCGACAATTGGCCTTCCACAGCGTGGTGCATCCTTGAAACCAAAATCACCAAAACGAAATCGACGAAACTAAAATTGTGGGTGATTGTCTGACCACAAACACTATTAACATTTTTAGCTGCCTGACGTGCTTTTTCGTCTTTATCGAAGAAAAATTGTAGAATATAGCGTATTTTCTCCTTGGTGGAGTCCACCTTTGACGTGCACTACTAAGTCAAGCAATCACAAACCTGCTCTGAAATTTTTTTTAGTACGAAATCTCATCTTTCTGGCGTAATATAACCGCACTTAAACAACGCAAGATACAGATCACAAAAGCCAACTATTGCAAAAATGATGGATTTCTCTTTACTAGATCTAATATATATGAAAATATTGATACATGCACTGGAGATATTCTTTACGTTAAAAATAAGTTCACATATATGTCGTCACATAAAAACAAACTATTATATTTAAGAATGTGATCAAAAATAAAAAACCTTGAATCAAAATAGTTCATTTCATGCCATTTTTTTGTACTTACAATACATTTTTTTCAATTCAGAAAAAGTTACAGATATACTAAGAACATTTTTAGAATTTGTAAACTATACTCTAGTCTTTTTATAATATCAATCCTTCATGGATATAATAATAATAATTCATATATCATGTATGTACATGGTGTAAAAAAATGTTTTTCATAAAATCAATACATAGGCCAAAAAAGTAAATATTTCAAGCAACATACAAAGATGTTTCTTGAAGTAAAAACAACCATGGACAAAAGACCTAAAATAAAAGAAAACGACACATAAACAAAAATATGAGTTAAGAGTCTTTATTTTATAAAAAAAAAGTTAATATGAATATCGTAATGAAGTAACTCAAAATATGGACAATTATACGCAGTGAGAAACAGAAAATGTTTTAAACATTGTGAATAGAACGTAATTTTCAGATCTAAGATAACAGCAACAATGTAACCTGGCTGTTGAAAACTTCGCTTGCTAAAACTATTTATGCCTTCTATGTTATCAGTATGGTCGTCCTTGTAGGCTTATCAAATTAGTATATGTTTCTGAACCGTATTTCAAGAAAATTAAAATAACTGTATATTGAACGCAACTATTGTTTTCTAAACAATTGCATCAGGGTTGGTTGATATTGAATAAACAGATGAAAATTGTGATTTATATCAATTGATTAAAAACAACAAAAAACAATGAATAAATCATATTTAGATAATTTATATATGAACCTATGAAATGGTTTAAAAAAATTATGAAATATATGAACAAGTAGTATTATTGAAGGTGTATATTTTTATAACCAACACATTTAAAATAAACTATTGCTAGTATTTAATGTCTACAGGAGACTAAGTATTTTAGTTACAAAGTACTTGTTCAAGGGTAATTACCAGTGATACATGTACATCAAATCTGCAAGAACGATGTCTTATTTAGCTCATCACTTATTTAAATACTAGGCTAACAAATTTCTCATGTCTGACACACTGATTTTCATTTGTTCTGGCACGTGCATTAGTTGCAGATTGAAATAGATATTGGGGTCGATGTTGGCAAAAATTAGATTGTTCTGAGACATACTATTCCTATGTAGGTATTCTATCTTTTTATGATATGCTTAGGAATGTAAATCATATGCAATTCGGGCTTGTAATAAAAAAAGAAAGAGAAAATCAACCTGGCAACCCTGACAATTTAATGAATGTCGGGGGGGGAGCAGCTTGAGCTGTCATGACGTTTTACTGAGCTACAAGCTGCTATTTTCCTTTATATATGTATACAAATGAAAACATCAAACCACAAACATTACAATACGTTACTCCAAATTCATTATTATATTCACAAATATCATTAACTCCATTCTCCTCAATGAATGATATCCATTTTTTAATTTTTCCTTTGTTCCTCTCCATGATATGTATAATCTTTGCAGACTGTTCTTTACTTGTAAAACATTATGTTGAGGTAGTAAAGTTGATGTTACCTTCTTAAGGGGAAAAAAAAATGATAACAGCTACGGAAAACAAAAAGACCTATTTGAAGAGCCAACTCCACTTTTTTATTACATGCCCGATTTGCATATGATTTACATTCCTAGATATTATCTGTATGTATAATGTATGTATACCGAAGAAATGTTTTCATTGAATCAATGATGACGGATCTTAACTTTTTATTTAAAATAAAAAATCTTATTTAAAAAAACAAAACAAAAAAAAAAAACCACCAATCCTGAGTTAAATCGATTGTAAATAATTTTTCGACTTAATTATCTACAATCATGTCAAACCTAATGGTCATTAATGATATTTCAATCCAAAGACAAAAATTGATTGACCTGTGTTATTTCATAATATACAAAGTTTGGAATTAAGGATATAGGTATTTGAAACATTTATGTATTTGGTCTCAACATTTTTTTTTTTTTTTGAGGATATTTATGTTGCGTGTTTAGTAAATTTAAATGAAAAAGAATACAACGCTTAATTAGCATAAAAAAAATGTACATATATGATATTATACATATATTTTGTGTGTGGTTTCATCGACTCTTTAAAACAAAAGTTTTTACTTCATTTTATTTTCAATGTTTGTTTATTTTTCGCATTTAAGTATCCTCTATCATTACTATTTTCTTTTAAAAATTTCATGAACATATTTACACAAAACTTGTTTGGTATATACATGCATAAATAGCTAAGTATACAATACGTAGACATAAATGTAGGTATCTAAAAACACACACACACACGCACAAAAAAGTTTAATTGAATTAGAGTTTTGAAAACATAGTCAGAAGATTTCTATGGACATGAAGAAATAATAAATTTGAATATTGGGTATATATGTACATAAATTTTCTACATATAAAACTCCAAGTAATTAATGATAAACTTTTTAGTGCATTATTTTAATGTGTATCCATATATATCCTTGTTATTTCTTCTCAGATTTTCATTTAGATAAAAGAAAATTGTAGTCTAGTGTTTATTTATTTATGCCACAACTTTACATATTTTTGAACAACAATCAGTTTTTTGTATACACGTTTCGAATATCTATGCTAGGCTTTATAATTTATAAAAATGCAATGTCTATATATGGTATGTACATTAAAAAACAGTTAAAATTTAAGACTCTATGCCAAATTTGAAGATGATAGATTGATATTTAGTCTATCACATTTTTAATGGAAGATTAAAAATTTAACTACATAATGAAAAGCTCGACTCCACAGAATTTGATAATTTTTGGTTTAGAATTTGTGACAAATTTTAGTCTGCCAAAATCAGCTGTTCATGAGATATAGGCATTTTATTGAAATTTTATGATTTTATTCAACCTAGGTACAGCAAGATAAAAGAGCTTGAAATGACCTGAAACATGACACGGATGATTTTACGACCATACAAGTAATGCTATAAAATGCTGTTTCTTCCTCATCAATCCATGCTTTTTTACTGTCCTCTTACGTACATAGATATTAGACTATACCAAAATAATCCCTGCTTACCCCAAATAAAAATTATGTAATTTTTTTGTCTTTTTAACTCATAATTTTCTATAAAAAGGAGTAGTTATTTGGATAAATTATAGTATAAATATTTTTGAAGGATTAAAGATTCATCCACATGTAAAAGTCCTAAAATGGGCAATTCCATGAAATAGAACAAAGATATCTAAAGTAAATTTTCATGTTCCTCTTAAATCTAAATTTTGATTTTTGATGAAGAAATTGAGGAGATGATTAGAAGAATTTTGTTTGAATGTAATTTCAGCTAAAAAGTAAAGTTACAACTTGGTATTTACCAATAAAATTATTGACTTTACTAAGTATTATATAAATAAATAAATAACTATATCTACTTACATTAGGGTGCACTAAAAATTGGGACATCAGTGATCAAACCATTTCGAAATTTCTGCCTTGGACAATATAAATGCTTGCATTACAAGTTGTGGTTGGTTATTGGTAAGAATACCCTGAATTTTTTTTCCTGTACCATTAAAAACTGTTACTTACCATCCGATCTATATTTTGATATGAACCGAATGTATGAACTTAAAAAGAATAAAATATTATTGAGAAAAAAAAATTTCAATTTTTTTGCTTCATTAGCAAAAATCTCGATTTTATTAGTAATCGATTCTGTATATACATCGTTCAATAAATAATATTTTGAAGCATGCACATTTTTACGTAAAATTTTATTTTTTATAGTTTTCAATTTACTTTTTTATGTTCAGTTTGATCTTTGTAGCCCTATATAAAGCAAAGAAAAAAAAATATTTTAAATAAGTTTAGTTCTATATTAGCTCGGTCTTGTAATCGGTAGGGGTTGTACTTAAGTTCACCAAATACATTTAAAAATCCTTTTTGGTGGAATAAATTGTCTAAATTGGAACATTATTGATCTCTGTTTAAACATTTGTAAAAATCATCGTCAATATTATAAATAATTTCCTTAATAGTTTCCTTCTGTTCAAGTTTAATGTCCTGTTGTTTTGGCATCATAACAATAAAAGTTATTTTCAAATGGTAATTCATTCATATGAAGCAAACAAATGATCCATTGCAATGACATTTTTAATTTCTGATGAGCCTTTTTATTCCACATCAAAATCCATTATTAACTGAGGCACCGTCAACAAAATAATTAATTAGCTATTCTTAGACTATAAATTATGAATAATATTGATGATTGATGAACTTTATACATATGTGAACAAAAAAAAGAAATAATAGCATTAACTGATTTATTAATTTTAATTATGTTATTTTTTGTCTATTAAGAACATAAAATGAGTTGTTTCATAGCAACGGATTCGGAGAAATGATAATTTGAACTTTTTTAGGGAATCAATAAATTTGTGTTCAATAAATCAAGGATCAGTACACTAGTATGGGGTATTAGTATATTTTATGTACAGATCAACAGCTGAAAAAAATATATACATGGAAGTTGTCGATAGTTTTTTTTTTTTTTGGGGGGGGGGGGCGGGGGAATACCATTGTATTTATGTCTCAACACTCTACAGCTGATTTAAGGCTTTCACATTACTGCTTGAACTACCAAAAATAAAAACTCAGAATTGAACTCACGTCATTCTAGAACAAAAAAGCCTCTATCGGAATAAAAGAACATTAATTGGCGTAAAACAAAAATAAAAACAGTATATTTATTACAAAACCCCTTATTACACACATTTAAAAAAATAATATTACATAAATACAATGCATAGCCTACCTAATACTAATAATTTGGTATCCCACTCCCTCAATGCAAGGAAAGTTGAGCATTAGACTTGTATTCCCTACTGAAACTTTAAAAAAAATAATTATTGCTATGAAACTAATGCATTAATTACGCATTTATTTTCCAATAGTTTTATTTGAGTTGAAAGGCATATATACCTATATAATAACTGACTAACCAACTGACGATAATATAGGCTTATATTTATATTTTGATACATAGGTATACTTACGTATGTGTATGTATGTAGGAGTGGAAAATTATTAATTAACAGGTAACTTGATGTGTTTATAATACATAGGATATGTAGAGCAAAAAAAAAAAAAAACCTAAACAGGCCATGATCATTAAATATTGCCTTACATTTGTTGATGTATGTATATATATATATATATATATATGTTTAACTATGCCCAGTAAATAGAGATTGAGATTAAATCAAGTTACGTCATAAGTTCCTAGTTTTCTGTATTAAAAAAAGTATTCAAATGGATGAGTCAATTGTTAGTTTACAAGCGCATTTAAGCTCGACTTAAATTAAAGCATGCCGATACATTTTACGTCATTGGAACAAGATTTGAAATACATACAATTTCAGTCAGGTTGGTGCAATCGGGTCTAACTGGTTTAGAAACGGTTTTACAAAAAATTCTCCGAGGGAAAATTGTCCAATTTTCTGTTAAATATTTTTGTGAGCAATGTTTGATTTAAAAATACACTAAGTTAGTTAGATGATATCATTAAAAAACGCTGCAAATGCTTTTCTTTTATTAAAATTTGTAATATTGTTCACTCATCTTAATGTAGCACCTGATATAGTCGGCATAATAACTGAAGGTATATTTGTTACAAGCAACACTCTTTAAATATACAAAAAATGAGAAAATCATGTCAAAGGAGTAATATGCTTAGACATTGATTGATTACTTGATGAATTCAGTAAAAAAACTAACTTTCTATTTGGTTTTTACCTTCATATACAACAATATATGTATGTATACAAATTTGATAGACAGTAAAGGCTTTATGAAGTCCCTTTATTTGTCTTTCGGTCCCATTGTAACACCCAAATACACAGCAGTAACTCATATTTTCTTTGAGCTTAAAGAAGAAAAGGTTTCAATTTTTTTATGGCGTTTCTAAGATGGCCGATTTTCACTATAATGACGTCACATGAAAACACTTCATGTATACGTAGATATATTGTGTGCATATTGTGGTGAAGTTGTAGTAAATGCAGGATTTTTTGATAAACTAACATATACTTTACTTCTCTTTAAAGACGTTCAAGAGCTCCTTCACTTCTAATTACCTATATTTAAGTATAACAAATGCGACATATTAATATGTCAAAAGGAAAGGATTCGTTCTATTTATTAGTTTGAAATCGAAAATACTAATGTTAAAATTAAATAAGATATTAGGAGTTTATCTTATACAAAATGCCTACATGTAACACGAATTATATACTTGTACTTGTATAACACATATAACACACAGTTACACTTGCTTTTTTCGTTCAAAAAGTACATAAAACTATCTCTTTGCTCTTTTTAGAATAAAATCAATAATAGGTGTAGTCGATGTCACTATTATTCATATAGACGTTCTAAATGTAGGTAGGAATATCACTAACATAAAGAAAATCTCTCAATTGTTTATCGTAAGTCAAGTAGATCGTATCTTCTAAATACAATTACATAGACGTATGAACTTAAATATACTATATTATATTTATTATTATGTTTGTCCATTAATTTTTGTATTTGGTAGCCCAAAGTGATGTCTGACATTTATCTTATATCTTTTAGATGAGTAAATCTCTTAAATGAGAAATATATAGGCAAATACGTATTATTACTGAGATTGTTGCATGTATATACATTTATTTTCTATAGAGATAGTATCAAACAACTTTTTTAGACATATTATCTTGAGTTAGTTTTTATCTTTTTTAGTACAAAATATACTTAAATCGAAAAACTCCTCTCTATGGTTTATTGTCTCTATAGACAATATGATCTGAATTGAAATGTCTTCCACCACTCAGATCATTGGGTTTTAAATTTTAGAAAAGGGAATGAGAACCACTGATCTAAACAAAGAGTAGTAGCTAGGAGGAGTAATTTTTGAGGCATGCAGTCAGTGGGGTTACAGTTCAGCGCTTCCAGGATGTCTTTGACAATTTTGACTACAAGTGCTCGATCACTGTCATAAAAACAACCTTAGTTTGTAGTTAAACATTTTTTGATCAATATTTCTCAAGTGAAAGATCGGTTTATGCAGGAGTAGGAGTAGGAATGTTACTTTGAGAATGTCTCCTAAGTAATTGTACAAATTACTCTCTTGTACTCTTTACGTGAAAATGCGCCTACTGCACAAGTTACAATTAATGTTTACCCACCTAAATTTTATCGCATATCAAACAATGTATTTGCAGAGTCAGCTATTAAATGATTTGATGAGTAATGATAACCTACATACACAGTAAATCAAATTCTACTCTCTCTAATGATATGTCCATCAACTAAATAAATGATGTCTTTTTAACTTTTTTTTCAATACCATTTAATTGATCCCATAATGTTACACATTTTTTAAAGAATTGTTCATTCCTACATTTTGTGTGCACATATAAGGAAAATATAATTATCACACTGCCTTAAGAATAGGATAAATAGAGAGTTGATGTATGTATTCAATGAAATTAAATCGATTATTTGCTCAATGGGAGTAATGAATAAAATATTAAAATACATTGATTCTTTTCATCAGTGTCTATGGATATATGTAGTTCTATTATATCATAGCACTTAGAATGATTGCCTCTTGTCACTTATAAATAATCTTTGAGGATGGCAAAGACCCTATAGCGTTTTTAAATCAAATATTTACTCAATTTCTAAAGGCTTCAGTCTAATTATTATTATTGATGCTGAAAATATTGGATATTTAACCCATCATTTTAGTCTTGAGTTTTGATTACTATTCCATTGGATTACTTTAAACTAAATTATAGTAACACTAAAAATCCGCAGATTGACCTGTATAATCCTCGAAAGGGATATTGAACTAATAATTGACATTGATAGGATTATGAAACTTAATTGTGCGTATGAATCCTGAATTTATATCACAACATCTTAATATAAAAACTACCCCCATTTTCAATCACCTCCCTCCCCCTCATTGAACTCTATATTATTCAATATTATGATTTTATTTATTTTTTGTTGTTGATAAATTCTATATAATACATTTGGATCTATATTCTAACGCTGTATTCAAGAACATTAATTGATTTGAATTCTAAAGTGAAATTAACTTTGCATTCTGTTCGAGTTATTTCTCGGGTATCTATCATAAGATTTTACTTGGTGCATATAGGGCGTTTTTACTCTCTGCATAGATTGTGTAATAACCAAAAGTGAAGCCCAGCTGAAGGCATCTGTAGTTATTAAGCAAAATGGGCAAATGGCTCAATGGCTAACTTTAAAAAAGAAAAACACAAACGAACATAACTATTATGTACATAGAAGTAAGGGCTTTTATGCTCGAACGATTTGGTTGAGAATCAAAAATACTAAAATGATTCATTATGAAAGTCCATAAAGCTAGCATAAATAGGGCCAGATCCTATCAAAGGTGGTGTATATTTTCTGAATATATAACATACAGTCAAATTTGTATTAAACAGCCAGGCAAGGGAAGCTTAAAAAGTGACCGCTTAGTGCAGGAGATCTATTAAACCAGGTTTGCTTTTTATGGACCAGTATAAATTGGAAAATAGAGCATACAAGAAAACTGCAAAATAAACTCTATCAAATAATAAACATGTATTTAAAACTTTGTTTTAAAAAAAATTAACTTTAATATTAACATCAATATACCATACATTCAATTAATAAAATGAAAAATAATTTTGAATAACATTATTTTAAAAAATCTGAAATTTTAGTTTATTCAGACTGATTAGCCATGCAATTATGTGCTATATGTGTTCTAATTTTATAGCAGTATTAAGTATAAAAATATTCCTTCCAGCGATTACAAATGTTTCACAATGCATCACATGCTTTGCTAAAAATGTCATGTTTATTCTCAGATAGTGTGTGAGAGAGAGAGAAATATCCATTTATGTGCATGTGTAGATATTTTATTTTTTTGCATCTGAATACATGTATCCAAATTATACACGATCGGACATGTATGAAAACATAAATAGTAAGTATTCATCAGATTTTCTCCGAGGGAACAAGATTGTAATTTATTATCTGGAATTATTAATTCTTCAATGTCAAATGCACAGCTTTTGAAGTTTGGTATTAAATAGTCAATAAACGCTTAAAGATTCACAATTGAAGCAGGTTCATTTTTAAAAGGTATGCACTATTTTGGGTGACTGCTGACCGGAAATTGCAGGAGTACGCTTAATACAACGTTTTTAATACAAACAAGACCAAGGATTAGTGAGAATGATGTCTCGGTCTACAAGAACACATTTTAAAAATGTATATATTGTTATATTAATTATTCATATATGTAATAGGCTTTATTTCGTTTGAAATGATTCTTTGAATTAAGAAGAGAGGATAAAAAAAGAAGAACATAAGAATCAAGAGAAAGATACTAAAAAATTGAATAAATATTGCAGTTTTAGATTTGTAGGCTTATGGTCTGTCAAGTTTTTTTTATCTTTTATTTTTTTATAAAATAAGCAAGAGACAGTTATGAGAGAACCTGACCGTTGATACTGTCAACTGATGTGCTAAGAACTTTATTTCAGGAAACATGATAAAAATGCTTTTTATTTTTATTTTTATATTCATCTATATCTTTGATTATCCTTAACTACAAATTATCCTTGAGATTAACAGTAGCCCTAATAAAAATTAAACAATTTGGCTTCTCGCCCTTAGGTCTAAGTCATCAATCACTTTTGTTGCGAAGAACGAGTACTCTTCTAATATATATATATATATATATATATATAAATATATATATATATATATATATATATATATATACATAGCTAAATTGAACAAATTCTTTATTTTTAGAGTCATATTTTACTTGATACTGAATGGATATCGTTATCTCATTTGATATAGATGATATTCCACTGAGAATACTTATATTAACGCTATTAGTTATATAATTAATTTAAGATTTCTCTTATAAAATTGCTTTTTAAATAAAACAGAAAAATGTTTTTACAAAAGTGATATCTTATTTCTCCTAATAAACGGGATAATTTAATTTCAAAATTGGCTTTTGAATCATAAATTGAGTTAAAATATATCGAAATAATCAAAGTTGATATTTAGTATGATTAGTTGCTATTATGAAATACATAATGCGAGTCAGTCCCAGAAACTATCACAATGTTATTAAAATATAGAAGAGGACCTTCAATCCATTACAAATCTCTTTCTTTCTTTCTTTTTTTTGCAAATGGGAAGATATTGGTGTTATTTTTTTTTATCATTCGGATGAACTTATTTGTAATATTTAATCAATGCAGTAGTTTAACCCCTCCCCCCCCCCTCCTACAAAAAAAAGTATACATAAAAATTTATAATATTTAATATTGTTCATTAGTTAAGGCCCATATATAGGTCAAATTTATAAAAGCTTCTTATAAGAGGGACTTATAGAGATTTTACAAAGAGTAACATTAAATTCAATTGTTGCAAAAAAAAAAAAAAAAAAAATGATCTCACCCCCTCTTCAAAACCTAATTTTTGCTCATAACCACGAACAATTTTCTATATTTATCCTCCTTTCTTTACTAATAAAGAGATAGCAAAAATTTAATTTCGATGTTTTATTATAAAAATTTAATAATGTCGACATAAATGAGATAGAAATAGAAGTTGTATTTAGTTGTACCCATAACTTATAAGGACTCATTCTTCTCCAAATTTCAATTGATGAAATTAATTGTCCAATCTGAATGAATCATATATTTTAGAAAGAAAAAAGTTCACAATTTAGTGAATATGTATGTTTATTTAGACTCCTTTATGTGTCAAGTTCTTTATTTTAACATCATGGATCACAACTTATTTTGTTCATTATTACTGCATACAGATCAAATACTAATTTTTAGCACTTTGTCGAATCAATTTGGAAGTTCATAGTTTGTACAAAACCATTATATTTTCCCGTAGAAAAGTTGACATTGATCGATTTTTTCTAATTCTTCAGTCTGGTTGCGTAGTTCATTATTACAGGATTTGTATAAGACTTTTTCACCCTCTTCTATACAAAAGATAAAAGAAAAATTAAGCTACTGATAATAAGGTATTGATGGGGGATCCCTTAAATTTCAAAATTTAAGAAAAGCTAGTGCAGGTGTCAAAAAGTTAGGAATCACAAGTCTAGACCATAATTTTAATGAACTATTGATGACATCAATTGTGATTTCAAATGAACAAATATTGCTTTAGTCTAAGACCAGAAAAATAACTATTTAAGAACGATTAAATAATGATTTACAATCTGAAAACTATTATTGGCCAAAAATCGGTTTGGAAGGAATCACTTGAAACCGAGTAAAATAATAATCAAACCGAGAATTAACACTAGTTATTACTTTGTAATAAAAAAATGTGAATTAAGAGTTATGATGATTTTGAACTCTGAAGATTAATTTAGAATCCAATATTAGAATATTTTTGACGTAACTTTGTTTAATAGAAACTTAAAGTTTTGCATTAGAAACATATTTTTCATTTCTAGAAAAAATTTGGTTTTAAAATAGGTTAAAAAGGTACCGCCAACGTCCATAAACCTTTCATTTTTTTTATATTTTAAAGCTTTTACTTTTAAATTTATAATACTATTCTCTCTAATTGCTCTAAATAAATATACTTGTTATTTTTAAAACAATAAGAATTGATTAATAACTAAATTAGTACTTTTTTTCCCTTTTAGTTCTTTTCTTTTTCAAAAATATAAAACAAACGCTTCATTAAGTATAATGATATTAGCAACAATGAATATAATTACAACACAAAAGAAATAAGTATGTATGTTAGAGTGCTTCATTTTTAGCTTATTTTTTTGCTGGAATACTATTTTTAAAATTTTAGGTTCCTCATGTCATTTTTGCCATGATGCTAAATATTCTTTAAAGTTGACAAATTTGTGTCAAAATGAACTGTTTTCAGACGTTTTGTGCATTACCAATTTTGAAACTATGGGCCAAATATTCTAGTCTAATTATTACTTAGAATATTTATAATCTACTGGACTCAACATGCAAAGAGTTTCTTTCATTTATTAAATCGAGTAAAAAAGACTAACTAATTTGATAAAAGTTTAAATGGGAAAAAACAGCTGAAAGTATCCTATTACTCGTCATATATAGATACATTGATCTCTTCTCAGACATTTTGAACTTTATTTGTCAAAGGACACTATAATTTTTTTCCTCAGTAGATTGAACCTTTTACGGCAATAGCACAAACATATTTGGCCCTTAGCATTCAAATTGGGAAACTCCATTCTTTTTTAGACATCGTATATTCTTTTTCAAAGATCTTTGAATTTATGCAAGAAATGACATTGAACTTTAAAGTTACAATCAGTTGCCTCTGGTGATGATCATTCACTTTTTAGTGAGTATAAGTATTATTTTTTAATAACGTCAATTTTTCCAATTTTTATGCATAATTTTACTTCGAGCATTTTTCTACACTCAATATCATTTTAATTCTTATTATTATAATATATTTTTTGCAAACAATGTTGTGTAGAGCAATGCTCCTTCAACTGTAATGCTGCCTTGTTTTAGAAAACGTCGATAATAGATTTATTTTATGCTTATTATTATTTTTGATTCATTAATAGTTTATAAATTAAAACTATTATAAGTTAATTATATTAAACATTTACGATAATTATGTTCAGAACCACAGAAAAAATTAAATGAAAGAGAGTGACGGGAAAATAGATTAGATAAAATATCATTCTACTTAATTACATTTTGGCTTGAGATGAGCTCACACACGGGTAAAAACATAACACTTCCGTCAAATATTATGTACTATACTTTTTTCTTGCACGTTGATTATTATAAAATGAAGGAGGAAAAAAAGTATGGTCATTTTTTGTAATCGACCATTGTCATCAATTTCTGAGTTCCCCTTTTGACGTTTCTTTAATCTAAAATAAATCCTTTCTCATTGTGAAGCCAATAAACAATTACAATAAGAAAGCTTTTAGTAATTAAAAACTGTTTAAAAAGAGTACCCATTTGGTGATGAGACTTCTCTTTATGAAACTACAGTGCAATTTTGTTTCATGTTTATTGTTAAATTTAGTCAAATAGAGTGAATACATTTTGAATCATAAAGTAAATGTCCATGAAATATCTTCATAAAGCGAACATCTTTTATTTGTAAGTTAAATACCCAAAGGGTTTCTTTTTAAAAAAAATATTTAAACCTAAGAACTTACATGAGAATAATAAAACGTAAGTACTAACATTAGTATATAATATCGACATTCGGTTTTTTTCTTATTCAAATACATACTCTTTCAAGGGAATAATGAGTCAAAGAAAAAAATGGAAAATTTTCATTAGATTTCAGGTAAATATGATTTGAAAAAAAATTATAAACTTATAAATTATGAATTCAATTTATACATTAAACGTTTAAAGATGAAGACTTTGTAATCCTAATTTTTAAAACTATTTTGTACATATACTTTGCAAAGTGTACATTCACGGATGATGATGTAGTTAACTAAGTGTAAAATTCCCTCTTAATCAATGCACACGGAGAGAAAGAGAAACACTCTTTTCAAATAATCTTTATAAATGATACTTTTGAGCATAATTTGTTAGTTCGTTTAAGGTACGATAGGCGTTGTTTACTTAGTTTTTTATTTCCCAAGGCTCAGTATTTCTGCAACATCTTGCTCCTGTTAATGTTTTTCTAGTTTGCTCATGTTCTATTGGTTTTAAAAAACAGTGAGAAATAAAGTTTTCTTTACAACTTTATCTTCTAAATAAAGTTTTTAAAAAATTTAAAAAAGTCTGTTGTTTTTTACTTTATTTATATGCTTCATTTTAAATATATACTTCCTCCTATACCTTTTTTAATTCGTTGTACGCTGGTTACACAATTGTGATAAACTTTTAGTTCACAGATACTGCCAACTCATAAATAAAACCCTTGTCACTGAAGAATGATGCTATACAAAATTTTTAGCTTGATGTTCTTATCAATTATCGTATTATGAGTGACAAGCAGATATACAGTAAACACGTTAATAAATTACTTTCGATACTATGTCATCTTGAAATGCTCTGGAGTTATCTATAGATTTTCATTCTTGCACATAATTAAAATGAAAGCTATTTCATAATTATGTATGCTACAGATTTAAAAAAACGCAAAGAAGAATCAACGACATATTCATAAGTAACTTTTTATCTATGTATTTGTGCAAAAACTGAAGGGTTTTTTTTTGTAAATTCTATTAATTTATTTTTTCAAGAACATTGATGTTAAGTGAAAATAAACACACACACATATATATATATATATATATATATATACAGGATGAGTGCGATCTTTGACAACCAAATTTACTTTTTTTAAAAAACTTAAATGCCTCAAAAACTAATGAACCGATATTAATGAAATTAGCACCAATTGAATGTAGGATTAATATAATTTATTTTTTATTCAATAAAATTGCCGCTAACGGCAATGACGGCATCGACCCTGGTCCGGAATTTCAAGTATGTCTTGATGACGACGTCCTTCTTCATGGCCTTTAACCCCTTGTGATCAGCTCCTCCTTTGTGTTGCATGAAGATTAGTCGGCGTGTCGCTCAACTGCACTCCACACGAAATAGTCCATGGGGTTCAAGCCTGGGGAGTTTTGGGGCCATATGTTTGGTGGCACAAAATCATAAAAATTATCAGTAAGCCACTTTTGGGTAATTATGGATGTGTGCCACACATATGGACGCCCAACAGCCACCTTATTGATCCAGGGTAACACGTGGCTCCTCAGAACCTTCACATACTCCTCTGTGTTGACCCTCAAGCCCGTCGGAAAGATGTAGACGGTATGACATGGCCCTCGTAGGAGATGACGCCAAAGACCATGACCGTGACCTTGGTCTGTATGTCATTGGGACTGTAGGCTAACCAACAGTTGTTCTGTTTGTTGATCTTTTGATCCTGACAGAAGTTGTTCTCATCGGAGAAAAACCAGAGCATCTCAGGATCCATTGGATGCTTCAATTTGTTCAGCAGCACTTGCAGTGCTTCAGCCGTTTCTCCTTGGCCTTGGCCGTCAACAAATGACCCTTGCGCATCTTGTAAGACCTGTACTGCAAGTTTTCATTCACGCAGTCCCAGATAACCTTGTTGTGGTACCCCCATTTTGTGTGAAATGATCCTCATGGACTTGACTGGATCAGCGTTGATCTTTTTGTCAACCCTGGCAATAAAATGGTGGGGGGGGGGGGGGTCCTGAAGCAATCCTTACGCATTTTTTTGGCTGACCTTGATTCAATCCCTTCATAGTCTCCTCCAGACTCCTTCAACTCTTTTCTGACCATCCAGACAAAGTTCCTGTCCAATTTTAGAAAGTCAGCAATTACCTGGTTGTCTCTTTCGGCGCGAATCGAAACAAGAGCACTTTTTATTTTCCAATCTTTTGGCACTTTAAAATCTTCGATTTCAGCCATTTTTTTAGATGAAGCCAAACACATTCAGTTGTCGAGGAAACAAAAAATTTAATGCCTAACTGCAATAACCGCGCATCAGCGCGCGCCCGAAGTTTGTTGTTAAAGTGCGCACTCACCCTGTATTTATGAAATTTTCAATTGATATCTTTTTATTGTATGAAGGTAATAGGAAGATATTTCCTTTTTCTCATATTGCAATAATGATATGGATTTTACGTCTATCTTTTCTCAAAATTTATTCATTATTTGGATAAAAAATTAGGGACTGTATATCTTCAATTTGAAGAGAGTTGTACCGTATGTGGGGCCTAAGAGGAAGATTAAATTACAATTGATCCTTATTTAAAAAAACTTACAAAGGGTTGAATCTTACTTTGTTCTTTTAAACTTTTTTTTTTGAAGACATTGATTTGAGAGTGTAGGGCCTAAGAAACATGGACTAAATACCCCTTTCCCCTCCTCCACCATAAAACTGGCTCTGTAGAGGGAGAACATTCTAGATTTACATATTTATATATAATATATTTTCATTAATCTAGTAAATCTAGGGGATTAAGATACTTTAAATTTAACCTTAAATGAAGTCAAAATGTATTGAAATAAAGGATTTTAGTTTAATATATATATATATATACATTTCTCATTTCATTATTTCTATGACAACACCACTTTTTGAAATTATTCATATTTTTATAGAATTTTAGTTACCTTTTATTATAGTGATCATAAAATGATGGCAGTCTATATGAAAAAAAAGAAGTTATGCTTCCTCAAAAGGCGTAAACGATGTTGCTTAAAATGAAATTGTTTTTATTACGACCCATAAATTATATTATGTATGACAAAAGGTGAAGCCAAGAACAATTTCTTTTGCATGTAGTTGAGAAACATAGAGAAAAGCTCCTCACTTCCAAAAAGTCTAATAATATATTTAGTAATCATAATATTAAAAATGTTATGTTTAATTAACAATTTATTAGAAACTGCGAAGGAATACTTTTAGACATCTTGCAATATACATATACAATGCTAGATAAATACTCAATGATGTATCTATTAACTAACAAGCTTTATTTTGGATTATATAGTTACAAAACAAGTCTTCAATAAAAGATTAAAAATGTTCTAATGACTCTTTAGAACGTTTTGTTGCAATAAATGCTGAGTTTATCATGTCAAATGGAAAAAGATTAATAAGAATGCGCGTTATACCTAGTACATTTATTGTTTCTTCTTCTTCTTTTATCCTTCCTTTATTTCACTAAAAATACACTTTAGAGAAACTTATACATTTTAAAGATTATTTATTTAACTAAAAAAAGTTATAAAATAAGAAGCGTGATATCCCAAAGTGTTTGTATGATAATGAAAGAAGAAGAAGAAACTTTCAAAACAAAATTGTCAATTGCTTAAACTTTAAGGACGTTGAGGAACCTGTAAATGTTAAAGTTTTTCAATTTTTCAAATGATACTTTAATCTACACAGGAAAATAAAATATAGGGGGAGGGGTAAGATCTTCCAAAAATTTAAACTTTAGTATTCATTGCATAGGAATGGGCACCCTAATATATATATTTACTTACTTTGTAATTAAATTTTAGACATATTAAGTCTATAAAATCAGTCATTTTTATTTGTTCTTGCTTAAAAATAAGATTTTTTTTCATATCTCACCCAAGGATCAAATTACACTGACTTTTTTGATATCTTGAAAGAAAAATAAAATAGCCTTAAAAATATTTCAACAGTTTTATAATAATTGTACAACGATAGAGAGTGTTTAAAAAAAAGTATTTACGTATTTACATTTCTAGCGCTTCGAGACTATGGTCTTCCTTCCATAGTTCATAACTTCACTCGTGGTCGCTCTTCCCTGGCTGCCTTAAATAAAGCCGACCTTCTAATACGTAAAACTATCAGGTGATGGACAGGGATATACAATGATACTCTCATTGAATTTTTTTATGCCAAAACTTCTATGGGTGGTATGGGCTTGCCTGAGCTTAGGGTGAGGTGTGCCTTTGCATTTAACGCAAGAGTCACTGCCCTATTGAATAGTCACGATAAAGTCATTCAGGCTATTATCCAACTCAACCCGCCCTCCTTCCAACCCCGATCAATCAACATCTGTGGCTCTCCCTGTCTATCAAAGGACTCTCTTGTGGCTCTGTATTCTAACAACCTTTACCAACGTGTAGATACTAGAGGCTTAGCAAGTACGAGCCAGGGTACCAGGAACTTTCAGTTCTTGATACGTTCTGATATGAATGTGGCCAACCATGAGTTTGTAGAATTATGGCTGGCTGTGTCTCAACAAAAGCGAAATGCAGTCGTTATATTAACTTTCCTGATAAGAACCTATGTAAGTCATGCCCGGACAAAGTTAGAAATCTTTCACACATTCTGCAAGACTGTCCCAGGGCACCCGAACTTAGAATAGCTCGCCACGATGTCCTCCAAAGCATGATTGTCAGCTCGCTTGAACGTTCCGGTTTCAATAACCATGTTCCAACCCCTACCTCATTTATTAAACCTGATATCATAGCGATCTGAGGTAATAAGGTCCTAGTTCTCGACCCTACTATTATCTCCTGCCTAGGACAACTCTCAGACGCAAATGAATATAAGCTTACTAAATACAATAATCAAATTGCAAAAAATTCAATCCTCACCTCCCTCAACCTGAATGAGCAAGTGAATATTGACTACGAGGTGATTCCATTAGCCTATAATTGGCGTGGAATTATATCTACATCCTCTGTGAACTCCCTGCAGAAGGTATGTGGTATGTCATTGCTATATATAGCATACACCCAGTTGCGTGTCCTTACCTCTTCGTATTGGGTGTACCGACGTTATAGGGAAACCCTTTACCACAATTAGACGAACCTTTACACTTCTGGAATATCACATATGCTTCAAAAAAATTTGGCTTTGCTAATATTCCTTTGCATATACTCCATTGTGAATTTTTAGATATATTTATTTTCTCTGTGTTATATCTTTTTCATTGTTCTTAATTCTTTTAATGTAATCTCCATGTCCTGGCCAATAAATGCTTGACTGGGGATCATGGGACTAAACTGCCGAAACAAAGCTTTTTCAAGCTTATTAAAGGCTTATAGCGTGCCCTAGAACCGGGCCCATTCGTTCGTCAGCTGTACCGCTTGCGACAGTTGTTTTCTCATGGGTTTCACGCAGTTTAAATTAAGGTTCAAACACTCAGCTACCTAAAAAGTTATTTTTACAATTTCTTGTTTCATTCTCCTTGGACCTATAAGTCCTTAAAAATCAATTTTCTTACTCAAACAAAGATGACTCGAATTGAAAAAGTGATTAAAACATTATTAAAACAGGTTTAGAATCTTGAAACATTAGGCTTTGATTAATATATTCAACATTTATCTCTGTCTACAACACTAAGGGTCAAAACAACTCTGAAATCTTAAAAATGCATAAAAGTGTAAATATCCTTATAATTTTTCCCTGAATGATCTGAGGCTGATAGAGAAAAACTAAGGCCATATTTGGAATAAAAAAAATTCAAATTCTACTGCCCAATTTTAACTCATTTCGATTTTAGAACAATTATTTTGTACACAAACATATTTGTTCTTTAAATCAATATGAAGCAAAATCTATGTAATGGGAACTTTTCGTGATGAAGATATTTTCAATGACTTATACTCATTGTTGGGTAACAAGACATTAATTTGTAATATACTATTCTAATATTTGAACTTTATCTAGTCACGAGTAGTGGAAGAGTTTTGTTAATAAAGAATATTTGTTGTCCAAATCTGTGTTTTTTAAAATGAATATTAAAAAAACGTCTTTCAAAATGAAGGATTATTTTTTGGGTGTCAAATTATAGAATAATATGTCAAACATTTGTTTCTGCAATTTTTCAGATTGAAATGATTCGCTATATAATTAATCTAACATAAAAGTTATAAAGTAAAGTAACAACATAACTTTTGGTTCAAAGTAGCAATATAACGATATTACTTTTCAATTGTGTAATAAGACACGTACTACACCATGAAATAATATTTATTAATACTGTTTAGGTAATAACTTACACATCTATATCAAATCCACTTCTATTTTTTGACTCATCCATTTCTTTATAGATACACAAAAATCCCAAGATATATGTAGAATCATCACTTAAGGCTACACCAATCATAATTAACAATCTTTGCTCTTATAAAATAAAATATCCTTCCTAAATAACTTAATATAGCCTCATACATAAATATTATTTCTAATAAAATATTTTAATGTAGACTGTCAAATGAAGTTCTTATAGTGAAAATATTTATACATAATTATTACTTAATTGCATAAATATGTTTATGTATAGCTTTTATAACGATAATTAATGCATAATGCCTAAGTATGACAAACATGACATTAAGTGTATTACTTTAAAAATATTTTTTTAATTTATTTGGATCGGACAAGTTACATAATACTTTAATGCTTTTGAAAAATATACTTAAATATTTGCTTTAGTTACCGGGTAAAATTTTCCCACGGACAATTTTGAAGGGGCAGTAACGAAGGGTTAAATGACATTATCATATGTATAAGAGTATGATATCATCATAAATCTACTTCAACTATCTTGGTGGTATCTACAAAGAGCTTGACCAATACGGATTTTTTAAAAGGGCAATAATAATCAACATCCATTTTTCATGTTTTCAATACCTATTAGGGCTGAGAATCAGCAAATTACCAATTATTCTCAAATAAAGGAAATAATCTGTGAACCAATTAACTTGTCAAGCTTCACAGTACTTGTATTAATAAGGACAATAAATAATTTAGTCAAGCCTCAATTAAGAATGACGGAAAAATATATATTCCCACTTTTGATGAATAGATAGAAAAAGTTATACTGAACGACTTTAATTAGTAAATTAAAGTAATTTACGATAACATTAATAAAAATAATGCTTTATAGAGGATGCATTAAAAATTTGGAAGGGTTTTGAAGAACCAGTAGTTCGTATGAAACTTATTCTAAGTTTCACACGAAGGACTTATAAGACCCTATATATATATATAGTTTATATAATTTAATAATGTCACAAGTCGAGTTATAAAATATTATTGTTTTTTAAATACACGCAGGAAAATTTACTTTGCTAAAAGCAACACTATATCGGTATTAAAAAAAACCAACTTTATTACTGTACCGGGACATTTGTTTTCAATAAGTTTAATTTAATTAAGTTGAAAGGCTCCCATGTATGTGTATATAAAATTCAATACTTTTATTATTATTCTATATACTTTTTCATTAGTTTGACTTTATTGCTCTTGGTTTTTCACCTTTCTTTTGAGAAATTAACTACTGCTTTACATTTGTAAATATGTATAAATGACAAAACAAGAGTTCATTATACCTTTAAAAAAAATAATAATACATACATAAATTCATTTTTCTCTTCCCCAATATATTTAAAAGTTCTTTTGTCACTACTGACTCATGCTTCTGTATTTTACATGTTAAAAAAAACCACGAAAATAAAGTAATTTATGCATTAAAAAATAGAAGACTTATGAAATGTAATATCTATGTATGAGATACTACATATTATATAATAATGGTAATAATAATTTTGAAGATACTCTATATCTCCTAATAATATAGTATTATTCTTAAAAAAATTAGTGTAATATAATTATTTAAGAAAAATATATAAATGCCAACAGACTAAATAGAAAGAAATAGTCAAATATATACAAAGTACATAGACATGATTAAGAATTCATGACTATTTTGATTCAATTTGCAAAACAATATACATATATGTAAATATATGAATTGTAATATTCACAAAAAAAAAAAAAATTAAATTAAAGTATATCTTATAATGTTGAAAGGAATAATTAAATTATCTAATACTTGTATAGATAGATAGATACTCGAATGTCTGCATATATATCAAGTATGAAGTTCTTGATTGAGTTAACAGATGATAGTGATACCTTTCATTGATACTGTGTTGTTTCGTGAGTTGGACATACATATGTATGTATTTTATAGTATTGATTATAATTTAGTGTATTTATTTGTATTCCCATAAATGAATGGGCAAAAAATATGGGGAATCAAAAAACTTTATTTAATCATCAAAATTCATTTCCGACCCCTCATAGTAGTCCCTGATGCAATGCACATCTGTATACGTTTTTTACAATTTTTATTTAATAAATAATTACAGATCGACAACTGCTGAGTTTAGATACGCTGTTAAATTTAAAATTGGATGGTCGGTTTCTTGAGTAATAGGCTATGTAATTCGAGAAATAAACCCCAGATTCTCAAAATTTTAAACGAACACAGTATATAGTATTCATTTAAGTTTTTTTGGTTTCAACAACATTTATCTAAGTTGCAGTTTAGTCATCATCTTTCAGACATTTAAAAAAAGGAAAAATTCAATTTTAATTGCTCACGAAAGGACATGTATCTCTAACACACATGAATATTTTGATGCGTAATTTTGCACAAATGTGAGTAATGAGAGTAGTAATAAGAGAAGAAACTAAAAGAAAATTTAAAAACTGACAATACAAAATAAAGAACTTACATTTTTTAGTTAGTGGTGCAACACTGTTCAACAGTAGTAGAAAAATTGACATCTGATATGAAAGTACTTTGTAAATTTGAGTGTTTGTGGGATAAAGACTATATTTGGACATTCCTAGATTCATTTACGTATTAAAAGATGGAGTAACTCTGTTAGGTGTAAAAATATATTTTATTAGAATAACAATGAAGGAGTACTTTAAGAAAATGTTATTCAAATTTAATTATAAGTTACTGAGAAGTTTTAAGATAACATACTTGGCAGTACATAAATGTAAATACTTCTTGTCTATTACTTTTTTTCTCTAGTTGCACAAAAAGTTGTTATCTTCTAATATGTACAGCAAATGTATAGATAAACAATTTGCAATAATGTCTTTCAAGCAAAAAAAAAAGATAATGAAAGAATTGTCTGTAATAATAAAGTATATAAACAATAACTTTATGACTTTTTGATTGAAATGATAAAAAAGTTGTGAAGTATGCAATTTAATTAAGGTCAATATTGTTATTTATGCTTTCTCTTTTCTTTAATACATGCATGTTTTGTAGATTATTTTTAGATCATGGGGGGTGATTTTTTAATTAATTGAATCCCCTTGCTACTTTTGAATGCTCAAACATGGCTACATTAGGCTTTTTTTATGGTTCCCTTTCCTTTTTCACTCTGAACCAGCTATTCAGCAAATATTTTAAATTATAATAAAACCACCTATTTTCAAGAATTATATATGTTAGCTCAACAACTTTTAATCTTAATTTTTTTAATTAGTTGATTTCGTATTTTGTAATAAATGTTTGAACTAACAATGGAGCTAACTGCTATTATTCTTGAACTGTCTATAGTAGTTGGCTCAATGATCTTGATTGTACATCAAATCGATTCAAAATATAGATTATAGAGCATTTTATGAGTGTATATAAAAATAAAATATTATCTTTTTATGTAGATGGGAGATTTGCTTAAAAGAATTTTCAGATAAAAAACCATAGGTGCCATAAGAAACACTGGACTAGACAGACTATTGCTATATTAACTAGAGTTGCATAAGTTCTTCTAATACTTAAAAAAGTGAAAATTGACCCGGTAATTATGACAATTTGATTAATGTTTGGGAGGAAAGCAGCATCAGCTGTCATGACGGTTTACTATATTAGCTATTCTCATACAATTTTACAGTGAAGGTCATTGACGTTCTTTGAGAAGAAATACACACAAATTCGTGCCTATCAGAAGTGCCTTTTCTTATCATGAAACTGTCATTTTTCTCTACAAAAGTAGCATTCCAACAAGAGAGTAAAAAATGGCAAAATTCTATTTTTTACAAGCAGAAAATGTCACAAAATTACACATTTTATGCAGCAATATGCTTCAAAGCCTTAAATAACTGTTCATAATTTCCTCCCTTCTTTAGGACGAGAGTGTATGCATATTAGCTAATATGATCTCTCTCCGTGTATAGTGTCTTATCTTTTAGTATGTTATCTCAGGTGTGGTTTTTACGCTCACCAGGAAAAGCTTTTTTCTCACATTTGCACTGATTATATATATATATATATATATATATATATATATATATATATATATATATATATACCATCAAGGTTCTCCCTTTTGGAATAGTGAATGGAATGGAGAAGTAAGTCTTTAAAAATTCGACAGCTCCACGTATGGTTCGTAGAAATTGAATTATGACCACATTCTATGTATAATATAATTTAGCAATAAATAAATACAATTAATCAAGTATAAATTATAGTATTCATTTATGGAAATATACCACTATGAGCAAGAAATACCGGGAATTTTTATTTTCATTAGTGTTTTGAAATTTAATTGATTGAACCCAAATTAGCTCTTGTTAAATTGTGAGCATTCCCCTACTTTTAAATGAAGAATAGTCCCAGAATTGGGTAGAATTGACCAAAAGATTTTAGACTTTTTTTTTACTTCTTCTTCTTAGCGGAAAAGACTAATAGATGCAATAAAGATAATAACAAATGCATTTAAATTTAACAAATTATTTTAAACATTGTATTATTACCACATAACTTCGCTCTCATATTTGTTGCTAGAATGTATGAAAGTTTCAACAGAATTTAAGGCCAAGTATTTTCACCTGTGTATTTCTACAACAAATAAATAGCACAAAATACCTATCTTTTTAAGGGGAAAAAATGTAATATCTATAATTCATTAAATACTACTTTACCTCTGGTAAACACATATTTTACATAAGGAAGACTTGGCTTTCATCCTTAAAACACTATACTTATAAAAATACAATTGAATAATCTAAGCTTTGGTAATGTACAGCCCTCTTAGTTCCTGTATTGCATATTGAAAATATTTAATTTTGTTTAATTAACAAGTCCAACTCTGAGCATCATATCACCTACAACGTAGACTCTCTTATTCTTGTAAACATTTTTATGCTAAAATAATTAGTTTTATGTACACAAGTTAATTTATTTTATTATTTTACAGAAATTTAAATGTACATATTGATTAATATGAAAGTTTCACAAAAAAAACAATAATATTTTGAATTATGAGCAATTTACACCCCAGGAAAGTGCTCGTAATCCAATCTTAATCGATAATTTCCTTAAAAAACCCACAAAAACAGGCAAACATACAAACCATTATGTTCAATAGCAGTTATCAACTTGTTTATCTATTTCCCTTTAAGGTAAAGGGGCCTTAAATTATGTAGTATCCACAGAAACGAGATATATTGTGATTTTTGGGGTTATGAAAGCAAGGAATGTAACTTTGAATCCTAAGCATGCCTTGATATGCATCCAAACTGAAAGTGAGTAAACGTAGATCTAAGCTCTTGCCAATTTAATTATTATACTTTATGGAGAGATACATTAGTACTTAAGAAAAGTTCTGCAAAGATAATATCAATGATGCAAGGATACAGCCTGCAAAACACTCATGGAAAGTAAAGAATTGACAGAGTTGGCTGTCAATGCACGAGTGAATCATGAAGACTCTTATTGGGACGAAGATAGGAAATAAGAAATAACCCAAAGAGCAGATGAAAGTTATTCATCAAATCAATACCAATACACTTTTTATGGTACAGTTGATTCCCTTTCTAACAAAATCAATTCTAACGAAATTTACGATCAATATTTAAAGTCCATTGGGTTTTACTATCGTTTTTTATTTTTGTTTTTAATTTGTTTAGTTCGCTTACGGAGGGAGAGCTGAAGAACACGGCAAGCTGAGTCACAAAAAATGCTTTGAGTGATCATAAAGCTTCGTCCCACGACACGTTTTTGCGTACTTTAAAACAATATATTCTATGGGAGAAAGTAAAAATTAAGAGAACTATATACTAATTCTGATTAAGATCATAGTCAATTGATTTACTCTGAATATTTCTCATTTCATTTTTATTCGACAAGCTTTTTTTTGTAAATAAACTTTTAGAAGTCAACACACTTTGGGTAAAAAATAATTTTGATTCTTACGAGATTTATTTCTTACAAATTAGAAATCTTTTTAGAAAGAGAATCAATTGTATTTTGATCCTTAACAATCAATAAATATAATTATCCGATTAAGTAAAGTGTTCAAGAAGGTTCGTGGTAGGAAACTGTGTTAGAATATGAGGAATTAAAATATGGCATTTAAGATTCATTAGCACCTTTAAATTCCGATGATATGTGTTTGTTCTTATCAAATAATAATAAATATAATTCATGAATAGAACACCAGGTATTCCTAGGTATTATCTCCAAAGTACATTAAGTAATTTTAAATTAAATTTTATAAAGAAATAGTATAGATTAAAATATGGGTTGAATCCATCAAAAAAGAAAAAGAAAATTTTTTATACATGCACATCAATCAATTAAAAAACTTTATAGTTCGTGTCAAAAAACTTAAAAATCGAAGTGGAGTTTGACTAATGGTATTAAACAAAGTACATACCTAGATATACATATACATATTCATATGTGCATATATCCTTTTAAATCATAATTGAAGCTCAAAGTATGTACATATGTATAGTGCAAGTAGTTTAAACTTTGAATAGTATCAAAGTAAGCTGTATCTCAGTGTATAGTACATATATAATTCTTTAATATGATGTTTTGTTTGATTTAAAGCTTTACAATTTCGCTTTTATGAGATCATATAAAATGATTTTCTTGTATGTATACATATTTAATTAATAACTTTGTTTGTAATGAATTGTTAGCCTTATTTTAAAACACAGATAACAAACCGATAACTACATAAAGTCAACAAAATTTCAATTTTTATTTTATTTTGACACCATTTGCTGGTAATTAAATCAATATTTTCCTAATCATCCCAAAAAATCAATTTTTTCTTTTACAAATCATAATGGATCAGTGAAATTCATGCTTAATGTGAGTATTTTGTTTCCTTTTGAAAACGTGAAAAACCAATAGTGGTTTAACTCATCCTCGTATAAAAACATGGTTGGAGGGACTTTTTAACATATACATATTTTTTGAGTGATTAAACATGAAATTAAAATCCATAGAAATAAATTTGATATTAAATTTTACATTAAATCTGGGAAAATTCTCATAATTTACTCCAAATAAAAGTGCAAAAGTTATCAAAATGTTGAAACAAAAATATATCAAAACCTGACCTGAAACAAAAAAAACTTATTTGTGATTAATGTGTTATTTACCGAAGAGAGTAGGTATCGTACTGTTTCATAGAAAGTAATTTCTCTTTTACTTGTTTTATTATCAGATTTTTTGATTGCAAGTGAAACTTTAGTTAGTACGTGAACTAAATGTATAAAACGTGTGAGTGCATTTTTTTTAAATTTTCCAACACGTTGAAATAGTCCATGAATTTGATTCACAAATCAAATTCATAGATGAAATAAATAGCTACATAAAATGACAAATCAAAATTCATGCTCTCATTTACGTCATAAATAAATATTAGGATTCATATTTTTGACTGATGAATCATTTTACCGTATGTCAGTTCAGAAAATGAACTTGGATGTCGATAAAGAAACTAATATAAATATTTAACCAATTAGAAGCATCGACCCTTCAATTTTTTTTAAAAAACATATACAAATTACTTTTTATTTATAAAAAAGTTCCAATTTGATGTCATTAGCATACAAAATTTGACGTATCCGGAAGAACACAAAAGATTTTATGAACTGTTAAGATCGATATTTTCTTGTATTAAAATGCTACTTTCTTTTACGTCTTGACAAAGTTTTCATTAGCAATAAAAAAAGCAAATAGCACATAGGTTTACTACATTAATAAAAAAAAATATTTATTCATTAAAAAAAAGAAGTACGAAATATTTTTTTTAATTGTCTAACTAAAATTTCCAAATATTTCAAAGAAAATGTGTTTATTATTATGTTTTTATCTTATGTATATTTTGTACCATATATTAATAATAATCACACTAAACTAAAATGTTAAGAAATTAGGCATTACGACATACCTAGTGCTAATATCTTCAAATAAAAATGAAGTAACAAAAATATGCATACAATATACGAAATTGAAATATTCTTTGTTTGTTGTTTATTGCATTACTATTTCCATACCATATAACGACACATCTTTAGCATTTTGTACATTAGAACATATTTCAAGTGCACTTTTTTACGTCAAAAGTTAATGGAGGAGATTGAATATTAATTTATATATTGCATTGATAGACTAAATATGCATTAATTTAGGAAAAAGATTATTATAAAAAACTTAAATTTTTTTTGAGAGATTAGATTTTATAATAGCTTTAAACTGTTGAAAAAAAAACTAAAAATGTACAAGAGGGAAGCTGGATGAATTGTTTTGGAATCTTTATCCTGATTTTTTTTTCCTATTTTGGCGTACATCGTACCTCACCCGAAAAAGAAAATATTCAAACTTTTTAAGACTAATGATGGTGAAAATATACATTCTACTATGAGCAAAAAACACGGGGAAATTTGATTTTTTTTAGGGGGTTCCCACAGGGATAAATGTTTATGTTTATATGTAGGCACTACTGTCACTGACACATACACCAAATTACACACCAAAATATTCATTCGTATTTGAGATACATGTCCTTTTATGAACAGTTAAAATCGAATTTTTCATTTTTTTAAAATGTCTCAAAGATGATGACTAAAATGCAATTTAGAGAACTGCTGTTGAAATCAAAAAAGTTTATATGACTTTTCTATTTTTTTAGATAGAAATACTTTAATGATTCAAATTATACCCTTAGTTCAGAAAATACAGACGTTTGAATTATTGTATTGTGCTTCAGAATTATTATAAAAAAAATGTTTTATTACGAATATCTCGGGATTTAGTGTTTACATGTACAAAACATCTCTTTTTTTACTACATTCTAAAAAAAATTTTTTTTGAGTGATTGTACCCCTATGCACGTATTTTATTTGAAATGTAATTTCCTATAAGTTAATAGAATAATTTTAAAAGTATATAACTTTTGAAAGAAGCAGTGTCATTGACCTTAAACAAAAATTCAATTAAAAATTCGTAAATTAATTATATACCAAATATAAATCAATCTGCTTCATGAACTTTAGAGTATTAAATTTTATATTTTAACTATGTATGTAATATATATACTCGTACTTACATTGTATGTATATAAACAATTTAAAACTTTTTTGGAGTACCTTAAACCTTCCTCTATCATTTCATTGAAATGATTCTTTTGTTTTGATTCCATGTTAATATATTGACATTCAGGGCAGTTCTAGGTTAAAAGAGAATAACTTTTTATTTAACTTTATTCCATTATTCTTTTATTATTTAATTATAGAAAAAAAAACATTGATAAATTAGTACGAAACTTTTAAAATTTTGTAAGTCCAAATGAAGGATACGCAAACAAAGAAACACCTATTAAAATAGACTCACTTTTTATATCAATCAACATCAGTCATGAGCGTTGGGTCATAGTAATAATTAAATTACACAATATTGATATAAAGCCACAATAATAAGGAAAGGTTAACGACAACAAAGCAAGAACGAAAATAACTACATAGATTCCCTTCCAAGGATCATGACCTGAGTACTCCAAACAGAACTGGTATCAACTGGGAAAATTACTTCAAAATCGTTGTAAAAATGGGCATTTAATATTAATTCATTAAGTCCTTGGTGCAACAAAATTTACTTTTTTATAGAATCCTTGGACCTTGTATTGAAAAGGACGAGCATTGACTCTTCCTAAAGTTATTTTGTTGCTCTCATCACTAGTGGGTCCTTTTCTATCCATCTCTCGTTCATCTTCGAGACCATAAGCATTATTTGGATAATAAGTATCGTTATACTCATTTATGTATGATTTTTTCCCGTAATTTATAAGCAACTCATATTTCATCAGTTCAATGAGCAAATCTACTAAAAGATATTTTTCAACATGCAATTATACTTATAGTATTTCAATGTTTCTTTACCACAATATATGTGCAAATATCAGTTCTAGGAAAATTTGCCGCCAGAGTTTTTGAAAATAAATGCTTTTAAGGGTTTTATTGATGATAATTTCGAAATCAGGCATCTGTTCCTTGATTTGAATATCTTGACATACTAATATGTATTTGGGATTTGAGAAAATTATATCCTCATAGGATGACCAAAATTACAGCCTGATTGTTGAATAATACTTTTGAAAAAATTAACCATCCTAAAGATAGGTTACAAATTTCTAACAGCTTAATCACGTCAGTTCTGTACTTAGGTAAAAATGTCTAGATATTCAAATCAGGAAACAGTAATCAAGAATCATAGATCTAGATAGAAATACTGAATAATAAGGTTCTTAAAATACATCAATTTATACTTAAGTCCTTGTGGTGAGTTTTCCTAATACGTAACAAATCTGAGTTTATTAAATACTTTATAAGCATTTTAAAAAAGGTCAAGAAAATCCACTTTTCTATCCTTTGATCAATTTTTTTTGCAAATCATTAGAATTAGGTAGGGAAACATGTAATCCACATATAATTGTTACTTTTTATTTAGTTCAAGTCATTAAAATCTCATTTCTCTAAGGGAGTGGTTCACAAACAAATGTCCTCTGTAGCATTCGTAAATGAAAAAAAATAAAATATAGCGAGATATAAAAACCACGTAAGTTACGTTTAATTAATTCATCCATTTCTATCTGTAAAAATATCAAAATTTTATTCAAAGTTGTGCCCCATGAACTTGTTTCTCTCATTAATGACCCAACAGATATAACAGTTTGAGAAGCACTGCTCCATGTAGACTCTAGAAGAAACTTATGCACAGTTTTTTTAAAAGTAAAAGAGTAGTAATAAAAGTATACAGAATTGTGTTTTTTTATGGCTAGTGCAAATATATGTACATAGTATTTTATACATAAATCACTGCAAAATGAGCATTGCAGGATTCTAAGCAGGCACTTCTTCCATTTGTTACTCCTCATCATCACATTAAAAAAATCCCAAATATCATATTGCTACACATTGTTCCTCAAAAAATTATGGGGGAAAGTTGCATATATATATATATATATATATATATATATATATATATATATATCTACATATTTTATTCCATATTATTAACATATAAATAAGAATAATAAATCTGACAAAAAAAATGAAAAGTTTTAACAACTTAAGTTCTTTTTTACGTATGTAAAAAGGAAACGTGTACCTCCATTTTCATATATGTATAACATACATTGAAATCCTTCTTCTTCTATTTTTTTTTAAACTTAATTTTATTGAGGATATGCCCACCTTCCTATACCAAAGCATGTATATTTATTATATACATATACATGCACACATATTTACGCATGTATGTATATAAAACTTATGTCTACTTGAAAATAAACTCTTAAAAGTTTAGTAAAAGTCTTGAAAATATTCTTTGATAACGTTAAGTACAAATGACATACATTATTTTTGTACATATACAATGTGCGTAAGTAAACCTTTGAAGTTGAGCATGATACAAAAATGAATGTTCAGAGTAATTAAAACATTGAGTACGATTTACATCTTTGCCCATACGTCATAACTTCTCATTCAACCTCGTTTTTATGGAGTTTTGAACACAAAAAATTACTTTATAAAAGGTTGCGATCCTTGAATCTCAAAGAAATAAGAAAATGAAGACAATGATGAAGGATAAAGACAAATTGGCTGTCATCATCCACAAATATTAAGTGGGATCCAATGCCTCTCTGTAATTATTGAGAATGATTTCATGATAGACACATCAAAGAGCTTTAGTACGTTAGATAATGAGAAATGATCCTCCTTCGGATTTATTTCTGTTCACAGATCTACTATAAGATCCCATTAGAGTAATAACGCAACACTTCTTTAAGAGAATGGGGGACCCAAAATTGAAGTCTTCTTTCTTTTTTTCCTTTTTAAGTATTTTTTTTTTCTTTAATCAATAACAGACTGTGCTGAGCCTATATCAAGCACATCATATGCAACAATAGAATTTAATATCTTTGTTCCATGTTCTTAAAATTGGAACAGTACTAAAAATGGCAAATTTTAACACAAAATGCCTTTTAATGTTTATAGTGTCCAAACTATTTTAAAAATTACATTTTGGACCTGAAATTTTACAGATAAACTTTTTATAGGCCTTTTAGTTGTAAAATCATAGTGCAGTAAAAAAAAGTGTTCCACAAAAAGAGGACACCTTAATGTATATATTATTTATACAAGAAATAATTATATCGTAATATAAATAAATAATTTGTTTTGAGTCCTATAAGGGTCGTAAGCTAACGCTGTTATTTTATATTTAAATTATTACATAATACCTTAATTACCTCATTATTTTATTTATGATTTAAATCTACATTGTCTTAAATATCTCAAAATTTGAAAATAATAAAAAACAAAATTCATTATCATTGCGAAATTTAGTAATAGAATAGCATCGTTTTATATTAATATTTATTTCATATGTGCATTTCTCATCTTTCTTCTAATCCGACATTTGTCCTTGCATTTAAATTTATGTTTACATTTGAATGTGCTTCTACTCAATTTATGTTTTGTTTTATGAAATTGCTCAACTTTAGAGTACAATTTTTTTATTTTATATATGTACCTATTTGTGTCTCTAATTTATAAGCTTAGCAATCCTTCCTTCACAGGGTCTTTTTGAAACTCGGATATTCCTTTTCAATTCCAAGAAATCAAATCAAGCGTTCCCTCACTATTCATAACGGATATATATCCATCACAAATTCCAGTCAACGACATAATAGCTAATCCATCGGTACGTGTACATGTTTAAAAGAGACGATGTCATTGATTGTAGAAAACGATCCTTATAACGAGATATCTGTTTAAATTAATAAGCAGTAATAAAGTAAATAAAACTTTAAAAAATGAGCGTATGACGTATTTAGACTTGAAATAATGAAGGTGGAAAGATGATGTCATAAAACATGAAAATCGTATCTAAAAAAGCCTGATTTTCTACGCAATGACTTAGTTTCAACCTCTTATTTATACATATTCACAAATAAAAGAACAACATCTATCGATTAAAGCCAACTTGTTTGACCAGGCCGGGCTCCCTTTAAATGTTATATGATTAAAATTTATTTTGAACAATAAATTTTCTTTTTTTTTATAGTATTGTTATGATTGTGCATCATATCAAAGTTAGATTGTTAAATCAATCTTGTTCAATAGCATTTCATTAACCACTTTGAGATAAAAACAACTAATTTAAGCGAGGGAGGACACACAGAAACCTTTTAGTAAATGTAGATTTCTAAGAAGTCTTAAATCATATCTTAGCATTACCTTGCTTAAAATCTACAGCTTTACATTTTTAATTTTCTAAACATGGATCGAATATTGGAACCTCGACAAGTTATTCTATCTCAAACCTTACTTTGTATATCAACAAATAAATGAAAAACTTTGTTTAAAATTTCTACTCGGAAAGTTCATACATTTTAAAACCAACTTTACACACTTTGGAATCGATTTGTATTAAACCTATTTTACTGCATAGTATATTTGTAGCTTAAAATGCTTTTATATACTTCTAAGAAGTAAAAAAAAACATTATAATTTATTGAGAGTGTGCTATCAAAACATTTAGAATTAAATTACAAAAAAAAAAAAAAAAAAACTTAATCAAAATATAATTAATAACAAGGACAATATGAAAGCATGTATGATTATTATTGCATTTTACTTTGTATGAAATTATATAAATATATATTTTACATAAATTCGCATCCATTGTCATAAATTTTGATATGGCTTTTTAATAATGAAAAAACATAAACGAATTAATTTTGCTTTTTTTTATTTTAGAAAAAGCCTTTAATTAAGTACAATTATGTGTCTCTCAACCTTTTTTAAAAAAAGAAAAATGTTACAATATTATCTAGAAATTAGCCAATAGCGTTACTCTCCCCAATTGTTGGACTATTAATTATTTAATAGTGTAAAATTGTTGAAAGTTTAATTGGATTTCGACAAATCAACGCTAAAGACACTAAAAAGGTTCAAGTATAGATCAATCCACAATTAAAGAAAAGAGTAAATTTTTGGCCCTCAGAAAATTTGCTGAAAAATATTTTAAAATAGCGATTAAACATTCTACATTAAACATTTCTGGTTTTAGCTATAATTATTTCTCCAGTATTCGAGCCCAAATTTTAACGTCTATTTATTTAGGTTCAAATGAAAATTTAATTTAATTTTTTTTCCATTCTGATAGAGATAAATGTTTTTGTCTTTATGTCGACAGTACTGTTACTGACATTTGTGCCAAATTATACGTCAAAATATTCACTAGTGTTTGAGATACGTGGCCATTTTATAAACAGCTAAAATTACAATTTTTCGTTTTTTTAAATAGTCTGAAAGATGATGACTAACATGCAATTTAATCAAAAGTTGTTTTGAAACCAAAAAAAGTTTAAATGAATATTCCAGACTGTATTCTCATGAAGTTTTGAGAATCCATGGCTTATTTCTCAATATACGTAGCCTTTACTCAAAGGTTTCGACTTTCCGATTTTTAATATTAATAACATTTCCTTACTCAGCAGTTTCTGATAATATTGACTTAATAAACATTTCGTAAGTATTTAAAAAAATCAAAAAGACGTTGGCATATGTGCATTGCATCGGAAGGAGGGGGGGGGGGAAAGGGATATATTTGAGGGGTCTGAAATGAATTTTGATGATTAAATCAAGTTTTTTTTATTCTCCATATTTTTTGCATAGAGGAGACATAGGAATGTGGCAACACTTTTTGCTTTTTACTCAATTACTGACATAAAGTTTGAGTTAGGTTTATTCAAAGTTAAGAGAACATGTCTGTTATTGACATGAATTATTTTTCATGGTACAGCAAATAAACGTCATGGGAGTTCCTCCAAAAATCCGTTTTTTGGGACATTTTATCGATACATCATCTAAACCAGGGGTGTCAAACATACGACCCGTAAGAAGGTTCAATAAGGCCCGCAGTATAATTTGAAAATGGAAAAAATACATACAAGACGTGTATTAAATTTATTAATTACAGGTAATTCATGAATTATTCGATAGGGATTGCATGTTAGTCTTTCTTTATAAGTCACATGTATTCTCATTTAAAGTTCATTATTATAATTTTCGATACCAGTGTCTTAAAGTTTACGCAATTTTGTGAAATGTTTTGTAAAAGTGTTGTTCAATAAATTTTTAGTTAAAATTTACATAGTCCTTGTTATTCTTTAAATCAAAACAAAGGGAAGACATGATATTTTATATATATTTATTTATAGCTAAGTATGCTATAATCTTAATGGTCTGGCCCACGATGTCTACCTAGGGGTTGTATGTGGCCCACGATGTGAAATGAGCTTGACACTTCAGAGCTAAACTAAAGATTATAGCTTATTTATGTTTATTAGGGTAGATAAATTTGAAATATGTTAAGACCATAGGTCTCAAACTGTTTCTTTTGGTCTAAAATCATCCTATACCTATTTTGAATAGTTTTTAATTAAAGACATTAAGAAATAGCTCAACGGCCCTAAAATTTCGATTTTTTTCATTTTTAAACTAAATTTGTCTTGGTTATAATGTCATATATATATACTATACATTACAGATTTGTATTACTAATACCGAATTAAGTTTAATGAGTTTTATAAAAAAAATATTTAGTAAGGTTTTATGGGTATATTGTATTTAACTATCCAAAGCTATGATAATTAGAAATAAAATTTTCTTTTGATATCCGCTTGTCTATTTGTTAATAAGCGTATAAAAGCATATAAACTTTCAAATACTGAAATTTTTATTTTCATTCATATAAAAAGGTCAAACTATGATGACCTTTTTTCGATAAAAAAGTCTTTATAAACAAATTTTATATGATATTTCAAAAACTTATTTCTTTTTTATACATTTATCGAATCAATATACAGTTATTTTGAATAAAAGTAACTCCTCGGTCCAGCTAAAACGATGATGATCTTATTCAAAGTGGAAATAACAGTTCTTATTTTGATAATTTAAGTAAATTGGTGAGCAATGAAATACAACAATTTGCAATTTGTTTAAAGGCATATTTATTTCATATGCTTTGCTGTGTTTCTCTGTTTTTTTTTGCTAACAAAGATTTATTTTTCAATTTCATCAACAGCGAGACTGTCAAATCTATTTTATTGCAAGAGTTTTGTATAGAACATAATAAACAAATAAGGAAAATAGGCAGAGGTCAGCTTGGGAATACATGAAATATTCTATTTGTGAATTTCTGTGCAGGAATTAAATCTAAAAGTTGTACTTATCTGGATTTTTTTAAGCATCACGTTGCTTTTATGTTAAGTTTTTTATGGAGTAAAGAAGATGTTGATGATAAAATTTAGTCTAGAACAAATTTTATTCACATTTTAAATTACCTTTATTTCCTCGTGTTCAAGTCTAGTATACTGAGACAATTGTTCAATCTTTTTTATTTTTAACTTCAAGACAATATAAATTTAATTTACAATAAATATATTTTGCATTAAAGATCCTTTTTATTTTCTTTATTCTAAAAAAGAGTTTATTAAATTTAAATTTGCTTTATTCCTTTACATCAATTGAATAGAACATTTCATAGTTTGTCAATCTGTAAAAATGCAATTTAATATTTTTAAATGTATATTTATATATCGACAATATAGTTTTAAGCAAGTTTCATTAGATGCCTTAGGTATTATTTTCATATGCACAAAATAAATATAGTAAAACATAGTAAATATAGTTCTTAACTAGAACCTGAAAATCGAAGCATTAAAATGTCTACTTTTAGAGGAAGTTGAAGCTCCATTGTTTGTTGTGGATATTGAACAGGATCTACTGCGAATGATTGAAACTCTCCTTCAAATATACCTACACAATCATTTCTTATATTACATTAACACCTAATATATATTCCACAATCATTCTTTAAACTTTTAAATATTTGATACTATTTTAATATTTCAAACTTTTTAAAATATCTCATAATTTTTCTTGTCATAAATACATGTACAAAAGAATATTTATACTTTTAAAACATTCATATCATAAGATAAAACTCTTTTCCTATTTAACATACCATATCATATAAATTTGATAGAAATAAAGAAATTTATATTCTTAGTCTCTCTTTTAATTTAGCTATGATCAACAACAACAGAAATCCACGCATGTGCAAATCTTCTGCGAATATTGAGCATTTGCATTCTAAAAAAATATAGTGAATGCCAAATTCTAAATAAAAGAGGCTTATTGCAGCCTTTTTATTACTGCAATATGTATTTTCTTCTCGGGACAATCGAAATGTCTATATTTTTAAGATATCAGATCTTCTAAGCCATTTCAAATAGGAGAAATAAAACATTTTTTGGCCAAAATTGACCACTCTTTAACAATTTGTTTCATCACAAATTTAAGGCTACGATTTTAATGATATACATAATATAGTATACATTTCTATTTTAAAGTATGAGATGTCGTAGATGCATTTAAAGTAAAGTAATCTCACTCAACTTTTCACTTATCTATTGCTCAAGTACATAATACTACAGAAAATATTATTTAAAACTACATAGTCTATGATCTTAAACTTAATAGATTTTAATATAAAATGAGTCATGTGTGGAGAGTTAGCCAAAAAATACTATACAATAATAACATTTGCATATTTTAATGCAATTTAAAATGGTATTGGGGTGAATTTTACTCATATTCAGTTTTATTAATTCATTAAAGAGCAATATAATAGTTTTTTTATCACATAATAAGTATTTTAATATTTAATATTTTAATTCCATTTATTCATTATAATACATTAAGATGGTGTTCGAATCGTGTTGCTCCTCTAGTAACTTGTTGGTGAGAAAAAAAATAGTACTTGGTCAGAAGCTAACACCCTTTATTGTTATTACCCCTTTAGTGGACTGCAACTTTAATCAGTTGTAATAGTATATATATAGTATTTTTCGACGAAATGCCCATTTGGAAAAATGTTATTCGGCCCTCAATACCCACGACCGGGGAGGGATAATCTTGCAAAAAAGGGCTCTCAAATAATTTAAGTCTTTCTGTATTAAGGGAAACAATTTAAAACATTTTTATTCCTCTCGTGCAATTAAACGTTTAGGTAGCCCCGATGTCAGAAATTTGAAAGGGAAGGGGCTTTTATCACCACCCAGTGAAGGATATACATAAATTGGTGGAAACAAATATTATTTGTTTGATGCACACTTCAAGCATGAAATTCATTTATGTAAATACTTTCGAAATTGATAGTTTTACATACAGTTACAGGTGCAGTTTTCCCATTTCATAGTTGAGAGACAATAATGACAATATTTCTATAATAAAAATTTTACTGCATAATTCTAGCAGAAACCAGTTTTTTAAATTAACAATTTATGTAGATTCTTGTTTTTTCATTTTATTTTTTTATTAGTATTCTTCAATCTATACCCTGGAAATGCCTTCAAGTGATTTGCATTTCAATATCAATAGACATTTCAAGTTGTTAATCCCTACAGTACTTTGATTTTAAAATAATCTTCACACACTCAAGCGACATATAGTATTAATATCCTTTGAATAATTTGCATACTTATAACTCGACATTCTGTATATACCTAGCCTATAAAGAAAATACTAAAAAAAAAAAAGTCATAAAAATGAGTAAAAGATAGAAATATATATACACATATAAAATGAAAATATAATCTCTTATATTCTGAAGCAGGTTTTTTTACTTAAATATATTGACTAAAGTCTTTTTGTTCATACTTGGAATTTATAATTTAGAAAGAGAATGAGACAGGAATATTTAGAGATTTTATTTTATTTTATCAACAAAAAATCTTATCAAATTAGATTTAATTTAGGTAAAACCTTTTTTAATATAAGTGTATATGTGCCTACAGTAGCTTTGTCTCTTTGTAATAAGACTTCAAATTAAAAGCCTTTTTAAAAACATCTCATTAATATTTGCACAATTATTTTATGTTTTATACATGAATAAAAATATACAAGGAAAAGTTATTGAAGAAATATGTTTGTGTAAAATAATATTATTACTATTATTAAAAAAATAAATTGAGTATCAAAGTAATTTACTATACTAATTTGGAAATAAATTATCTAATTTACTATGCAATATGATAAATAATTTATTCACGTTTTGCAAAAAAAAAAAAAAATGCATTTCAAATGATGCTTGTATATATATATATATATATAGTATAACACTTTTTTTGTCACCATAAATTGTATTTCATTTCATTTATTTTTTTTGTGTCTTTCGTTTAAGGGAATGACATTTTTTCTATGTATTTGTTTTTGTGTATGGGTATGTCTCTTGAACTATTTTATCTTACATAAAAACTACATTTTATTTTAAATAATACAGATGCTCTTTTAGATGCATGGAATTTGCTCATTGCTAAAAAATTAATGATTGACCCTCCAAGAATGATACAAAAAATATAAACTGAAAGAGTGCCAAATTACTTGAAAAAGTGAATTTTCACAAAAAAAAATTGCTTACATATCCCAATCATTCAAATTGTATTACTTGTCCTCAATGGAGTTAATTATTTTCTTTTAGCGAATTGAAGTTTAGGATGCTCTTTAATTCCCAGGAAATAAAAGAGGAGGTATGTATGTGAAAATGAAACTTAAAGAAATTATTGACAAAGGAATAGTTTAATAATGAAATTACTCGTTAGATAAACTTAAAAGATCAATCATTTTTCTACACACTCGCCTACAAAGACTCGTAGATAAAGTAAATAAATAAATAATTGCGTGTCATATCTTAGCCATCAAAGAAGTAAGCACAAACATAGATTATTATTATAGAAATATAGTATCAGTAGTGAGTACAACAAGATATTTCTCAATAAGAAATCTAAATGGATTTTTATAACCTTAAGTTCCTAACTCATTTTTTTTACAGTTGAGGCATTAAAGTAAATGATTTATATGACTCATGTTTGTTTACTTTTGAGCAAAATGAATCAAAATATAGTTACAAACTCGTGATCCGTGATCCAACTACTACATAAATTGAGTTTAGAACTTTTTTTAAATTTGATGGTAATTGAATTGTTCTTTATCAATGGAATGAGACCTGGAAAGAGAAAGCACGCAGATATGGATAAATTTTACCTCTAAAGGGTTAAAAGTTTATTTACATGTGTACATGTATAAATACGTTTAGATATACTTTTTTATATATATAAAAGTATATATGAACTATTCTTATCCCTAAGCATATTCTAATAGTTTTATTTCAAGAATAAGCGAATGAAATATATACATATATAACGAAGTTAAAGCATAATTAATTAAATAAAGTCATAACGAAATTATATCTTAAGAAAATGAAATTTTAAAAAGATGAATAAATTGAAAATTAAATTACGTAATTTCTAGTGAAAATTACACATTTTTGTACATAAAGGCATGAATATTCTATGTCAACTGGAATTATTTATTATATATATTTATACTATATATATATATAAATATATATTAACAGTATGTAACAACTCATTCTAATTTTGTTAAATTGTGAACTAGAAACAAAACTTACAAAATGTACTACTGCTTTGATTTATCCCATTTTAGGACACTTTAATATCCTTTTTGGTTAATATTATGTATGAAATACAAACAAACAATTTAAACATGTCTTGTAAAGTAATAAACTATATCATTTTAATTTATTTAAAAATTATCATTGATGTATGTATATCTAAAAAAAAATTGGTTTGCAACAATGACTTATTGAGTTAGTTTATAGCTATTTAATTACATTTGGTTTAACTTCCTCGCTTTGGATAAATAATAATTATTAAGTTATTATCATCAAATAAGCCTTATTTTTCCTTACTTGGTATTACTAATGTAGATATACATATATGGTATTTAAAAAAACAAAACAGATATTAAGTAACCCATTGGTTTGATCCTAATATTATAACCATTAAGATGATGAATGATAAAAGTTATCTTTTAAGTATTAAAAGTATTAAAGTATTTAAGTTTTAAATGTGTCGACACACATCTTTTGAAACAAAGTAATGCCTCCCCCTATACTACTGAGACAACCTTTCTAAACAGCTTTTAACTGTTTTAACCATTCTCATATTTGTAGTTTATAGGTTTTGGTAGTGACGTATTATAAATTATGTTTTATCAAAAAAAAAAAAAAAAAAAAAAAAAAAAAAAACGACAAATTCAGTTTTTTCCACGTAATACATATATATATATATATATATATATATTTAAAAAAAGAAAGTTATTTGATATTTTGACGATGTTCATATTATGACAGCGATTTTTGTAGTTACATACCTCATAATTTGTAATTATTTTCTTTATATCAGTTAAAATATGCTTTATACCTAAAGTGGATCGCGTCGTCAAGTAACCTATATTTATAACAATTTAACTTATTAATGTAGGGTCAAAAGGTACTGTAATGGTTTTTATGGACAACAGGTAATAAGAACATGGCAATACTGTGTAAAAACATTGAAGATCTTTCATTAATAAATTGCAATTTTTGCACAAGAAAGACGTTCAAAAGGTATATATATTGTGAATAATAAAGAATTGGTTATTAATTTAAAGATGGACTGATTCTTCGGTGCTAATAAGGAAAAAGACGAAAAATATGTATACATTTATTAATATGACAAATGGGCCCTTTTGACTATATTTATAGTCTATAAATTGATATGAGTACCAAACTATAAATAGTTTTATGTAAAAATAAATTCCTTTATGTTCTCAAATTAATCTATACTCGTATATTTATACGTACTAGTGAATTTAGTTCAATGCTACACTCTTTAAATAAATTGTTTCTTTTGTACATACAAGACACCATGCCAAATTTGAAGACGATATGTAGATCAATGTTTAGTACTCCAATAGAAAAAAATTAAAGTTATCTAAAATTTAACTAGATAATAAAAAGCTATAACATAATCAAATGAGATAATGTAGCGAAACGACGATCATATCATCAATTTGTTTTCTAAAATCATGGTGCTATGAGACGACTTTTTTGTTCGCTAGGGGGCGCTTAAGGTATTATAATTTACTTTGTAACGAACTACATAATCTACACACATGAGTATACTTTGTGCTATTCAATGAAACAAGGTGTCTACTACGAAACAGAAAACCTTACTCATGAGAAAAAAACGAGGGTCAAACTTTAATTCACTTAAGATTATTAAATTTATATTTTCTTGTTTATTTAATCCTAATATTTAGTAAAAAGTTAACTACCATGATAGAAGAGGATAAATGTGACTGAAATGGCCTAAAATTCGGCAATGAGCTGTGCTACAACAACCATATGAATAATGATAGAAAATTTCTGCTTACTGCTTATAAATTAAGTTTGTTCACTTTCCCGTGATACATTTAGAGTGTCTTGTAAGAGGATATTGTTTACTTATTGCGAATATATTTAACTACATACATTCTCTTAGATGTACATACATGCTTATATTTATGCCTTTTGTTTATGAAAAAAAAAAAAATCATAGATAAGAGGTTATCCCATTACTTATGAAAAAGCAAGGAAAACGTATTATTTATTACACAAATACACTTTCCCGTATTTTAAGTAAAGTAATTTCTGTAGTATGGATAAAAGCAACAACGTCCTACTAACCTTTTTTGTCATTGATTCTATAATAACAACATACAATGGATCCATATAATTTCATAAAATACATTTAAAAATAAATAAATGTATATATATTTAATATACATATATACATACATATAAGGGACATGCACCTTTGGGAAATGGTCTTGCAACTACCATATTATTTTATTTTAATATATATATGTATATAGGTAAGTATGTAATTTTATTGGATAAAAGTATCAATATTTTATTCGAATAAAACACACATAAGGCCATGATCATTATAGTTATATTAAATATTACCCATAGCTTATATATAAATACAACCCAAAAAAATAAATAAAAAAAATGTGTGCAAATGGGTATTACTAATGTGGCCAAAAAATATCGGGAATCAAATTTTGTATATTTAATCATCAAAATTCATTTACCCCCCCCCCTTCTCAGAAGTAGTCCCCCTCCCCCGATTCAATGCACATGTGCCTTTTTTCCAATTTTTCAAACAGTTAAAAAAATTTTATCTTGTCAATAATTACAGAACAATAACTGCTGAATTTATATATGTTACTTAAAAAAAATCAGATGGTCAGTTTCTTGAGTAATAGGTCATGTACCTCGAGAAATAAACCATGGATTCTCTAAATTTAAAAAAAATACAGTATATAGTATTCATTTAAGTTTTTTTGGTTTCAACAACATTTCTCTAAATTTCATTTTAGTAATCATCTTTCAAACATTCTAAAAACGAGTATTTTAAACACTAATTAATATTTTGATGCGTAGTTTGGCACAGTTGTCATTGATAGTAGTGCCCATTTAAAGACAAAAACATTTATTCCTATCAGAATTCCAAAAAAGTTAAATTTTAAATTTCCGGGTATTTTTTGCTCATAGGAATATATATATATATATATATATTTATTTATAACTATAAATTTTCTTTACACATTTGATAAAACTTAAATTAAATGAAAATATAAAGAAAATGGATTCATTTCCTCGGTGATCTTTTGATTTTTTATTACAAAAAAATAAACTCAAAACTGTAGAAAGTGTAAAAATATTCAAGCAATTAAAATTAGAAATGCTCAAAAATCGGTTTATATACGAGCCCCTTCCTCTTTTCCCCCGCCCCCCAACTAATAAGTTTTTTATAATTAGCACATCAAGTAATTATTTAGGTAGAAATGGACTCTAATAGATATTTTTTTTTCCTGAGATAAATAAATTTCACAATCAAAAATTATACAAACCCATAGTTATATGTAGAAAAATACTTTTTGAGGAAATTATTCAATGCCTTTTAAGACTTATTCATAAGGAATAACTTGCAATTAGATACTCAGAAATAAATGATGATTATTTAATCGATTTTGCCCACGATGTACATACCTATGATCTCGTAGCAAAGCTAGAGGATATCACAATTTAAGCTCATTTAGAGTACAGTCATTTTTCCCAAAAGACAACTAGTCACACAAGTACTGGAATAGAGAGTAACATAAATTTTCATCTTATTTTTTATGAATAGAAGAAATATAGGTGATTTATTTTAAGGAAAAAGTGCTGGGTGTGGCCTTCAAATCATTGGTTGCACAGCCTTATTTAAAATTTAATATGTAAATATAAATCAGGTTCAAATCAAAAGGTTCACAAATAGGCATGAATGAAGAAATGAAAAATATTCTACACATTGGAACTTTTTCAAAATACTTAATTTAATTAGATTGGTTGTTGATTAAAGGAGGTACGAATGCTTCAAATATAATGTGCAAAAATTAGTAAATAACCAACATTGTTTGAGGTCTGGTAAATATCCAATAGATAATAATAATGAATATTTACATCAAGTTAAAATGAGTTTAAGGTAGTATAATATTGATTTAGAATTACTCATATTTAAAAACATAAAATAATGACGTTTTATCTCCATTTTTTTCGTATTCTGACCTTTATTTTATCTTCAATATGTATACATCATATAGTGATATACTTTTAGATACATGAGTAACTGGACTTATTCACAAGGATTGTTAAGAAACTGTAATCATTATCCTCCAATTTTTTTTTCAAATGTATCTAGAATCATAGAATTTATATAAGTTTTTATTCAAGGCAAACTCTTTAACTTAATTAAATAAAAGTTGATGGTTTCGCCAGGAAACTCCAACTTCAGACTCCAAGTTAAAGAATTCAGAGTTAAATAATTTCCGAGGTTCAAGGCTCTCATGCATCTCTTATTTCAAATTCTTCTTCTTATACTTATATAATTATCAGATATCTGTTTCTATGATTTCATTTTAATAGTGGTGATGAGTAGGGAATCAGAGCTTGAAACTCGGACTCCTCTATAATGACCTGTGAGCAGATCAGTGAAGGAGTCATTATGTGACGTTTAATAAGTAGATACAAGAGTTTGCTCCTTTCTCAATATCTTTTATATCTTAATTGTTAATAAGTTGTAGGATTTCTTACTTTCTATTCCATAAAAAAGATCCCTTATGTTAAATCCACTGTCAATCAAAAGATAGACATCCCATTAGAAATGTAGCCTTCTCCCTGCAATCTCAAATGCTGAATATTTGAAACAGTAATTTATACGAAGCTTACTAACATATATACCTACATTTATATGCATATACAGACATCAATGCCTCAAATGTATACTCATGTATGTATCTATGAAACTCCTAAATCCATCCATAAATTTGGGTAATGCTTTCAGCATCCTTGATGATAATGTTTTTAGTAATAACCTGAAAGGTTTAAGTTCCTCTTTACGATAATACTTTGTTGGAAAGTTTAGATATTTTTTGTAAGATCCTTTCTTGAGACATTATATATTCTGACTGTAAATTCTCAAACTAATTTTCATCGGCTTAGTAAGCACTTTCCACTATACATATAAGTAGGTTATCGATAGATAGATATATGTTAATGGTTTATACAGCATATATACATATATTAGTGTAACTCAAAAAACATGAAATGTCTAAAAGTTGAACTCTCAAAAACATGGGTTGAAAAGTTTCTGCACAGTTTTTATTAGTTACTGGTGGTACCGCCAGGTGTCTCAAGTTTTAAATCTATTATCCTGAGGGTAATAATTCTACTTTTCAAATATTCATGTGTTTTTTTGGGCCATTCTACTTCAATTACTTATTTAATAAATACTAAATACATTTGACTACTGCAATAATAAATCAAAGGAAATGGTTGATTTTTATAATTTTATTTTAATTTTAGTACATTAGTAAATAACCAAGTTTAAGATATATTCATTGCAACTTTTTGTACGCACATCAACTTTGTAAAAATCTGTCTCAATCAATCATCGTTGTCCTTTTACAATTTTTGAAAGGTGAGGATGCAGTTAAATACAGAAATAAATTAAAACAAGAAAATAACTAATTTAATTTTGAATTAAAGAAAAAATACACAACTTCAATTTTTTTTTTTTAAAAAAGAACGCATTAAAAACATACCTTACTTTTAATGTTATTCCGGATTTAATTCTTGAAAAAAGAAGAAGTTAAGTTTATCTAATAAAACTGTCAAGGTTTTGTCCATCAATAAATGTAAAAAATCCAAGAATAAAACGATTTATCTCCCCCCCCCCCCTTACCCTATGGCCAAACGAAACTCTTAACCACAATCCAATATTAGGTTTGTAGGATGAATTTCTTAAGAAATTCAATATGACTACCAGAGGAGACGTAATTTGCTCTCCCTACATCTTTATTTATTGCAATTAGCTCTATTCCCCCCCCCCCCCATCGTTCTTTGAGGGGAATTCTTGTTTTAGGCTGCCTTAATACTTCATCTAAAATGTCGGTCGAGAAACACTGCAAGAGATCGGAAATTTATGCATATAAATTTGAGCATTTAGTTATCTGTGCCAATTCTTTTGTCTCATTTACAAGTTATCACTTTACTTAAGCCTTTTTTTGGTTTGCCAAAATGTGATAGAGGTGCCGGAACACCTGCTGTTTGACTGTGAAAGAGTCAGGCCTCTGATGATAAAAAATCATTCTGAAGGAGTGCTTAACCAAGGAGACCGGCAGTTGGTCACTCGTTCTGGTCTAAATCTAATTACAATATAATGACAATAATCCCAAAGTTCGAAGGATCATTTATGCACCTCGCAGGAAGAGAGTCTTTTATTCCTAAGGATATCATCTCCTTGATTAAAAAAATGATTAAGGTCTGGTAGGGCACATCATGACAGCTACAATTCAAGATTATTTATTATATTTTACTAAATATGTTCTCATAGAAGCTTTCAATAAAAAGTAATGAAAATAAATTAGGAGTTTAGGTTGAAGACCAAGAAAAAAAAGAAGTATTTTCAAAAACCCAAGAAAGTTACGTAGGGTTAAAACTCAAATTAGTATATAAAAATTGCCAATATTTGAAGAAAAAAAAATCAGATATAGCAATAAAAAATATATTTTCTTAAATAATATCCTATTTAAAATTCTATTCAAAACTTTTTACCAAAGAACTTTTTTCTTTTTTCTCTCGAATATATATTTATATATATATATTTCCTAAAAAAAGAGGGGAAAAAATGAAACAAAGTATTGTAAAACAAAGTCGATAATATATTGTAGAAATAGGATGAATAAAATATTATGGTCTTTTTTCTTTATAGAATTAGTAAAAAAAAATAATACTGCAAACTATGGTTCTTCTGTTTTTAATTAATACTAGGTAGATATGGGCTAAAATAAACGTTGTTGATAAATTAAAAATAGAAAAAAATATTTAGAACAAATAAATAGTACATTCAGAAGTTAATTCAATTATTACTATGATTTAAAAAAAAAAGTTTGTGTCTACTATTGATAAAAATAAATAGAAGTAATAATTAAATTTAAAAATTATATTATATATTTTGAATTTGTAATTGCGTTTAATTTATTTATTTTTAATCTTTTTATGTAACAGAGAAGAGGAAAAAAATGAGTAATTCAATTAGTTTTTTTCTTAGTACTATATGATTATTGCACATTTCTTATTTTTTCTAGTTAGATAATTGTGTTGAAACAGGGCCAAAAATTAAATTGCATTTTGGTAGAGTCTTAAGTGATTTTTTTAGAACAATCTATGTAGAGTGTGAATCGAAATTTAATTGTGCTGCAAATGTTGACTGTGGACCAAAAGTTTTATTGTTCAATTTACGTCGTCCTGAGTTACTCCAATCGATGTGTAATTTATCCACTTTTATGTATTATAATTATTTATATTGGTGTTATATATTCAACATTCCCCACTGACTCTTTTTTGGGGAAGTCAAATTGTTTCTCATAGTGGGACATTGACGGAAAAACATTGATCGATTGAAATTAATCATTTAAATGTCTCTGAAGACAGCAGCTAATTACTCCTACTGAGTTCTAACTTTTTAAAACCGATCAAGGAGTCTTATTTGATCCGTCTGTCATAAACTTCCAAGGAAATATGACAAGGTAACTATTCAATTAGTTCCAATTCATTAAGATGCCACAAAGGAGATTGAACTCTGCTTTATTTGTCTTTAGTTAGGATCAAGTAAAGTAGCAGATTCACAATAATTATTCATGAAATCTATGATGTCATTGATCGATATTTTTCTTTTTTCCGATTAAAAAAAATATTTTAATCCTTTTTCTCCATTTATCAACATTTTTTGTAACCATTTATGGACCAAAAGTTTAAAGGACCAACGGTCCTAAGGACAGACAGGACCAATTTAAGACTAGAATGAACTAGATCAAATAAATCAGGATGGACAAAACCCTGCTTCTGACCCTTGTTGACTCAAATATGTCTCTTGAAGAAAAAATTGCGATTGCTACTAAGATTTTCGACTTTCACCACATCAACATCTTTGATATCAATTACAAAAGGCTTATGTTTGATGATATCTTGACAAAGATTTCAGACTTCTTCATAGCAGATTCATAAATAATTTTTGACATTCTAGAGATAGAAGAAGAAAAATTGGAGTGGCTTCAATTGACTCTAAATTTACTGCATACAGAGATTTCAAGAAATATGTGCTTAATCTCCAAATAGTTAGTGATGTAGCCGAAAGAAACAGAAAACTTATAGAAAACTTTGTGAGCACTACTCAGGATGAAAACTCCAACAGGAGTATTTTAAATTTAACATAAGCTATAAAAATATTTTCAGGATGATATTTAAAAAGAAAATAAATTCAACATACAAAAGTCATACATTTTAGTCGAGAAATAGTATACTTCTTGCCAAGATTATTGATTTTAGGCATAACTTTAAAGATTTAAAAAGGTACCAAATTTTGTATTAATTCTTGAGGTATAATTTTAATTTTAGAAAAATAAATTTTGGTAAAAATTTTTGCAATGAGGCTCTCAATTATTTTTACATTCTTAAAACCTGTTTCAACACTAAAAGAAGAGATTTTGGCAAAAAATCTAAATATGAAATATCTCAAGCCTGTTTAAAAGGACTTGAGAGGTCTGAAAAATAGACTCAAAGCCTTTTTAGTCATCTTCAACAGAAAATAATGTAGTGTCTTTGATGTGCGTCATGACCCCAAAAATTTAACAGTATTTATATACGAATAAATATTTAATATGACTGACCCTCGAAGGTTTTCATAGCTCTCACTTTTAAATTTATCTATACCGACAATAATTCATTTTTCTAATTAATTATATGTGGACAATATACATACTATTATATCATTTTATTTTGAGTAAAAGTTTTATATTATATATCATTATAATGAGACATCCCTATCCAAATGATCTGCATATTTTGTCCTTCAACTGTATCATGAAATTGCTCATTAAAATCGTATACGTATATTAGAGCTTGTAATACTCATGTTCACTACGTGTGCAAATAAAAAAAAGAAAAGAATACTATACGAAATGTCTAACGTTTTTATTAGCTTGATATTGCAATTCTTTAAGGCACCTTGATATGTCTGACCATACCCAATAGCTTTATACATACATATAGATATTATAACCAATATATAAAAACAATAAATGTGGGGAAAAAATCAATAGGTCTATGAAAGAAAAATATAAAATGAGAGTAATATATATAATTGCAACATCATGACTCGTATTTTAAGTATGCATTCAAATAGATGCTCCTTGATTAGAAATTGAAAAAAAAATGACCCTCTATTCATTCTCGTGGACAACTTGGGGAACTTTTAAATTGATGAACCAAAAATCAAGGTATTTGTGTAACGGAAACAATGTCCCATATGTGTTTCTAATATTTATCATTATAGTTAAATGAAAATCATAATATGAATAGGGACACTTAATCACTGAGCTGAGATTGTTTATTTTACTATTAGTATAATTATAATCTCTTGAGGTGAAGTATTGAGATATTAGGATTCGGCCGATATGGACTTCTAAGGAACTGTTAACGATTGTTTATGATTTAAAAAATCAATATCTAATTAATCAGTCGGTTTTTCTCCTCAAATTAACCCCAGGATTCCCAGTAAAAATATGAGAGTAAAAAGACTAAATGTAACCACTTTGTTCACTTTTTTTTCATACCTATAGTAACCATATGGACCATTTGGCAAGATTTTGGAAAATGACATCATAAAATTTTTGTTATAGGAGTTAATTTGATTTTATACTATTGGAGGCCAGTGTTGCATCATATAGGATTTTATGCAAGTTTCTTGTTTTTTTTTAATAATACGAGACAGTTGAATATGATGTCATCCATGTACATTAACTGTAAAATTTTTGATTAATAGTGAAATAACCTTTAAAATGGCTGCACAGCCCATGTTTGAACTTTCATTGATTAAATAATAAAAAAAGTCCAATTGCTTCTTTTGTTTAAAAAAAAAAGTTAACATCGTTTTTTATTTGTATGGAAATAAAATATATTAATCAAAAACTGCCTAAAATCGATCGATGTAATCGACTTGTCGATACAAAGATTGTGCTTTAATACGTACATGTATTTAATATCTATATATAAACACTACGCTAGGTGGGAAATGCTCTCAAAACAAATAATATTGCAGAAATTTCAACCTAAATAATTTTTGATAGATCTTTGATTATTAAGTAACAAAACAAGTCTTATATGAAAGATTAAAATTGTTTTAATGACTCTGTAAAACGTTTTTTTGTTACTAATGATGCATTTGTAATATCAAATAATAATTTGCTCCTTTATTTCTCCTTCCTTTATGTCGCTAAAAATACATTTTAAAGATTGTATTATAAAATAAAAAAAAGTTATAAAATAATAAAATTATATTTCAATGTATTTGGATGATAATGAAGGAAGAATATTACATTTTCAAAAAGGATTGCCAATTTTCCAAACGTTGAAGGTGTTCAGTGACCTTAATTTTTCAAATAATATATTAGTCTACATAACAAAAAGAAAAAATTTGAGAAGTAAGACCTTAAACAAATTTAAAATTTAACATTCACTACATATGGATTGGCACCCTAATATACATAAGTATATATACATATATCCTTGAATATCATCATTTAGCCTGAATAGAATGATTTGATATCTTATATTCTATTTTAATGACATAATTTTGTATGATATAACTATTCATTTTTCTCAATCATTTGCTTACAAATATTTTTTATTAAAAATTGGGAAATATTTTGTAAGAAAAAAAGGCTATTAAGCAGGTTTCAGTTTCACTACAAAAGAAAGAAACATACTCGTATATATCATGCTCGTCAAAAACTTATATATTCATAAAGTATGTGCTTAACACCTTTAAAGTATTCAATGTATGCAAAAATATATGTTCAGATGAAGGTATTTTCAAGAAAAAGAAAAGTAGGAAAATTAAATATTTAGAAGTACTTTTTTTTTTACTTTGAGCTCATCAAATGAAATCAAACATACATCCAAAAAGTATGTTCAAATTTACTTTTGTTTTTCACTATCAATAAAATATATTTAATAAATAATATTGTTTTAAGTGGATATAACTAAAATTTATTGTAACAAATTACCAATTACTAACGAGTAAACGTTTAATTTTTTTAATCAATAATGATGGCTTTAAGATACAAACTACAAGGAATTATCATGATGTAAGAACTAAAACTCCACAATTATAATAAAAGCATAGAATGGCAACTACTAATTATAATCAAAAAGCCAATAGTCGGCTGGTTCAATCAATAAGACATTTTATCAGTCAAGCTGTAGAATAGACGTTAGAGATAGTAAAAATAACTGTGAATTTATACAAAACAAGCTGTTTTTTTGAAGCTTTATTTCTATAGTTATTGGCAACAAATTCAGTACAGAATTTCAATTTATTTCAAACTCATTTACTCTTTCGAATAGTGATCAACTCTATATTGCTGCATAAGAAAATGGGCACTATAATAAAGTAACCATGTCATATGACCGACTGGTTAATTTATGTCTCATACATTTTGTCTTTTTATTTTATTGTTAAACTTTAAAACTTTTACCAAAAGTGCAGTAGACTAAACCTCTTTCTATCAGCCTCAAATGCGTTATGGTCTCTTAAAAGTGTTTTTCAGACTGGGATGAGACGGTTATGAACTCTAAAGGTAGTTTACACGCTAAAAAGGACAATTTTAGACATAAACACTAATAACCAACAAAAGAAGAGGGGAAAAATGTCGAGTATCTTCATAAAAAAGGTTGAAGACTCCAGGTGTATGGAACATACATATAGGTACAGTTGTTCGAAATTCAATTTTTTTGTCACTTATATATATTATATATATATATATATATATATATATATATATATATATATATATATATCAATAAAGCTTCAAATCGACTCCTTTTTCCTTTAATAATCATCAATCTTTTCATGAAAAAAAGTCCAAAAGTCTAATAAATTACTTGTCTCACATCGATCATCGTATTATATTTGCATTCAATATATTTTTATGTAAGTATTTTAGCCAAAAATCTGACTTGATGTTTGAATATCCCTACTTCCTCTTTATTTTCCTTTATGATGGATATCCAACTGTTATTTTCTTTATGAGAGTTTTTTTTGGGGCGATATCTTTATTTAATTTATGTGTCTGAAACTCTATTTTTCTTTGCAAAAAAATTTTTTTTTTAATATCTTTTATTTCACTTTTTTATATAAAGCATGTACTCACTTACTTAAGTCTATATTATGTGTATTAAAACTGCACAATCCACTTTATTTACCCTTAGTACTGATAATATGTAACTATGCATAATATTTTAATCATTTATGGAAAATAGTGTCAAGATATTAATGATAAAAATATATATTTAATATTTTTTTTAAGATTTCTTTTCCTTACAAATACAATATCTGTCAGTTTAATGTAAATAGGTTAGCTTTACAGTAGACTTTTAGTTCTTCTTCCTTGGTTTAAATATTTTTCCAGAAATATGAAAAATGTTCGAGTGGATATGGCTCTCAATCTGAGCTTTTTATTTTTAAAATCTTAGTCATATAGTCTTTATGCATAGCGTGACTTTTGCTACATAAAAAAATCACTGTTGCTAGTTAAATCATTTTTTGCAGAATCATAGAAATGAAAGAACTTGGCATTTAGTTTAGTTTTATGAGATTAATGTAAGCTCAATTATCATCATATAACACTTTACATATGAATTATCACCCTACTCCTTGAAAAATCCCCATTTATACTTTGATACGGGTTATAATTTTAATTTTTATTTATGCTATAAATGTAGACACCGACTGTTTTTTACAATTATGAGTATTTTTTATGTCTATACATGTATGTATTTCTATGAAGCAGTTACGAAAAGAAAAAGTTTTTTGCTCAATTAAACCACAAAAGTATAAAAACAGTTTCTTTCAAGGTTCACCAATTCAAGTTTACTCATCTATCTAATGATGATAAAATCATTAGATACTGTTTGTAAGTCAAGTATTGATGATTAGTTAATTATTCAATTCCAAATAATTGAATAATATATTGCTCTTTATTTTTCACATATTAAGGGTTCCCAATAGATGTACTCCTCAGAGGCATTGTGAACCTTTGAGTCCCTCAAAATCTATTTTGTATTTACCTAGTTTTTTATATGGGGGACATTTCATTTCCATCATGGATTTAAAGACAGTCATTTTTAAGCAATTATACCTAAAAGTACATAGAGTGGGTCTGGGGACAATGCGTTGCAATTGCTGCATTATTATTTCGAGATATAAGCAATTTAATCTTTCAAAATTAAGTATTAGTCATGTCATGGATTTTGAGTTATTATCCTTGTCTCTCGACATCCAAAATGCTTGTAAGCTGACTAAAAGTTGGTTTCTTAAGCATTTATCTATCACCAACTAAGAGTGGCAAGATTAAACGAATCATTGTACATTTGTATGTTATATTAAAGTGTTCCGTTTTTGGGATTATATTTTTGAGGCTTTCTCTTAAAAGACATCAAGAAAACACTATCTGCAAAATTTAAAGTTCCTAATGCCATTTTAAATATGAATAAATATATATTTTTGGTTCAAAATTTGCCATTTTCAATAATTTTATTAACTTGATATTTTACAAATATCATTTTCTTGATGCTCTCCCTCAGAAAAAAAAGCATAGTGCATTAAAAAAAAACTATCTTCAAAAAACGGATACCCTAATGTACTTTATGCAGTCATATAAAGGTGAATAATTTTTGCATCAGTGTCCACTGAGTTCTGACTGATTGTAATTCCCAGAAGAGTGACTTAAGCAAAAAAGCTATTGCATACCAATCCTAGGCGTAACACAAGTTATCCATATTGAAAACGAGTGTATGCATTTGATATCAATAACAAACAAACAATTGTCTCACCATCCGAGAAGTTATAGAGTTATTGATCCTTTTAAATATTTTTGAATTTTTACTTAGTGTATTTGTCAAATACTGGGGATTATAAAAGAGTATCAGTGTCTTTAATCAAGTTATTTTCATGGATGGGTTTTATAGAAATGAGAAAGATATATATATATATATATATATATATATATATATATATATATATATATATATATATTTAGTAATAAAAACATTGTTGTAATATCATGGATAAAATATTTAACGTATAGCTTTTTATTTACATCTAAATCTTTTTTTATAAAAATATCCATGGATTTTTGGATATACTATTTTATTATCAAATCTTATTATAATTAAAACTTTTTTTAGAGTGAAAAATCGGAAGAAAATTAGGTTTTATTTTATATAAAAATAATATAAATAAACGAAAAGATATGATTATATATTAATTATAGAGATAAAATTTATTGTTTTCATTTGACATGAGAGTTTGTCAAGATGAGTTTGAACCTAACCATATGATCATACCACTAAGAATCCAAATCCATAATGAGCAACAGTGATCTGAAAGAAAATAACCGTAAAGTTCTGACTTTTCAAAAAAATACAAAATCTTACCCAGGGAGTTACTTTTATGATGATCCAGAACTTTTGCAAGGATTTTCTTTTCCTCTGTATCCTCCATTTCTTCCTTTTCATCACTTTGAATTGTTGAGTTGGAGGACTTTCCTCCTTCATCGTCCTCTAATCCTCCTTTGTTCTCCTCATCATCTCCAGACAAAACAGAGGCAGCCTTTGGATGCTCCTCTTTGATGTCTATGTCTAAGCTCTGCCAATGCATTGTGAGAATAGAGGCAACACATTTTCCTGTGAGTCTTCCATTGGGAAAATGCCTTGGTTGTAAATGTAAGCTAAGAACACTGGTTGAGGTAAGAAGTCCTGAGTTTTGTGCTGTTGTTGCACCATAGGATTTAATGAACCCTAGGCCCTCTTTTTTGTCAATCTATAAGTAGAAATCCATTTTAAAATAACAATATTCCCTTCCAATGTAGGATCAAAAAATCTTACTCGATTCCCATTGATGAACCAAGTTAAATTAGCTGAAGGAAAGGTGTCTTTTAATGAACATGACATATTGAGTTTTTCTCCCACTTGATAGGCATTTTTAAATCCAGTAACTTCGGGTCTATCTTCAGGTTGTACTATTGAATAAAATATTAAACACAAATAAAATAGACTTCAGGAGGGAAAAAATCAATCGTCTTACCTAGTACTGTAAGATATTTTCTGACTAATTGTGTATGAAAAGAGGAATCAGCTGATGCTTCACAGCCATAAAGACCAGTGGTAAATAAATTTACATCAGAGAGAGTAATGTTAACCCCTATAATGTTTTTTCCATCTCCATCCAGTGATACATCCTGTCCACAAATACATATAAGTATTTATAAGTTAGAGTTGTGAATTTATTTTTTTTACAATCATTTATAATTTTTTTTGTGCCCTCATAGCCCATTCTTGAATAATAATAATAATAATACCTAATTATAATGATTTAAGGTACCTTTATATTGATGCCTTTTCGAGGAAATGTTTTAACAGGTGGACTCTTATCAGGCACGATCTGTAGAAATTCATGCCGTCCCTTGTAGAGCTTTACAGTGTAAAGTTCTTCTCCTTGCAGATGATAATTACAGCTGATTAAAACTGTTTCTCCCAGTCTTGCTGCAGGTGGAATACTGAGTATGAGATCACGGAGACTTGATGTACCTGTGTGAAGAAGGAATAAAAGGAAGGATTGGAGTCAATTATGTAAAATCTATGCTTATAACGTATACAAAAATAGGTTGAACTCCACTTAAGCAACGTATTGCAATAATATTGTGTCTATATTTGCAATGCAAAACTCTATTTTTTCCTTACATTTTAATAATGAACATTTTCTTGCAGATCGACTCTATAAGTAAATTATATCACTGCTTCATCCCTTTGATTGTTATCGGATAAAGAGCAAGAGAGAGAGAGAGAGAGAGAGTTAGGTGGTCATTTATTTTATCACCTTTGTGTTGTGATTAACGTTGTTGTATATACACATTCAATGTAGATATCCTCGGCTTTTTAATAAATACACTTTTCTTATATAAACAGCCGACTACTTTTGGTACAATCTCTACCTCGGTATCAAATATCAACTTTTAATTAAAAGCAATGAAAAAGAAAGGATACAACTAACAAGTAGTACAATGTTATTGATATATGAATTAGGCAAGAGCATACATCTTTATATACCTATAGTATTATTGAAAATGAAAAGAAGAAAAATGCCTCATAGTCAGGGAATATTATTTGAATTTTACAGACATTTGATATTGTAAAGCTTCCTCATTAATAATAGTTATGCTCATAGAGAATGAATGCACCTTGTGAAATATATGCATATACTTGTTGTAAAATTTTAAATGAGTCCAAATTGTTTGAACTTCATTGTTTTGCAAAATTTAAAAAAAAAAAATGTCACAAAATTCACATTTGGTGGGAAATGACTTTCTACCCACTTTACTTTTCCAGCAATGTTTTTTTTATTTTTTATATGTCCCATCAGTATAGATGTGGAAAAAAATGGCAATATGCATTAATTATAGTTGTAATCATAAAACAAACTTACCATCATAGATCTTATATTACCTCTAAGGAAAAGTTTCAATGAAAAAAAAATGACATCATTTAAAAAAAATACTTTTAGTTTAATTATCTTCTCCTATTTTTACGATTCAAACGGCATCAGTTGTTTTTCAGAATTACCTTACATATTGTCACCATATCAACAAATTATCATCATTAAAGATATTTTTACTATGGTTCAATAGGTACCTATTTCTATGTATGATGAATATAAGAACTTCGATGCTTGTATATTATTTCCTTTATTCGAAGCCAATATTTGTATACATGGAAGGCTTAACATATATCAAATAATTGTGATTATATGATATATGTACTTTTATTATTTGATGTTGACTCAAAAAAGTAATGCTAACAGAAGTCTCTATACAAAAAAGTAATGCTAAATAGACTTTAATTCTAATCACGAAGTGTGGTTTAAGTTTATTCATCAACACACTTTTTTTCTTTTTCTGCATTCAAAAGAAAATTTATAAATGTTAAGAGACCCATAAAAAAAGGAGAAAAAAAAGCAAAAAAAATATATATAATATTCGTTTAGCTTTAATATATGTATAGCAATGGGAAATTATGTAAATGTCTTCTGGTATTTTACTCTTTTTTGCAAAAAAACAAAAAAAAAAAAAAAAAACAAACAATGCAGAAAAAAGGTACTGAAGTTATTATGTAGTGCTTGTTTTTTAATAATATTTTTTAAAAAAAGAAAAAGATTTGTGGTTTGATTTATACTTCCCCCATTTTAATTATATCCATAGTGTATTTTTTTTTTCTAAAGTGTTTTTTTGTATATATATATATATATATATATATATATATATATACAAAAAGAGAGAGAGAGAGAGAGAGAGAGATATTGAGAAAGTCATATATGCATTGTACACAAGTAATTAAATAAAGCTTTATTTGTACATATCTGCTGAAACATGCATGTGGTTCTCAACCAACAAGTCTCTTAAAAAAGGGAAGAGAAATAGATAGATAGAGAGAGGGAGTGGAGGGAAGGAAGGAATGAATGAATGTCCTGGGGGACTCAACATTATGTTGCCTTTTCTACATGAACTTTGTCCTATGTACATACATATGTTCCATTAATTCTAATTTTGTAAAGTCTGAATATATCCTCCATTGCTCTGTTAACTAATTTTATTTTAAAAAACAAACCAAAAAAAAAAAAAAAATATCCTCCTCATGCTGCTTAATTGGATGTTTTTTAAAAGGGGGCCCCAAGGGGAATATATACATATTTTCTAAACTAAATTTTAGATACTATGTAAGAATTTCTTTTACTTAAATAATTTGAACTTTAATACAGTATTTCAAGTATATAACATATGTACGTTTCTTGGAAGAGTTTTTATGTGTGTTTTTTTCTATAAAAAGTTTTTCAATTATTATTATTTTTTCTAATTTTTTTTTAAACAATATTTTCAATTGTTTTAAACTGTAGAGAAATGAAAAACACGTGTGGAATCTTTTACTACAATGGCTTTTTCTCCTTCTTCATACATACATCATCAAAATAAGTTATTTCAATAGTAAGTTATTTATAGTTTTTTTTATACATTTATTGAAGTGTACAGAAAAAAAAAAAAGAAAAAAAATACGGATTGCCTCTACAAAGAACAATTTGACAAAGACAACAACATTGCAGAAAGCTTATTTCTCTGAATGTAGATTTTACCAAAAAAAAAACACTCAATAAATAAATATAAAAATTCTTTTGTTATAAACACAAAACATGGCTTTGACAGTTGCTTGTTGTTGAATTCACATAGTCGAGCGGAAACAAAGTTCTACGAAATTTAAGGTTCTTGGAATCTATTGCATGATTTATCATTTTTTGTATAAGTAATGACAAACACTCAAATTTTAATCTAGGGCTTGGTTGATACTATGTACATATAACATGAAATTATATTTTTTATTTGACTCAAGCATGTAGTGCAACACAAGGCTCAACTTTCAAATTTTAGTATTTATTAAACTACTCATTTTATTGAATAAATCATTTTCTTTAATAAACATAGTGATGGAATTTTGATATTTTTACGTCAATTTCAAGCACCATATTTGATTTGATGTAAAAAAAAAACTTTGAAAATTGATTTGTATGACTCACACGTTCATTTATGCCAGGTTTTTAGAATGAGAGTGGAAGGGTAGAGGATAAGTATCTATGCAAATTCTATAAATATAGTATTTTTATGTTTTAAAAACCTTTAGGACAAGAAACGTCCCCCCACAAGATTTTAAATCTGATAACAAGAGTATTGAAATTGCATATTAATTACTTCCATTTTCTACCATACCATTACTATATATTTAATATTGGTTTTTAAATGTTTTTACACCTCCCTAACACATACTTTTTAAATTTTTTAACACTACTGACATATATATGCAGAAGACAAAAATTATTAAAAAAATGTCAAGTCTATGTGTTTGAATACAACTTTTTTTTTTTGAAAGTTTCAGATCAATGAAATAAACCATTGAATATTGATATAAGGGCAACTTTATTTTACATCTAAACCGTTTTACCCTGATGTCCTCATTATAAAAATCGACTATGTTAGATAAGGCATAAAGAATACAACTTTATATGCTTCAAAACGGATACAACATAGTATTTCATTTTTAAAGCCATTAGATAGATGAAGTTTCAATAAATTTTCTTAGAAAATGTATTTAAATACTGTGTATGTATATCAAGAACAATTTATGCCTTTCACATGACATGTAGTCTGTGACGTAGGTGAAAACGGTTTATATCAAAACTCTTAAGATATATTTCTTCTATATACCAAATCTATACCTATGACGTGAGACTTCATTTATCAATTTCTAACGTAATTGTGAAAAAATGATGACAAATTTAATTTTCAAAATAACAGCCATCGCTAGTGACACATTTTTTCAATCGCTCAGGCAATTTGTGGATGCTGCACCAAAAAAATTGGCCGTCTTTGGCCGCAAACCAATTATCGATCAATTTATTGGCTTCAGTTTGAGAATTGAAGCGCTGTTCTTTTTATGCAGTACCTATCGATGCGAACAAGTGATAGTCTGTTGGTGCCAAGTCTGGTGAGTAAGCCACACGCACAAACGGTTCCCAATCGTACGTCTCCACATATTCCCAAGTTGCTCTTGTTCGATCCGGCGGTGCAATGTCATCAAGAAAAATTACTTGATAACACCGATTCTGGCCATTTTTGGCGTATAGTGCTGTTCAAATCGGCCAATTGTCGGTGGTAGCGTGCACCGTCAACTCTTTCACTGAGTTTTAACACTTCCTACCAAATCATCCCATGCGGATCCCAGAAAACACACAATATCTCCTTGTGGTCGAAGCAATCTGGTTTGTTCAATGTTTTTGTGTTGTGGCCGGGCGGACTACATTATGCTCTGCTTAGAATATGTCCACCGTAAGCATTTAGTGTGTTTCATAAGCGTCTTTCTTCAAATAATAACAGAAAATCAACTAAGTCCGCAAATGGTAGTTTGAAGGCACAAAATTCGACATTTTTAGAACGAACAAAAATGATTTGGTGTATGAAACTTCACAAACAATGAACTGAATATTTTTGCCAGATGACAGACAAAAAAAAAGAGAGGCCATTTGGGATGTCCTAGCGACATATGTTGCCTAATAGATGAAAGTTTCATTTCGTAGGTTTAGACCTAATATATGTATATGTATTATATATTTACCAAGTTGCTACACGATTTCCACTATGTTACTCTTGCAATAAATATACAAATACCTATTTGTACATCTGTATCTATTATATTATTACCCCTTTTCAGTACTAAATTGGCAAAGAAAATACATTAAAGAGTGTATAAACAAAAGGTCATATAACTTTAAAGGGGTTTAAAAAATATGTATTTATATACAAATATATTGAAATATAATTCAATTGATTATGAAATGCACAAAGACATTTTTATGTTAGTATTTTTTAGTTATACATCTTTTATAAATTGAAAAAATAAAAAACATAGACAATTCAATCATTTTCTATAAGAAAATTTTAAATAAATAAATTGATTTCATTTTAAAACAAATTTAAAAATACTTTTGATTTATATTCGTTTATATCCATACTTTTTATATATTAAAAACAATATTCTATATAACAATGTATACATATATAAATTTTTAATTTTTTTTGTCTATATATTAAAATCTAATATATGTTACATTACACTTTGTTTACATGCTTTTTGCATGAAAAAAAATAATAATTTACCTATACATACATTGTTAACCATTCATTATAGATTATTCTTTGTACTTTAATATAATATATTTTTACATGTACATGAAATTTTTTTGATTAAATATGCTTCATGTTTAATAAGCTATGTACATATATTGACTATATATACTTACAAAAAAATGATACTTTTTCAAATTACTTTCTTTTTTTTTTTGTTGCATATATTTGCATATACATAGTCCTAAAAAATGTTGTCATAAAATGCTTTAACAATTTAATTTTATTACTAAGAACTAAATTTAAAATAAATTAAAGAGTTATTTATATTGTTGTATCTTATTCGAATACAAAATTTTTGATATATTAATGATCTACTATGTTATACCTTTATAGGTTACTCTTTTTATCTATTTTTCAATATTTGTGCCTTAAAATATATAAAGTAAAACTGCAATGTTGACAAATTAATATAAAAATTAAATCATTTAAAGTACAATTGAGTACAATTTTTGAGACCCACTCTAAATTATGAAGAAGTTAAATCCAATTCATAATAAGAGATTATGATCTATCTTAGTTGCTAAGGGTATAATTTTTATAGTAAAAAATTTATTGAATTAATAAATCAGAAAAATAATTTCTGCATAAATTTCATTTTCTATGAATCTTCTTCAATATTGTAACATGACTGGCTTGTCTTGACTCCAAAATCAATGTGCTAATATGCATCGAATGATAAGTTTTTTATGCAATAATTAACGTCATTTACTATAAATTGGGACAAAATAGGCGTTTAATTGAAATTTTAATAAGTAATATCAAAATCACTGGGAATATTTAAAAAAGTTACAGTGAATATAATAATTAGTTCCTAAGACGATGAATAAATATTTATAATTTTAATAAAAGATAAAAAAAAATTTTTTTTTAAGGTTGGATCCTAATTATATTAAACCTACCGCAAAAAAAAAAAAAAAATATTGAGCCGACCCAGTGCTTTTTAATTTAGAAACTAACTCACAATTAAAATTGAGTTAAAAAATTAATGGTTCTTGTTGTGTTGAACCGATTTAATAATTTTTTTAGTAGATACGACATTAAATGAGTCTCAATCATCTACATAAAGGGAGTGATGAACATTCATTATTCTTCAGTTAAGCACTTCAAAGCTTTAAAAATTTAAATTTTGTATCAACAATTTATCCATTTCTTAAATGATTTATTTATTGGTATTATTATGAAATAAAAAAAAAATAGTGAAATACAAAAAAACAATTTGTTGACTAATGAACGTTGAAATATAAATTAATATTTTATTGTATGTTAACTTTTCCTATAGAGTTCATAGTTCAATATATATGGTAATTTCAAATCAATGCAAATATATTAAAAAATTTTTTTTTACAAATTAAAGACATATAAATTGGAATCATAAATGGTTATTAATGATGTACCCTGAATTATACTCAATCTTTTTTTTGCCAAAATTTACTTTTTGATAAAACTAAATTTGTCAAATTAGCTTTTGGCAATGGTCTATAAATCCCAAAATATACATGTGTTTTCATATGATTATTTTATCTTCAAAATAAGAAAATTTAAAAGGTATAAAAAAATTATTTGGCACAATTGCCAGTGATTTAATTCAATCACTCTCAGCAAATCAAAAATCAATGATTCAAGGGAAATTATTCGTTTTAAATGATTTGAGTAATACCTTTCTCTCTCTCTCCCCCCCCCCCCCCCCAACAAGAAAAAAAAGTAATAATAAAAAGAAGAAAAAAACCTGATTTCTTTGTCAGTATTTTCAAATTGAAGCCAAAGATTGAAATAGTGAGAAAACTCTATATTTCTTCATAAAAGTTGATTAATTAGAAATATTTGAACAATGATGATTCAAGGCTCCATCAATAAATTAGCCGAAATTAATTTAAAAAAAGTACTTATAATAACTAAATTTGAAAAGGTTTTTTCATAATATGCCATTATGTATATATGTATAATTAATTCAAATATTAAGCTTTTGGGGCTTGATAAAAGTTGAAGTAATTTTAATGAATTGTATATAACTTGCATTTCTTGAATGTACCTATGAATAAGGGTTTTATTTCAACTTTACAAAACACAAAACAGGGTTGGTTATTCTTATGTTTTGTTTCGTGTAAATCAAAAAAAATCCGATTTTTCTTATTTAATCGGAATTGATTGAATACAATCAAGTTTGAAAGCTATTAAAAAATAATTACAACATTCAAGGGATGTTATCGAGTATATGAAAACATGACTATGTAAAATTATTAATATTGTGATGGCTGAGGTACTATACATTGTAATGAGACAAGTTTAAGGAATTGTGGGTTATATTAGACTGATAACCTTGATATATACGTATGTACTTAAGCAATGAAAGTTTTACCAACTATTAAGATCCGTAGCTAATACAAATGTGATCTCTGAACTCTGGCCCGACTGTTACTGGCCAAAAGTATAAAACCTGATGATATTAATAAGATATTTTTCATTTAAAAAAATAAATGTTCTTTTTAATTTGAAGACTGGTCGAATTATAAATGATGCCATGGGTAATTTATCTACAAATATGACCTTTATTAAAAATTGATCTTGCGATAGTTTATTCTATACCGTGAAGAAAAATAAAGTTCAATAATAAAACAATTTCTTAAAGTTCTTTATTTTTTGTTTTGTGACAATCTCATTAACCTATTCATAGTTATCAAAACATGACATTAATTTTTGATTTAAATAATAATAATAATAAATCAGCCAACTCTGCTCACAAAAACTATCAAACTTATATATATATATATATATATATATAACAAAAAAAGATAAAACTTTGACCCATTTATCAATTCCGTTTCCTTAGTATCAACAATAAATCTTTCAAATGTAAAGTTAAACTAAAGGCCAATACTAATTTTGTTGCAAAATGTGGATATGATATATATATATATATATATATATATATGATAACTAACTATCTTTTCCTTATTTTTCGATGATATTGATGATAAAAATGTCCACAGTGTAGCAACAACAACAAATCCTTCAGACAAAATGTTGATCACGTCTAAAAAATAAAAACAAAAACAAAATACATCGGGCACAACTTTCATGTGTGGAATATAAATAAGAGAGCTCTAAAACATTTTGTTGTGTTTTTTCAACAACAATCAAGGAGGCTTTCTGGATGTTTTGTACTCGTATACACATATATATTTACAAAACCTCAAACAGTCTACATGTATACAAGGTTAATACTACAGTGTGATACTAAGTGTTAAGTCATCAGATTTTTTTGATATTTTTTGATGTTCCTTTGCTTTTCTACAAAGGAGTAGTAAAAAAAAAGAAGAAAAGTAATACTTTTTTTGTGGTATTGCAATTAGATTTGATGTATAAATTTCATAAATCAAGTTCTAGTATAACTTAACTAACCATATCATAAAATCTATTCATCACTAAATAATTGAAAAAAAAAACCAAAAAAAACCGTAAAGTATAAATATACCAAAGTAATTTTATTAGCAGTGATGCATCGTTTGACCAAAGGCCCTTTTCATGCGAATAATAAAAAAAAATTACCTATTTTGCAATAAATTCTTAATGTGGCTCTTTGCAAAAAGCAAAAAGTAAAAGAAAAAAGTGCTTTTCTTTCACTTTAAAAAAACGTCGTCAGTTTTCCAGTTGGGCTCGAAAAGAAACTACATTTTGAATACAAAAAAAAAAAAAAAGAAACAAAGAAGCAAATCTATTTCATGCCAAGATATAATTATACTTGTGTTATTTTCTTTTGTATAATGTAACATCATTGCATGCATGATGATAGTTAAGTCTCTTCTAGATTTCTTAGAGGATAATGCTCTAAATAATAATTATATTATCATTTGGACTCATATTCACTATGAAAATAAATTAAAATTCAACGAAACATGAAATATAAATTAATTCATTTGTCCTTAAGTATAAAAATACCAAGACTACATTCAAATAAAACATGACTTTCAGCACACAATTAAGGAATCTCCAATAACATCTACAACTTCTATGTACATATATATATACTATTTGTCAGCTATCCATAATTTAATTTTACTCCTTATCAGTGCTCTGTACCTATTTAAACTTGAATTAAAACTATTTTAAAGCTGTGAGCAAATCCCTACTCTTAAATAGATCATAAGTGTATTTAAAGTACGATCCCGGCATACTACTAACTGATTCCAGCGCCTGTTTCTGTCCCTTTTTGGAATAAGGGTTTAGAGATGCTGGGAAAAAGGACTATGTGAGCTAAGTCTTAGAAAAAAATTAATTTAACCGGATTTGGATGTGCTTTCTCAGACGAAGAAAATTGAAGAAGAAGTTATTTACACTCTTTTTCATCCATTCATTTTTTTAAAATTCAATGAGCAGACCAATTTGTTCCTTTGAATAAAATATGGGCATTTTTGAATATGTATAAAAATATACATATTCACTTTTAATACATTAAATAAATTCTCTTTTTGTGTTCTCTGATGAATGTACATATATATGTATGTACATTTGGAATTTTTTTTCTTTTCACAAGGAACATTCTTCTTTAAAATATTTTTGAAGGAAACTTTTCCCCTTAAATAAATCAATTTCATTAAAAAAAAGAAAGTAATTCTTCATGCTTACTCCAAATAATTACTCAACCTTTATAAAGTCATAATAAAAATTATAAGGCATTTTGTGCTTTAGTTTGCCACAAGTATGTAGTTTTAAAATTTCAACTTTTTAGTAGCTTTTTATGCAAATTTATATATTTAGTTTCCCATAATTAGTTATAAACATAAATAAGTAATCCTCATTATGGTTAAATTTACCTCTCACAATCGTTCAAAACAATGTTCGAGGGGCGGGGAGTAGACCCAAGAGACAAATGAAATTCAGTACTATAAAGTACTCTTCCTAAAAGTATATTTTAATTTTCTTCATATTTTTTTAAAGGAGTATATTGAAAAATATAAGAAAAAACTTCACTAAGAATTATATTGATTTATTTTTAAAGCTACTTTTCTTTTTCTAAACACAGCAACTTTATTTCTAAATTCGTAGGTATTGACTGATCACCAAATATTGTAAAAAATATTATTCTTTTACAATTACTTTTCTCATTCCTCCTCTAAGATAAATGGTCGACTTACAAAATGATGACGTCACATCAAAATGCTATATACATAACTACTTCATATTTTTAACTTGGATATTTTATCTATATGTATGTGCTCAATATCTTTGTATATAATGTGATCGATACCCTTAATTTTTTTTGACCCCATATATATGCACGTAAATAGCAAGTGAATTAATTGCTTATGTTCTATGTAATTAATAGATTTATTGCATGAAGAGTTTTAAAAGAAGTTGAAATTACTCCTTATTTGTTCGGAAAAATATAAAGTTAAATGAGAAAAGTATATCTATAAATATTTACAATTATGTAAATAAAAATTCTACAAAGATTACCTTCCTTATGCTTTAGAATAAACTTTATTCATTAATGTACCAAAGTATAATCTTCCAACTTTACCTATGTATATATACATGTGTGTAAAACAAAATACCTATTTTTAGATTATTAAGACGTTATTTAAATTAACGACAAATATATTATCCTAAGATAAACAATAGATGCATATATATTTAGGATGATACAGGGCTTTCAAAAGGGTCTATATACTTTGACATACAAAAGTGAAGTCCTCAAGTGTAACATCAACAATTTCTTTTTAGGAACATACATGTCAACTGTTGATTCACCTACTTAATACAGTTTGCAGCATAGTTTTTTTAAACTTACATAGTCTAAATATTACCTCTTGCCTCAACTGAGAACCTAACTAAATATTTGGCCCTAGAATCAAATGAAAAAAAGTTCAAAAATTGGAGATAATAAAAGGATTGACCAACTATGTAGTTACCAGATAATTTTGGGTCTTTTCTTGTGAAAAGTGGAGATGAAAGATTGAGGATATTAATTACTCTGTATCCATTATCTTCTATAAATTCTTATTACAAATTGACGTATTTATTGTATTCCTTAAACTTTCCACCAAAGAGAAAAGAGGCATAAATCAACAAATTTACATCATTTTTCCCAACTACTGAAGTTTTGTTTGTACCTATAATGGTAGATTACTGTTCACTACTTAACCAAATTTCATTCAAACTCAATAGATCCACGTTCGGAACACTACTTATCTAGGATCAAGAGTAGAAAGATCAATAGCTCACAAGCAAATATTGTGCACAGAACACTTTCATTTTTCTTTCTCTTTATTATTGAGGGACATTTTAAGAAATGACTTTGACTCATCAATGACTCCATGGGTGGAGAGTGCTCTATCAAAAGCCCCAACATTGGAATGGATGAATATATCCTTCATAAGAATCTTATTATACATACCTACATATACTGAAATGCTGAGTCAGATAATGGCATAATCATCAAGTAATTAATCATACATCTCATATATGATAATAATGAAAAACGATATTTCTTATGACTCAAATGTGTATACATAATTATGCTAATAAGCTCCGTACCAATTAATTTACATATTCATAGTTTCACACAGGATAAACAAGAAGCAAACAAAACCTATTAATAACAAAAATATTCATTATTTAATGTTACAAATATGAATTATTTATTACTTTTGGAGAACTTATGTATGTCAATACTGATTGTTAGAAAGGAAAATATACACATAAATATATTGGAGTAAAAAACATGCTCTGTATGAAAAAAAAAACTTATCTGAGTTTCTCAAAACATATTTGTTTTCTATTTTTCATTAAAAAAGTTCAAAAATAACTCTTATAAATCTATTTAACATTGATAAAGGATATTAATTAGCGTCAATTAATTTGTATTTTATTCACAAATAAACTACATCATAGAAAATTTGTATATGATATTTTTTTAAAAATAAATTATTTTCTTAGAAAAGTTTTGAGATTTCATATCTCATTCAAGTAATACATATAATAATTATGATGTTGCTACTATTTTTTTTCTACTTTTCATAGGTTTAAAACAATTTTTGAGAAGGAAAAAAATAAGAACAAATAATGTTAAAGCCAATAAAGTTCTCATTTTTTAAGAAGCTTAACTTGGTTATATGTATATATATAATGCATCAGTTTCTCATATGTAGGAATGAAAAAGAGTTTATTTACAGCATATTTAACTGATCTTTTGTTGTAGCAACATTATTGGACATCAGGATGTGCCATTTAAATTATCAATACGAACGGGTCAGTTTATGTTCATATAAACTAACCACGTGATTCGATCTTTTTTTTTTGTTAGAACGGGAAGAATGCAAATAAAATTGTTGACCTTTGGTTTATCATTTTGTCTCTAGCCCTATTTATCGAGTAGTCAAAGGCAACAAAACCAATGGCAAGAAATATCGAGAGAATCAAGAAATTCCAGAAGAAAATCAGAAAGAACACAGCAATTTTGATGAAAGTCTTAGTCTTGGAGGATAAGCATTATTTGGATGTTGATTTTGGGTTGAAAAACCCTAATCACTAGACTCTTTCTCCTACCTTAAAAGTGACAGAAACTTGATAAAGAATTTAAGGTACATGATTCTGATTTTTAACTGTTGTTGATAAATATCCTTTAGTTCTAGTGTTAATTTTGATGGATACCCTATCGATGATTTATTGAAGCAGTATTATCGACATAATGACATTTTTTCAGCAGGAACAAATTTTTCTTAACCATGATAAATAAAAGTACTATATTTTATGTGTTTAAATGGGAATTTACTTCCTTTATTTTTCAACTCGAAGCTTATTCCTTCCACAGAATTATTTTAATCTTAACACTTAACCTAACAAAAACATGAATTTCTAGAGAGACCATCAAATAATTCACTCTAATTATATATTTTGTATATATACTAAGGGTCTTTCATCAATGGGAAAAGTTTTAAATTTGTTTTAAAACGAATTTAATAATCTACAAATTGTTCAATAACAGTAGTTATAATCTTGAAAAATAACTTTATATTTACATATTGTATCTTTAAAGCACTTTAAAGAAAGAAAAAAATATAATTATTTTAATTGATGTAAGGTTCTTCTTTAATGTACATATTATATAATCCACAATTAACTCTTGTATAATTGGTTTTTTTTTTAGTCAGTCATGTGGTAAGTCATTTCTATTTTCAATGTCAATAAAACATATTACAAAAGATCGTCAATAATGAGTTTTCTTATTTATTATGATTGTCTTTTTAAATCTCCATTAATTCGTAGATTTATGTTATATTTTTGCGGAATATTTTCAATTGAAGTTAAGCATAAGGCGCAATGTAATTATTTTAATTTTTTATCAATGAAGGAACATAAAAAAAATAGTCATCAAAATCTTTCTTTTTATTTTTCAATTCAACGTGAATGATTAAAAGGGTTTTTTCCCTTCAATTTTTCCTTGTGCAAATGCAGTTAGAAAGACTCAATGGTAAATTGTTGTCTAATGTCACTAGCAATTTCATAAAAATGGTTCAAATATTTAATTTGGAGGGGTTATTTGACCACTATGGTTGTTCACGAAGGTTAAATATATTGATCTTTATAGAGTTACAAACTAATGTCAAGTGTTTTAATATAATGTTAAAATAATCTAAACGTTTTGTTGGTTAAATTACTTTTTATCGTCCATAATTTCCGTTTGTTTTTTGAACTGCCTCAAAAATTGCGCATTTTAAATTATGAGCTAATATAAATGTGTATGCAAATATGGAGCGCATTTTGAATACAGTTTCATCAATAATAGCATGACTTAAATATATATAGATAATCGTTGGTATTTTAAAAGCCTATTTAATTCCTTTTTTCTCTTTCTTACCCCTTTATGGATATGCATAATTTAAGAAAGACGAATAGAGTTTATTATATTAAAGACTTATTTGCAAATGAGCACTACTTTCAACAGACTAATATGAGTATCATTAATTATGTATATAGATTACCAATACTTGTAGTTCCCCTTTATTTTTGCATAATCTATCTAACTTTAAATCTAAACGCTAGAATGGGTTCAATGAGTATTTAACATGGGCCTCATTTTGTTTTTTATATTTTTTTTATCAATTCATATGATACATAATGCACGGAAACAATTGCTAATTAAAAAACTACCACATAGACTTTTGCATCTGAAAAGAATTAATATTTTTTAGTTTTTCTATCACAGGTCTAGTTGAGTTTATAGTAATTTGAATTAGTCATTACTAATGTTTGACTGCAATTAATATTATAACTATAAGTGCTAAACAGGATACATCCGAATGATAATATATTTACCATGAAGATGTGGCATCATTTGAATACTTTAGAATTACCAAAATTAAGATAACACTATTTATTATCGTTTACAACCCTACAAAAACTAAAAAAAAACAACCCAAAAATACAAAATCGATCCAAAAACCTCTGCAAATGCATACATCTTTTTTTAGATGGGCGGATCCTTAATATTTCTCTTAGCTATGAATGATAAATAAGTTGTAAGGATCCAAACCAGAGCGTTGTTTACGTATTTTGAGCCTTTAAAAGAAAATATCTTCACGTCAGAACAAGATATAGAAACATTAAACACTTTTACATAAAGTTTTATTCACTATATTTTTAATTTTTTGTTTAAAGAATGACTCTGAACATTATAACTCATTAATTACAATTAACTCAGAAATATCATAAACTAGACTTGTGAAAGAATAACTGAGATTAGTTTTGGATTTTATGTTGTGGAGTTTTTTTCTTCCCCATTGTAATTGGAATTGTAAAAAAAGGTCTTTTCCTAGTTATATAAAAAACATGCATTGATGACACATGTAAAAATTAAAGCAACTACAAATATTTATGATTACAGATATGGAAAAGAGTCCTCCTCGTGGGTCTAAAGACCATGTTTGAGATGACATCATAAAACATATGGTACCACCAAGAGATATCATATCAGCTGATTTCTTATTGACTTTTTAATAAGGGAAGGTATGCGAATAAGCTGTTATTCGCTAATGTGATAAATCCATTTTTAGCACACTGAGACGAAAATGAAGAAAACAGTTATTTGTCATCAAATGTGACATTTTTTTCATTCCAAAGGGATTCATTTATGCATTTTTATATGATTTGTAATGTCAAAATTTATCTATTTAATAGATGTATCCTCTACCAGAAAAAAAAAAAAAAAAGGATGACAGCTTACAAAAGCAAGAAAAATACATAAAGCATCTTTTCTACTTTTCAAAGTGCTCTTTTTAATATTGAAAAAATAAATAACATGTAAATATGAATATACTCACATTGCAAATAAGAAAGGAAAATCCATATTGCAAAAGTTAAAGTAACGATATTGTCCATTTTTCTTTTGCAAAATTCACTCCTCAAAGGTATATATTTATGTATGTTTCGATTAAATGCCCTCTTCTTCTTGTAAAATAATCTGTAAGACAAAATAAATAATAATAATAATTGTTATTATAAAACATTTAGCATATTTATAGCATGGCAAGAAAATATATGATTATATCACATCGTTAATAGCAATAAGCAATCAAAGACATAATATCTGAGAAGTAAATGTTGTAATATTGTTTTGGGTGCCAAAAATACATTGAGGGAATTTTCCGCTTTTTAATAAGCGTTTACATGATGAAAAGTTGAAGTATATAATTACGGTATTAAAAAAATCATTCATTAATAAATAATTAGAAAATATTTTTTGTTATGCCCGATTATCCCTAACTTTTTATTTATTATATAGTCTTTTAGACATAAAATAGTATATTTATTCATATATGTACAGCTTAGTAAACTTTGTTCATAAAATATAAATTAATAATTAGTTTTCTCGTTAACATTAAAAGTACCAGAATTTTTTGAAGGTATAATTTTCAATTTTGTTAATAAATCAATGTTCTTCTTTCTATCTCGATAGAGTAGGTAAATCAGAAAATTGAAATCAACAAATATCAAGTCTAAAATAGTCAAGACTATTTCGTGTTATTTGGATAATAAGGACCATGAAAGATGATAAGAATACTGTATAAGGTCTCATTATCTTGAGGAAGTTGTACATTTGCCTCTCATGGAGTATCAGGAGGACTCAGAGTGTGGACTGGGGATGAGCCCGAATGAGACTCATCTCTCATTTTTAAATTCATTATAATAAATTAGTAGGATGCACCCCTCCCCCCTGTACAAGGTATCCCTATAAGTAATTATGAATTAGAACTGGGAATAGTCAATAAAAAGCCTCTGGGTTCATATACCGACAAATCTACTTCAAGTCCACCATGGGAGACAATTTTGTTTCTTAATAGGTTAAGATCGTTGAATTTTAATTTCCATATTTCAAAACTCAACACTGTCCACCCTATGAAGATGCAAAGAGAAACTATGATGTTTGTATAAAAATATAATTTGAAAGTGAAAAACAAATTGATTTAAGAAATGTTATAAATCTACTACTGCATTATTGAATGTATTACTTCAAATTAGTCATGCAGTAAATTTTAAATATCCTTCAAATGACTACTTTGATAGTTGTATTGTTAAATGATAAAAGTTATGTACATATACCATACCGCAACTGCCTAATCTAGAAGATCCCCTAAATTTCGTTCACTAATCAAGGGCATTTAATTTTTGTCTGCTCTGATTGGTTTAAAATAGTCAATTGCTATATGTTTCTACTAATTCAAGCGTATATGTTACCGTCTTCACTTAATAGTACATCATTTGTTCTAATATTGGTTAGATTGTTCCTTGTTAATTTCTATTACAACGTAGCTACGTAAAGAAAGGAACAAAATTGATAAAAATATATTGTAGAACAAGCAAAAGTTTGTTTACGCATGAATTTGTAAAAAATGTGCTTTAATTTATTAACTATGATATTTAATTGAAGAAAAATAAATAATAGTACCATGTCAACTTAAAACCTTATTTCATAGATGACTTAGTTTCAAATTATCGAGCAGAATTATAGCTAAAGAATCAATGATGGATTTCTAACTAATATTAACACCTAATTTAAATGTTCAAAATGTTAATATATTTAATATTTGACACTCCTAGTACATAAGTGATTTTTGAGAATCTCATTCCCATCACTTTATTGACGTCAACTTTTTCTATATCCGTATGAGTGGTAATTATGCATATGGATTACGTAGAATGAGATTCATTTTTACCTCCCATCTCTCAACTAGTATATAAATGTTACAATAAGAGAAATTAAATGTTAGTGCATACATTAGATATGTGACAACATTTAAAAAGCTTATCAAGGCCACTAGTCTGTGTTGCAGCGTTGCTTAAAAAATGAGTACTACTATGTATGTAATGTTTGCCAACAAAAATTATGACTTACAGCAAAAAGTAAGTTTATTTTCATTTTTAAATAACTGATAACTAATTATTTATTTTATTGGTTATATTGAGTAAGTAATGACATAACCTTTCAAGCTTATTTTCATTGTCATTGTCATCGTAATTTATATATTGCTTATATAATAATTTAATTTTGTTATGCCATTGTATATATGGTACGCTAAACTAATGTAGGGACATTTCTTCAATGTAAACATTCCTTATAAATATAAATTATTATAAATGGTATATATACTTTATGCATCAGAACACTGACTGTGCACAAGATATTGACTTTATTGGAGAAGGAAGATACTCATGGAGACATTTACATAATATCAAGTAATTTAGGTTTACTAATTGATTAAGTTTCGGCTGACAAAGAAGATAGTGGGCTAATAGATAACTTGTCAAGAAGACAAATGACTGGTCATCCTGAAGCTCTCTTCCTCCACAGACTACTATAGATAATGATGTTAATTATTCTTTACAAAGCAATAATTATAAAAGTCCCAAATTGATTCCAGGTAGTTCATTTCGACACGTTGATAGCAGATTTTTAAATACATGGATGTAACTCTACTTGAATTTTTGAAATTGTTTTTTGATGAGAAAATGGAGAACATACTAGTGGATATGTTACATTCAGATGGTAAATTGATGAAAGTATTCATTGAAATTTTGATAGTATTGTCCATAATGTGATTAGAAATGGGGCTGTTCATGAATAAAATGAAAAGAGGAAGATTTGAAGAAAAAAAATATTAAAAAAATCATTTTTACTGATAACTTGTCATTGGATACATCAGATACGTCTGCCTAAATCCGCCTCCTGATTAGGAAGTTAAAAAATAAATTCATAGACACATTTCACTTTCTTATGATGAAGCCATGATTGAGTATTATAGTACACATGATTACAAACAGTACATAGGGACAAAATCAATTAGATTCGGTTAAAAAGCTTGGTGTCTAAATACAAATGATAACTATTTATTAAGAATGTAAAAATCTTACCTAGGTAATCAAAGGAATGAAAATGTATATTTTGAAAGTGTGCAACTACAACCTTGAAAAATATTGATTAATGGTCAGAAGATACAAGGTCACTTCCATATAGCTTTTATTTATATAATTTGTTCAATACTTTTACTCTATAAGATCGAAATTACAGTCAGCATGAGAGCAAATAGAAATAAATATTGCACATTGAATTCAATTGAGGCTATGGAGAAATTTAACAATGATGAAGAGTTGAATTTGCAACATATGGAGGAATAAAATTATGACTTTTTATGATTGGCTAACACAGTTGCTACGATAGCATGAGCCATCCATACATGCAATCATTGAGGCAAAGTATAAAGGGGGAGAGAAATAAAAGTGGAAGTTAAATGAATATGACCAAGAAAGGGGTTTGCATGACCGAAACATCGTTCTTCTTCTCCGAAGGAATAAGTTCTATGTTAACGTGGTTGATTGATGTAATAGTATAAAATGCAATAACATAAGAATTCATTCAGGAAGGAATTTAACCCAAGCAGAATTCATGCATGGGCCAATGCTTTTAACCTTTCATTCCATATTAAAGTAAAACTTTATTTTTAAATCGTCAAGAGTATGAAGAAACTTATAATAGTATAAATTAAATTTTTATGAGATAATATATTTTTTTCTTTTCCCTTCTATATAAAAAAAGTTAGTTGAATGTATTTATTGGTATAAATATGGCTCTCCAAATTCTGCAAAAAATATTGTATTTATATATAAAGTTTTTTCTAATTATTTAGATAGAAATAAGTATGTCAAACAAAAAATCAGGGTATTTTTTATATTCATATTTATTTCCTTTCCATTGCATCTTTTAAGTACTTCGTTATTCTTGTTATAACTACAAGTTTTATAACGACCTACAATAAATATGCATTATGCATTCAAAAAGGAATTTTCCTTGTTGATTAGTCATTTATTTGTCACGTCAAAAGTTTTAATATCCTTATTTGTTTCAAATATATGTATGACTTTAACTTATTCAAAAACTATTTCTAATGGAAAAATAGTACTGCATTATTTTTCTAATATTGAATTAATTCCATTGAATTGTGCTATCATATAACTTTCCTACGAAAGGGAAAAGAGAGAAAAAAGAACAATTAAAAAAAAAGTCTCACAGCTTTGTCTCTAGGAAGGATGATCCAGAACTTCGTGTAGATATTTTTTTTGGAATCCAGGCAAGCAAAACTTTTTCAATTATCATGTTAGTTGGCAACATCTAAATTTTTTGGTTTTTTATTAATTATACCCAATGCTATAAAACAAAGTGACGAAAAGTGTTTGTTAGCTTGGCTACTATACAACTTTTTTCTACCGACAGATGTCACTTTGAGGTTCATAAATTAAAATTTTTCTTTTCTTTTTAGAGTTTGCTGCGTAGTTACTTGTAGACTAATTCATGGTACTCTTAGAGCCCCTTAGTCAAAAGAAAAGTCGTCGTGTAGCCAACTAAAAATGGATAAAATTTCATTTAGTGGTCGTCATTTCGTTATTTTTTTTATAGTTTTGATTATTCCTTCATAATTTTGAGAACTCACTTTTCTTGGCAGACTCAACAGATGTGATTTCTTTCTTTTAGTGTTATCATACTTTGTATGACATCATCGTAGGCGTAGTTTGAAGCGTATTGAACCCCAAGTTGGAATGCATTTAAATAATAAGGAATTCTTAAAGAAGTATAATATACCATATACTTGAAATGTATCTGCTGTTGTTGTTTTTTGGTCTATTTTTGAGATTAAGGTATACTATAAATTAAAAATAAAAATATTTTGAAATTAACAAATTAGAAAAAATAATTGCATTGATTCAATTAAAATTATATATGTATGTAATTTTATTTTATGTGAATACATACCCAGAAAAAATGTATTCTTCATATCCTCCTCAATTGATATTAATAATAGTATGTATAATAATAGTCATAAAAAAACTCTAATAAGCATAACAGATAATAAGTATGTTAAATTCTTTTAAATTGCTTTTTGTAAGAAGCAGATACATTCATAAAAAATGTAATGACGAGTGTTCTGGTTGTTTTATCAAATACAACAAATATTTATGATTCCAATATGCATAAGTTGTCTTTTTGTAAAGTTTTTCTACCTTTCTACAAGCATCAGTATTAATAATTTTTATTTGTACAAACATCGTAGGATATGCATTTAAAAAAAAAAGGTGGACTCGGAAGAAATAATTCGTGAATAAAATTTGTACTTCATCCGTGTTATGGCAGTGGTTTCTGTAGGTACCTTGGTATTATGAGATGAAATTATTGTTATAATAATATCTCAAGTATATGGGCGTATAAAGTTATTTGACACATATTTATCAACAAAAAGGAAAAAAAAAAACTTTGATATCAACATTTGAACCTGATATTTTATAAGTTTTTCTCTTTAAAGGATTATGATAAGAGATGGTGATTTTAGTTCAAACGATATTTATTGACCAAATAATTATTTTTGTTTTGTTTTGAACAGATATCTTATTCTTAAAATGTTTCATTTCTGTTTCTTCACACGAAGCTGCAACTCGTAGGGAATTTAGTCTGTTGTAAAAATAACTCCTTACATCATGCCTACACAGACTTTCTTATACTTTTTGCTAGACATTTAGGAAAAAATAAGGATTTTAGTTTCAGAAATTCTCCTCTATTAATTAAATGTTGATTTTCTGAGTAGAAAAAGAGAACTGAAATATATTCAAATATATTTTACAAATTGACTTGATACACATTGTTGAATTAGTTGTGTGTTTATGTACAATATATCTTCGGATTGACCGAGACATCTATTATTTCGTCAATACATCTCTATGTATTGTTGTATTAATCGGCGGCTATACACCAAGAGACCCGCCTCTGATAAAAGGGGAAAAAATTGATGACCGGAATTATAATATTTGCATTTCATAATATATTATGAAATAGATATATCGGGTGGAATGAAAATTTTTAATTAACTCTACGTGAAAGATTGAAATAAAAGTTGCTAGAATTGCTTTTTAAAGTTGAGCTCGGAACTGACGAATTTTGGTCCAAAGATTTATTTCCAGCTCTATTCTCAATCCACAAGAATTCTCAATATGATGTATAACTGAGAAAAGAGCTTGCTCAAGACGGCATCCCAATATTGACACGCTGAAGGAAGAGGAGATGCTTGCCTTGAAAAAAAAAAAAGAGCTATTTTATGAAGACATATGTTGCCTTTCTTAAGCTGGAAAGCTAAGAGCTGATGGAACTTGATTTTGGCTCTCTTAATATGATTGGAATTTCTTCATTTTTTAGAATACATGAAAAATGTCTCAGGACTTTCCTTGCATCCGGCATACGTAGTGCAACTACATAGAAAAAAAAATAGTAGTCTACTTTTTACACTAAAATTGACCTCATTTATGATACTCTCGTGTTATATGTATTAGAATTTACACACAAGATGAAATACTTTGTTTTTTATGTTTTCCTATAATCCTACTGATGAAAAAAACAACCATTTGGCGTTTATAAATAATAATTAGTGATGTAATTTTTGTAGAGTGCAAAAAGAAAGACGTATAGTACAATTAATTAAAGACCCTTGTTGTATGATTTTGGAGGGTGATAAGCGTTATCACTGCTACAGAAATGGACTGAAGCTTCATAATTTTAAATAGCATAAGTACAAAGAGCATTGAATGGTAAAAATACTTTATACATTTGTTGGAATTCATAAGAAGAAAACTTTAATATTTTTAAAATTCTACTTTTTGAAAGGAAGATGCTTCCAAAACAATGATCTATAAAAATATGAATATAACTTTAAAACAGAACAAAAGTACGGACCGTTTTTCCTTTTCAAAAATTAAAGCTGTAATTTTTTCTCTCTTGTTATAGGTTCTATCCCCAGACATCATGATTAAATGGAAATAAATATGTACTTTTTTTAGAATAAATATTTGAGGCAGAAAAATATCTTTGTAGCACTTATTTTTTAGTAAGTAGATTTGTCTTTGTTCTGCCTTCAATGCTAGTTTTTTTTTTTTTTTGTATTATTATTGTAGAGAAAAAAATCTTTTGTTATGAGCCTTTGTTTATAAATAAGTCCTCACCGTCATTTTATTTACATACATTTAGCTCTTCATTCTTTATCTATTATTCATATTCATACAATGAGGTAGTTTACTTTATAATTGAAGCATATCAAGTTTTGTATACATACATAAGTATACATAGAATTGATAACTTTGAGTTGGAATAATTAGTTATGGAAAGCTTGGTTAAAAAATAAATATTTGTAAAAAAATTTATATACATATATTACATATTCACATTTAGGTAGGTATGAAGAAACTTCTTAATGTGACATACAATGAAAAAACAAAGTAAATGAAACTCACAGAATGAAGTTTCAAATTATGTTCGTTTAATATTCTTAAGGTTACATATCCAAGTATATGTACATGTATATGAAAAAATCATTCGAGACGATGTAATTCTAAAATTCTCTGATTTTTTTTTAGTAAATATCAGTATGGAATCTTATTTGGACTATACAACTCTATTTTTATCATTTTCTTATAAAACTTGTACAAAAATATGTTGCACATTCACTCCCTGATAAAGGTTTGAATAGAAAAGTCTTATTAATTCATAGTTAAAGATTGCCTTTAGACATTGCAGAATAACTCGAAACACAGAACATATTATTAAAGAATACCTTATGAAAGTGTTTTTTTGTTTTTTTTGCTATCTACTATGTTTCCAAAAAATAAATTATTTTCCTTATATAAGTCATTAGTAACATATGTCGTAGACTTGTATTGTTATAGCTTCAATATTGCTTCATTTTATTTTTCCATTTTTCCTTAATCACTTTGTTATTCTAATAACTATACCTAGTAACTTAATTGTTGTTAAAAAAAAACTAATTATGCAATAAACAGTTCACAAAAGTTTATCTTTAATCTAAAAAAAAAAACGCACAAAAGCTACCATCTAGCCATAAATTTATTCATTTCAATCACTTGTTATATTATTACCTAAATAAATATTATACGATTGCAGCATATAGATAATTACAAAATTAGTTAGTTTTTCTTAAATTTGTGGTAAGAACCCTTTATGATTTTTGGAATATATGAATCCTTATTAGACAATTAATTAAATTGTCTTTTTGATATTAATATGTAATAAGGAAAATATATATTCATTAATGCATTGCTTTGTTCAATAAAGTGACTGTCTATTGGGAGATAGGAAATGCCGTGATAAATATTTATAATCATATTTAGATATAAAAAAATACTCATATACTTAATTAAAAATATGCATTGCTTTCACTAATATTGAAAATAATGGCTATTTATGAATGTTTGTATGTCAATGTAGTTTTTAAAGAAATATGTATAAAAATGATACCTAATAAAAAATATAAAGTATTTATATAAAATAATAGTATAACTTTTAAAGTAACTTAGCAAAAAAAATATAAAAAAAACTATTTGAAATACATGACAGTACAAAAAAAGAATAATTTGTTCATTTCAATGGATACCAATATCACTTATTTAATTGAGTGATTATAATTTTTAAAATATATATTCAGAATGGATACTGGTATTTAGGTAGATAATTTAAAAAAAAAAAACCTTGTAAAATCTTGAAAAAGTATTTTCTGTGTGTATGTAAAAGAAATTAATAATAAAAGAAGATGTCAAGCACACTCAAAAATGAACCCAGATTCCACTAAAAAAAGACTTCAATATATCATGGAAGGATCTGAAAAAGACATTCTACAAAGAAGAATGAGTATATATCAGGTGTATATTTTAACATAGACATATTTACTTGTGAATATGATTATTTTATCTCTTGGGCTCATAAGCATAGACGTTAAAGAGGGTCTATAAAAGTACAGTTATGTATCAAATTTGTAGTCTAATAAAGATATTTTTTGACATTTTCCTTATTTATTGTGCTGTATGCATTTTTGTATTATTCAATAACGGCGTAGCCTCAAATTATATTAACCTAGCAGACCAAACTTATCCAATGAACAAACCTTTCTATTATACATTGGTATATATACATATATATGTATGTCTAGATCTTTTAATAGAGGAAATATAATTTATATTTATGTATATACACGTAATAATTAATTTCCTTCAGTACCTAGGGAATGTATTTATTTATATTTCTTTCAACATGAAGGTAAGCATTGCTTTTTGTTTATGGGTAAATTTTCCATATACACAACTATGTAGTAGACTATCCCGTTGTCAGGGTTATGACTCGGATCAAAGGCACACAATTATTTTCTGATACTTAAGAATGAAAAAGCATAAAAAGTATCATGGTCTATTTTACAGACTTCTCAAGCATTTAATAGATCAAAAATGGTCCTTTTTTGACAGGCTTGAGAGGTATTACCTATTTTTTTTCCCCAAATTTATTTTTCTGGTGTTATACCTGTGTCTGAAGCATTTTAAATAAATTGATTTCCTTTTTAAATCCTTAAAGTTATATTTAAAATATAGAATATTGGCAAAATATACACTAAGTTTCTCCATCAGAAATAAATTTAACCCCTTCCCCCCAAATTGGATGCATGAATGGTTTTGTAGCTCATTCTTTTTCTAGACTTCAGACATGACTTTCAGGGTTTGACATCATTTTTTAATTTTTTTTAAAAAGATAGTTAAATATTTTGTAATGAAAATTACTATTTGATGAGGTGTATTCTGTGGTTCATTATACCCACAGTTCAAGAGCCCACATTTGAATCACTCATAAATACGTGATAAATGAGACATATAAATATCTCAAAATATATGGATAGCATGAATGTAGTCTAGTTGTTAATTAAAGTGGGTTTGTGTATAACGTATAATTAAATAAGATGTTATGAATCCTGCAATTTTTCAGCTTGTACTTAACATATATTTATATTATATAATACCCATGTGATATAAATTACATAGAACCTCATGTGACACTCCAAATATGTAATTAAGTATGAACTAATTAATTTTCTTTTTAATTCAAATAAAATATATACTATGTACATATATGGTACATTCATTAACCTAAGATATTTATATAAGAAAAGTTGTCTTTTAAATAATAATTATTATTTTGTGACATTTTGTAGTATTTTTACACTTAGGTATACCTCTAATTGCATTTATCTATTTATATCAGATTTTTTTAACCCCTCCAAAAAACAAAGTTTTATTATAGAGGTTGCAATAATTAAAATAGTTCAATTTCCGATTATTAAGAAATCATTGCGAATAAAGTGTGCCCCTCCTCCTGGATTTCTGACGATTTAAATTCCCTTCATCCTCTAAGTTTTTATCAGTTACTGTGCATTATTTAATATCATCAAATAACAATCAGCTGATAAAATGCAGAGTTACCAGATAATAATTGCGGGCACACTCACTCACCTCAACAAAATATCTATCTATAGAGCTTTAAAACCGAAGCTCTGCCGATATGTGAAATATAAAGAAGTATCAAATAAGTATCAAATATTAGAAATTAAAGCGATAATTTTAAGATATGCACTAATTATATAAACATGTTTCTTTATTACATCCCATTTTATTGTTTCAATCTAGTATAATATATATATATATATATATATATATATATATATATATATATTGATTCAATGCGCTTATGCACACTGAGGTAATTTTATTGGCAAATTTAGCAACTTTGCCGGAAAAGGAGGGCTAAAGCATTTACTTGGATTGCACACCTTGTATATATTACACATTCTTAAGACTTGCAGTCGGAAAGAATACAAGCTTTTAGGTTAATAAAGCAAATAAAATGTTAACAAAAAAGGGCTCAAGTCGAATAATGATTATTATCGACAAATTCATAATTTTCTGAAATATAAATTTGAGTTTATTTTCTGCCTCTCTCATCTATGGCATATACATACAGTATATTATATATATATGTCGTTATCTGTAAATATATATAAAGGAGAATAGCAGCTTATAGTTTAGTAAAACGTCATGACAGCTGAAGCTGCTCCCCTCTCATACAGTCATCAAATTGTCAAACTTGCAAGGTTGATATTCTCTTTTACATACCGACAGTGCATATGATTTACAACTTTAACAAGGGACATGGTACTATTGAATTAACACCTTTTTAAAGATCAGTTGCCAGGCTTTTATATATGATTTTGTGTGTGTAGGGGGGGGGGTCGTTGTTTTATAATCAATAAATATTGCTGTCTTTGGACGAACCCTATGTATTTAAAAATAGCACAAGGTGCAGGGAGAATATTATTATTATTATTATTATAGATATATTTATTAAAACTTTTATGTGCCCTTTTAACAAAATATACAACAAATAAAGTACACATTTAAAACTACCGAGCGGTTTTCATTTTTTTTATTTCTTCTCAACGATCAAATAAAAAATGAACAACTGTAATATAAATTATAGGTTGTGTAAATACAGTTACAATTCATTTTTTTGATTGTATCAAACCCTCATTCAAATGATAGAAATTCTACATAGATACAATTTTATATCCTTATTTAATAAATACATAATATTAAAAAGACTAAGTCCATTCAATGGAAGAGCCTTCAGCTTCAATGACTGCCTTCATTCGGCAGCAGAGATGTTAGTAATGTAGTTGAGATGTAACTCCCAAGTATTTTTTCGCGTGCGATGTTTTTAGTAGTGTGCAATCTGAACATAATTTTTTATTTTCCAAATAATAATATATAAAAATTAATTAATTAAAGTATACTAATTTAATATTTCAGCAAGAAAATATATGAATTTACTATCGTAAACAAACAAAAATCAATTATATATATTTCTGTTAATTTCTGGATCCTTTTAATTTTTTTTAACAACATCAAAAATAAGGTTTCATATCTAATGCATGTTGCATTTGATGAACTAATTTCAAATATGTAATTAGAATTTTTTGTAACAAATCTGGTTTTGATAATTTTTATAAGTTGGAGATATTTTTTTGATGTGACAAAATGGGTTTACTGATTTCATACGGAATCTCCCAATCCTAATGTAAATGTCAAAAAGGGATTTTTTTCTTAAGATTTTGTTTGGAGAGGAATATTGTCTAGGTTTTTTATTTGTTTTGTAAGAGTCATAAGAATCACAATGAAGTGTGAGTAAAGTAAATTGATCTTTCATTATGAAAAGAATACTTGACTTAAAAGGGTCAAGCTCCTTGGCAATAATGATTTAATTTCAATTTGTAGAGTAGAAATTGCTTGAGGTTAAATGTTTTTCCCCCTTGAACGGTTTTTATTTTCTAAATAATCAAAGTAATTGCAAACTAAAACTGTATCAATATTTAAGAAATTAAAAGTAGAGTTGCAAAAAAAATAAAAATAAAAAAAATATAGTATAAAGCTACATGAATTATTTGATAGCCTCAATAGAAAATAAAATAACTCCTTGGAAATATAAAATATAGCAAATAAAATACACACACAGTTCAAAACTAAAAATTAACTCACAAAGGAACCTGAAGTTTTAAAATTTTCGATAAATGTTCAGGTATGAAGTCTAGGAAAAATAAAATATAAATATGTAGGTATGCAAACAATTGAACTATTTATCATTTGTCATGCCAAGCTCAAGCAATTTTAACCTAAAAAAAGGGGAAAAAATGAAATCAAGGAATTTACCAGGGGTAATGGACCACATTTACACTCTATTTGCTTGTCAGCTGTCAGTTTTTTATGTCCTTTGTTCTTAATTCGTTATTTTGAAAGTTGATTGATTAAACTCTATTAAACTTGTACTAAGCTATAAATAATTATATAGTATGAAATAAAGAATTATTACATAACTGGGAATACTTGGCTAGCCACCAATTATTTGCCGCCTTTTTTCTTTCTCTTAGTGAAGGAGGAAGGGTTGCAAGAAGATCACAACCTGATACATGAACCATAAAACTTGGCTCTTTCATTACTATTTTTTTTAATTAAGAAGGATTTTGTATATAGAGTCGTTCTTCAAATTATATTCATAATTATTATTATTAAAAAATATATATATGTGACGTTCTAATAGATAAAAACGAGTAGTAAGTGACAAAAGAATGGGAAAGTAAGAAATTCCATGCTAGCAATTTTATCCTTCATATCCTCCTTCCATGCTTCAAAGCATGAAAAAAAGTAGTTAAACATATACTTTAAGTATTAAAGTAAAAGCTGTCATTAGTGTATTTTTGTTGTTGTTGTTGTTAAATGCTTTCATGCCAAAATAGCGTGTAGCAAAAGTAAAAGAAAAGATCTATTAAAACAAGGTGTAAAGCTTTCGAATAACGTAAGCTCCTTTCTTTCCCTTCACATAGTTTGTTTTTTGGAATTGACATTCTGTCAAAGGAATGTTTTATGTTCAAATGGTAATACAAATTTACATTTTATTACTAAAATAATATATGTACGTATAACAAATTAGAGCTTTGTTCCGTTTGTCCTTTGTTTTCAGACCTAGGTATATACATATGTACATACCTATAGCATTTGTTACATTGTAAAGTATGCATATGTTGGTAGAATGTTTAACTTTTGTTTTTCTCTAATTATCATATTAATCACTCACTTTGTCATCATTGTCAACCATAATGATGTTTCGAGAGTGATTTTAATATGATAAACAGGTTATTATTTCATGCATGGATGATATTATATTATACGGAGGGAAATAGTTGTTATGTTAGACAAAGATAGTTGAGTGCTTATTCTTTTAATTTAGTTTTAGAGACTTCTATAATCAAATAAATTAGCTATACCGCTACTTATAAACTATTTCTGTAGTGTGAGGTAGAATGAATAGAGGGTCGAATAAGTAAGTGATTTTTTTGTTCCTAGGATATGATAAAATATATAAGTTTTCTCACTTTCAGTAGAAATATGTATATAAAAGTTACATTAAATATCCGCTTTGTTGATAGATATTTAGCTTACAATTTATAGTGTGTACATTAAAGTGCTTCGTTGTTAGGGTGATTTCTTATTCTGTATGCCCTAAGAGATTTTATTGCATTCGAAGGCTGAATCTTTTCAAACATACTTTTTTTTTTGATTTATCAAGACATTTCAATTTGGAAAAATGAAGTATTGTCCCCCAAAATTGGTTATTTCCAAAGTGTTGGAGAGGTCTTAATGTGGCCCAATTTTTTCATGTGTCTTCATTAGGGTTTTAAATACAACTTTGGTACATTCTAGCAAATTTAAGGCAAACACGTTTATCTCTGAGAGACAAAAATACTAACATAATTAGATATTTTACTTATAATCTATGTGAATCAAGGCCTCTAAATCCTTAATTTTATCCTTTTTAAAGATCAATTATTTTTCAATAATACTGGGCCTTGACTACACAATGAAATTTTATGATTGAAAATGTTGTGAATGCTAAAAAAAGAAGTCGTTTTATTTTCCTACTTTTCATATTTTCTAGACTTTAATTAAATTCAAAACTCTATGTGCAAAATAATGAAATTCAGAATCTTTGATTAGAAATATATCTATGTAAGTATAAAAAAACTTCTCAATATTCTTCTTTAGGAAGAAAAAAAAGAAAAAAAAACCTTATACCTTTAGAATATGAACTAAATCCTTCATTCTCTGCTCCGTATTTTTCCTGATACTTAAAAATAGAATACTTAATTCAAAGTATATCCTGATTTACTAAAACGCTTAATGAATATAAATGTATTTATTTTGATATACCCTCATACATCTTATTATAAAATAATTCTTGGTTATTTTTGGTTGAACCAAATCTAAACCACGAAAAAAAAAAGGGAAAGCTTCGCATACAAATTAATAAAAAAGAAGAAATTAGTTAGTGTTACATTTCTGTGGACATTTTTTTTGGAAAGAAAATTGAATTATTTCAAACATTCTTTAATTTTTAATCATAGTATTTGTTGCTTATTACACTTCAATAATGAATAATATTTTTAGTATACATATGTATGTATAGTGGTGCTTTTACATAAGGTCATCATTTTGTTTCTAAAGAACAATTCTTTATTTATAGGCTCATATTCATATTTACATATTGACGTAATAAAATTATTTTCATCAATTACTTTTTATAATCAATTTTCATATTTTTAAACATAAAATAAAATATAAAATAACCTTTTAAACCAAGGCAAATAAAAGTTTATATCTATAGGGTTTAAAATTTTGTCCAGACGTCATTATTTGATTTTATGTCTCGATAGAGTGGATATCGTTGTGTTTTTAAACTGGAAAATTTAAATTAACAACTGTAAAGTTTTGGAGTGGGGAATTGTGTAGTTGTGTAATACAAGCTATCCCTATATATAGTGATGCTGTCATGATTCATAATAGTAGATTCAAGAAAGAGTCATAGTAGATCACACAATGAGATATTGCCCTACTCTTGGCTCATTCCCAGTCCTCGGATCTACTCCAAGTCCCCCATACACATACTCCCTGAGAGACAAATTACAATATTTTCAAGATAATGAGATTCTAAACAATATTCTTATTCGCTTTCATAATCTTTATTATCCGAATAAATCAAAATAGTCGAGATCCCACTCCAACTCCAAAATTGAAATTTGTTGATTTCAACTTTTAAGTTTGAAAACTCAACACTACTCACTGTATTGAGATGGAAAGAGAGACTACGATGTCTTGGTAAAATTATAAACCATATCCCCTTTGTTGCTTCATATAAACATAGTCTATTTGCATAAAAGTAAATCAACTTCCTGTTTGAGTAGCTTTGTATATTACTTTAAAAAACAGTATAGAAAAAAAATCTATTGAAAATTACAAATACAAATATACTAATGAAGACATTTAAAAAAAATTCATTTTAACGACTCTTGGTTGCTTTTTAATAGTGTTTGAAAAGCTGTACTCAAGTATAATTAATCATTCTCTCTAAAATAAAACTATAAGACATATTTAGCTCTATAGTGAAAAGTCAGAGTTTATTAAGCTTCTCATACCAGATATCTCACATTTCAAAACAAGGTCTTTTAGAAAAATATAAATATGCTATATTTACAAGAGCGAAGAAAGTTAACTTGGAGTGAGAAGTCAAATTAAAAATTAGACGACGATTTTGTGATGAGATATCGCATTATCATTTTAGTAATTTGTAGAAATACATAATTTATCATGAACTTAGTTGAATTTACTGTACCTTAGGAGTAAGTATTTTTAAGTATGTATGTTGTATTTTATGTCATTGGATATCAAATTAAAAATATATCTCATTAATGCAAATTAAGGTAATAGTTAACTTCATTAAAGGACTAATATATTGCAAATATAACATTTTGCAATTTTATTCACAATAAAAGAACATCATACCTATATATGAGTATATAAATATATATAAATCCATGAATTCTCTAAATATATATGTAGAAATCTTGATATGAAATAAATAAAATTAATATATACATACATATATAATATTAACTTTTAGTATTTGTAGTTCCTAAAAATAAAGTCATCTGCTCTTTAATAAAGGCTCCCTTTACCAATATATATATGTAAGTATAAAATCAAAGTTTCTACACCAGACTTAATTATTAAGCATGCATTCACCTTATGTCTATGCATATATAATATAATATAAACAGGCACTTATGAACTTTTACGGCTATAATTATCAAAAAAGTGTGCTACAATTGAATCTTTAATAGCTCGTATAACATACATAACATATACCCCCTATTAGAACATAAGTATGTTTTGGTCATTATATTTTATGTTCATCTTCTATTGGTTTGTTGTTGTTGTTGTTGCTGCTGCTATTTTAGCCAATTATCTGATAAAAAAACATACTTTTTGGGGTATAATATCTAATAAAATATGTATTTTACACATAAAATATTATATATGCTTACTATATAGTTGCTGATTTATCTGTCATTGTCCAAATATATATAAATATGTATTTAAAAGAGTTATGCAAAAAAGGACATTTTATTTAAATTGCATAAGTTAATATATTCAAATTGGCATAAAATATAATGGTTTTAAAAAAAATATGTATATACTAGACTGTTCTGTTTTTAGAGTCAAAGGCACCCAATTATTTTCGGGTATCTATGGATGCAAAAATAAGTTGTGGAAAAGTAAAAAGTCTTTGGGTATATTTCTTACACCTCTCAAGTACTTTTAAGTCCAAATAAGATTAAAGTGGTCATTTTTGAAAGGCTTAAGAGCCTCATTAAAGAAGTTTTACCAAAATTTATTTTTGTAGTACTAAGACTAGGCCGGTAAAATCAGGCCTTTTTTCAAATTTTAAAATTATGGCTCAAATCAAGAATTTTGGCAAGAAGTATCCTATTTTTTCACCAAAAACTGTAGAATAATTTATATAACATTCTTCAAAAGATAAAGCCGCGAAATTAAAAGCTCATAAAAAAATTAAAACTGCATACATTTTAAACGGAATGATGGTTATGATATGGCTCTTGAATCAAATATTCATTTCAAAAAAATGTTAAGGAAGGTTGATTGTAGTCTCATGGCGTGTGGGGAATAGCAGTAATAGAAAATTTTAATTTTTCTGCGTTTTTAAACTAATAAATGTATTTTACGTTATAAATTTAACATTATGAGCGAAAAAGATATTTCTGCGATTATATTAAAAAGAAAGTTAATTCAACTTACAAAAGTCATAAATGTTAGTCGAAAAATAGTATACCAATATTATAGATTTTAAGCATAAGCTTAAGGATTTGAAAAGGTTCCAAATTTTATATTACTCTCATCAGATATAGTTTTAGAAAATATAAATTTTGATAAAATTTTTTACAATAAATCTCTTAAGCATGTTAAAAATGACAATATTTGATCCTGTTTTAGATCTAAAAGATGCTTAAGAGGTCTAAAAAACAGATTCATATATGCTCTTGAACTCCTTAAAATATCTATAGGAGTAATCTTGAATATATGTAAGAATAATGAGTTTTTTTTCAGATCCAATCAGGTTTTTGTGGATTTTTTAATTGAATATTTTTATTATTTGTATACTTTTTATAGGTTTGTGACAATTATAGAGTAAGAATAAAAAAAAGTTATTTGCTTTAAAATGTAATGCTGATTTCAACATAATGTGGTTATATGAATTTTGTGCCAGCTAATCAATTATGAGTAGAAACTATAAAATGTCAATAAATCCTATTTTTAGGGGTTTTCTTTACAATAAATTTACTTAGCTTTTTATTTTTAAAAAACAACAACAACATAATTTTACCTTACAAATTAAAATTGAAAATGCTCAAAAACAAGACTTGATGCAGAAAAACTAATTATTAATTTTGTGATTAGGCAACCAAGTAGCCACTATTACATAGGTTGTACTACTAACATGTGAAACTTAAGAAGCCTTTTAAATATGTTAAGCTTTCTTGGCTTATTTATAAATAAATAAAAAATATATACCAAAGAAAAGAGAATTTTTGAATTCCAATATTGCTTTTTCTGAGGATAAGGTTTTTTATTTCAAAAATAGAAATCTACATTTGAAATAAATATTAAAATGTACTAAATATAATCCTATTTTTGCAGTTTGTTACTACTTCATTCAATTTACAAAATAGTCAAAAACTTACTCAAAAAACGAAAAAAAATATAACAAAAAATTAAGTTCAAAATTCTTAAGAACATGACTTGATATAAAAAGATCAATTTCAGATTAGTAGTTAACATGTTAAGTAATACTAGAATCAGATCACAAGTATTTTTACTTCGTTGATTTGTATTATTAAGTATTCGTTTTTCTCAAAATGAGTGAATGTCACAACTCTAAAAGTCAATCAATATTTTATAAACTTAACTGTCACTAAATTTTATTTAATTTTATACTATATAAGTACATCTATCTAGAACAAATTATCGTTTATTTTAGTTATGTTAAGGTCTTTAATTTATAAGTAAAGATGATAAAATATCACAGATCTTAACCTAATATTTGCATCGTTTTCTTTTCATTTATAATATCATAATAAGTTGTAGATATTTTGCCTTAGAAACATTTGAAATCGCATAAAACACTATTCAAATTCAATCTGTTTATTTCAATTCCGAAATTAAAAGTTTTTCATTTGAGTACGTATATCGACATATAAAATCTATATATTTCTAATAGTCCATATTCACAGATTCCTACCAGTTGTACTTCATAGCAGACAAAATTTTATAATTTGAGCATTGTAGGCAATTACAGTCATACTCTGGATGACGTACAACGTCGGCGTCATTGAAACATATGTAATACAAGATGCCTGTCAACTAAATCTTACAAAAGCATGTGGCGTCGTCTTCGCCCTTTAATAGAAAACTTTGATAGTTACAGTAATTTAATATTTTAAGCCAATTTTTCAATTTAATGCCTTGAATATTTTTCTGGAAAAAAGGTTTCAATAGTATAAGTGTTAATCATTATATATAAAACATTAAACAGATAACAAAAAATGTGCATGTCAGCGGAGTTGTCTTGGTCATACTAAAAATTCATCAGAATTAGACAACAAATTCTGTCACCGGACAATCATGAGGGAAATTAGTTATAAATTGGTTGATTAAAGGATATCAAAAGAATATTAAGTCCTTTTATCATATCATGGAAGCAATGCGTTTATATTTGGAAATATCTCTTAATTATACATTGAATAAATATGCAATCGTTTTGTTTTATCTATCGGAACATACCTTTCATGGTTCAAAGCAGGTGCAATACTATTTCTTTACAATTTCATTATCTTTCTAAAATATGTTTAGCTCATTTGTGTAATATAATCCTAGTTTCTTCAGTCATTCTATTTTCAGAAATTAGTATAACCATAAAATTCACACCACATTTACATGTACGTACAATTATTTAAAAAAAAAGGATAAAATATTTTTTGGAACACCAATATTGCTGAAATGATTGACGTGACAGTGTGGGATCCATAATTCTGATCTCTGATCAGTAAAATAAATCTTATAATATTTCAATGTGCAATAATAAATTGCAATTTAATAACTCAACACCTTGAAAAGTTTTATTCCTATAAAAATATTTTTTATGTCTAACATTTTCAATATCTAATTGATCCGTTCGAGCTGTTGCAACTGTCATCGTGCTTGAGATGGTTGTACTCAAATACAATTTATGAAAAAACAATAACTACTGACTATCATCATTTTTACAAGTTATGTGGGGATACAATACTGAGAATTGGCTTTCATGCGGGTTTTAGCTATAGGAATATTAGTTTGATATTTTTCTTTTATAAAATAACAATTATTCAGTTTGAATCAAAGTTTTTACTCAACTTTGAGTTTTAATAGATGGTCGATAAATTCATAAAAGAAGCATTTGCACTTTGCCCAAATAATCCTCCTACTCATTGTATATACGTAATAATAATATTTTCGTTATTAATTAAACGCAATAAAGTATCTTATAAAAAAGCACCTTTTGAGGAGGGAGTTTTTATTTGACAGACTCACAGAGGGAGGTACGTTTATTGACATAGAGTTATTTTTGCAATATCAGTAGGGATTTCATTAAATAAAAATACAAAACAAAAAAAAGTAATCAAAATACATGTTTTTTTCACCATTTGGAATATTTTTTTTGACATACATATACTATATGTATGTATAGGCTTCATTTTGCAAGGAGGAAAATATTAATTTATTTGAATATATATAAATGTTATTCCATAGAATAAATGACTAATGCAATAAATACTATATCAATAACTTTGATAAAAAGATATTTAAATTGATGGTTCTACATTTATAAGTATGTATCTTGGGCCATCAAGAAAGTGGAAGCTCTAAAAATTGCCCTAATTTATTTATATATTATATATTGAATAATAATTTATGTAGCAGTTTTTAACTTTTATTGATTCTATCTAATAATGTTTCATAATCATAAGTATTGTCAATGTAATAATACATAAATAAATTTGTCATTATAAGAAAGGTTTGTTTTAAATCTCTACAAAAAGAAGTTAGTTTATTGAATAAAAAAATATATATTTTTATTTTTTGCATTTGCTTTATTGACATCATTATGAGAGTTTGTACAATGATTACTATTCTTATTGCATTTTATTTATTTTTTTGTTAAAATGATGCAAAACTTGTGTGGGTCCTTTGGGATTTGAGTATGCATCTGTTTTTTTTAAAGGCACTTTCATGACTTCAATATATCTTTTTTGTTTTTATTGCAAACAGTGCCTACAATTTGTAATGTTAAGGATTCATTCAGTCATGTATCTCTATATTTTTTATTTTATAAATATTTTGATGAGCTCGACTGAATGATCCAACGAACATAGCTCATTGCTCATGGATAGAAAGGTCCATCGGCGTGCAAAATATTCACCATCCGAGCAGCATGACTTTAGAGATGGGCAAAATGTTGGTATAGTCTTGAGTTTAAGGAAGAAAAGTAAAATAACAGTTGGTACGACTACTATAATCAATTTTAACTCAGTCTTCTCTGTCACCTAGAAATAAAAATTTGTTACAGCTATAAGTAGTTCAGCTTTCAGTTATAAAGAAATCAATACAAATTTCTGGATTTCCGAAAATGTGAAGCAATCCTCTCTCACCTGTCAGTTGAGACTCATTTAGTATTGTCAATACTAACCATCAGATATAATGAAAAAAAAGGTACCAAATTCTCAGACATGAGTAATACTATAGGCATTTTGTAGAGCGTGTGGTGAAGATGGGAGCAATACTAACTATTGATTTAAGAACCTTTGTTAGAATTAGTTGTCTCTTTTGTTATGATTTTAACAGGTAAAAAATTGTAATGTGGTAAAATAATTATACATCAATACTAATATAATATGTGTGTCTTATACTGAACATATTAGATACACATAGTGATAATCATAAAAAAATCTATTTATTTTTAAGTCTTTCTCTTGAGGGAGACAGTTTAACAAAGAATGAACATAATATAAAAAACTAAAAATTTTCTTTTCTGACCATAAAAATGTTTTCTTTCTATACGAAATGCCCATCCCTTAAAAAACTCCATTGAGAAAAAAAACAAACGATGAGTGCTTTCTTCTTCACCGTATGTTTCGGCTCTATTTTGCGTTATTTAAGCCTTGATAAAAATAGAAAATAACTTCTTTTTTTATTAATGCTCTATCAAGGAGTAAAAAACTTTGACATCATTCATCTCCAAAGGATAATCTTTATTTAAATTGACTGGTTACATTAATAATTCACTAACAATCTTAAATTATATGATAATTACTAATAGTTTTTTCTTTTCTTTACAAATAATCAACAAATCGGAATTAAAAAAGGTAGTAAAATGGACACGGAAAGCTTAAATATAAATGGTGCTCCAACTGTTTGATTTTTTATGAAGAGGCCTAACCATGATATTTAAAATTTCTTATAATCAATGTAAGTCAAATATTTTGCCAAGATTTTGAAAAATATTATCCTTAATGTCTCTCTCATTAGTTTTTAAATTGTGGATTCAGTTTTATTTTAGGTTATTTTATGATAGACTTGGCCATACAACCGATTTTATGCAATTTTTTAAATATTTTCTTAAAAAATCTTGATTTTTATAGTCAAAAATTAATTAAAGGCAAAATAACTTTTAAAAATGATGGTCTTTACTAGTTTGGTTTCTCAATGGTTAAGTAATTAAACAATTCTTAATTTCATTTTTTTTTTTGGAAAATGAAATTTTTGATTTCGTTTTTTGACTTAAAAATATTGGATCTTGTTTTTAGGGAAATATTTGAAACATCGACAACTTCGGATCTAAAACCACCCAAAAGTTAACAAATATAATTTGCTTGTTGATATATCAGTAGAGCTACAAAATGTATTATTTTTGTTTACTTTAATAGATAGCTTTAATCGTTAATAATATTTATTTGTTCCTTAGACATGCCTTGTCAGGCGATTCTTTTTGATTTGTGCAAAAATAATGTCTTTCATATCATTATAAATTTATGCATAAAAATAAATTTATTGAATTATAACTTTTATTAGAATTCTAAAAAAAGTTTTGATGCTTACCAGTACGCAATTCATTTCAATTTCATATAAATATGATAATGGCAATCAAATTAATATTAACTGATTGATATTCATATAAATATATATACAAAATAAACTTGCTAAACAGTGAAGTCAATCATTACAAAGTTTATCAACTTTTGTAATAAGTAAAAGTACTTTTTCATTGTTTTGTACGAATGTTAAATGAAACTTATGTAGTGTGTCAATTGTAATTCCCGTATGATTGTATTTGAAAAAACAAATAAATATATTATTAAAATATTAGTATATGGATATATTATTTCAAATGACAGCATTGAATGATAACCTTGCATTTATTGCATGAATTGAAGTCAATGACTATTTTTTTTCTTCTTTAAAATGACTCTTAGATGATCTAATAGCACAACAAACTATTTATAAAATGTTTTATTTTACTATAGAAATGTACATATATGTATATGTTTTTGTTCCAAATATTTTATTTATTTTTTCCTCCTTGCCAAATGAGTCTATACTATTAGTGTAATTACATTTAAATATACTCTATACATAATAACGACATGGAAGAAATTGTCATTAATATATAATAATTATTAGGGACAGATAGTTGACTTATAAAGTTAGTGTTTTCCATGGGAATAGTACATAAAAATCCAAAAAGAAATTATTAAATGATTTATTTCTTATATATTTTTTGACTAGAAAAAATTTATATTTTTTTTGGAGTAATAAATTAAATTGAAAAACATTTATTTATTCAATGATTGTTTTTGTTTTTTCATGTAATTCTTTGAAATTAGGGGCACAGTACTGTATAGAAATAAAAAGTAATTTTTTTTTATTTCAAAGATTTCTAGTGTATATTTTTCAAAAGTGCATTGAATTCCTTTATGTTTTATATATTTACATAGCTACATAAATACAACATGTATAATATATTTGTAAAAGTTCTGTCAAATTTAGATAAAAGGGGGAATCTAGAAAAAATTGGAGGTAGGGGAGGAGGGGAGGGGGGAGAAGAGGAAGTAAAACCGGAAATTAGACGGAGAAAAAGTTTGCCCATTTTATTATTATATATATTTTTTCTTCTTCATTTTCAAGCTACTTTTTAAACAATTTATACTATTTTTTTGTTCGTATTTAACAAAGTTACTTCATCTTTGAATGGTTTTAAGTGATTTTTTTTTGTACAAAATAGATTAACTGACTTTATTTTAAGCTTTCTAATTGCTGTAAGGCATTATTATTTCCACATGCAAAAATGGTAAAAAAATCCATGAAATGAACATAATAAATATTAGGTACAAGATAATAACTAAAGTTATGTGTAACGTTAACGTGATACCTCTCCATTTTAAAAATAATAACAGTGAAGACTTACAAACACACATAAAATTATTTTTTCTATAAAAACCGTTTCGTCAAGGGTCTTTTTATAATACTCAAATATTTACTCTACACAATATTCAAATTTCATTATGTTACAATAAATGAAAACTCCGTTTTTCTTTCCTTTATGGACTTTAATTTCTATACAAAAGTAATCACTCAAAGTCACTGAGTTGCTTAATAATAAAAATCTCTTATGTAAATATATATATATATATATATATATGTACATATATTTCAAATCTTTTGTTCGAAATATTGTTTATTTTTCTTCATATCAAATGGAAGAATGAATCTGTATTGCCAAGATAAAAAAAAATTGTAAAAAGAAAATAAAACTCATCAAAATGTTGCTTATTTGAATAAATATGTTTAAAAAAATTATATAGAATTATATAGCATATTTCTTTTATTTTTGTATTCTGTATGAAGAAAAAATGGACAATAATTCCAAACAATTCCTTTCTTTGAATAGTTTTATGTTTTTTTGTTTTTGTAAATGGATCTCTTTGTTTCAATTAGGATGAAGTCGTTTAAGGGCGGATATAAGTGATATATTAAGCGATAAAACTCTTTCAGTAGTTTGTCTATAAAAACGTGCTGCTTTTATTATAGAACTAATGATCCTTATAAAGCATGGGGCCCATGGAATCCCTATTCCCCAGAACTGCTATGTCATCAAATAGACTTTGAAAGCTTCTAATGAAAAACATCATCTAAATAAACATCCAATATTGATGACACATGTCGAGAGAGAAATATACTCAAGTTGAATAACTAATTATTATAGAATTGAATTTGTAAATTAAGAACAAGAATTTTTTTTCAATATTTCGTATTGTGTCAGGTTATTGTGATATTTTCTATTTCGGTTTTTTAAATTGAGAAAATAGATAAAAACATATTATTTTAATTTCAAATGTATAATTAAAACAAACACGTATTTCATGGGAAATAACTCAATTCTAAGTAAAAGTAACGTAGGATAAAAAAAATCTTATCTTTAAAAGATAACAAAGATTGAGAATTAAATAGCACCTTAATTTGTATGGATAAAGAGACTTATTTATAGCTTTAATAATAATTGATCTTTCGTTTGCAAAATAGTATATGTCTCTAGAGAGTTTAACTGACTATCAATATTATTTTAATTGCAATTTATTTTTGCAAGAATAAAGGAAATAACAAATTATATTTTCTTTTGTTGAAACAATATCATTCATCTCAATGTTTGTAATTTCAGTACTTTATGCACTTGTGATAATTATTATCTTACAAAACATCTAATGAATTTGTATTTAGTGAATACAAATTAATATATATGAAGAGCTTACTGCATAGAGTAGAAATTGAATATGAGTGATATAACAATTGAACATCTATAAAATGTTTAGAGTGACTTTATTTATTCATCTTGGATGTTGTCATGATTACTTTAAACTTATACATATCCATACTATTAAATAGTCCAAATATTGGTGATAATAACTTAGTTAGAATGTTGGAACCTTTTTCTTTCTCTTTTTGGACAAAAAAAGTTGAAATGTTTCTTTTTTCAATTTCTAATCCATGAATTAATAAAATATTTAAATATATTATTACAACACATGCAATGATTATTGTTAAAAGGTATATTTAAAGTACATACATGTTATATGGATTTGAAAGTTTTTCTCTATAAATTATTTTTATTCAAATATTTATTACTACGATGTACATTAGGCTGTCCCATTTTCGAATGAACTCATTATTTTGTCTGCTCAAAAGGATTATCTGCTTCCTATTGATGGAAAAAAAATTGGAGAGTTTTAGCATTCAAGTGCCATTTTTCTGACCTCTCAAGACATTTGAAATTTGGAAAATGGTCTGAAATTTAAAGCAATTATGGCCAGAAAAATTCAAAACCACTTTTGAGATATCATTTTTGGAAATAATTTTTGGTTTAAGGTAGCAATGACATTTTCTTATAGTTATGGGCCTACAAAACAATGAGGGGCAAATAAAGATGTTTACAGTTTTTCTTAAAAATTTACCAACTTATTTTATAGTTATTTGTTTAAATTTGTAACATCTACTCTATGAGTAAATTTCAAGTCAAATTTGCATAAGTTGTAATTTTATGGTACATTTTATGTTTAATTTTATGCATTTATTCGATAAATATTGTTCCATAAAAATAACGAGCTTAGTATCGACTCTTGATTTAAATAATTTAGTTCAGTAATGTATCTAACTAAAGTATTACTGAAGATTTTAGCTCAAATGATTCAGTCTTGCCATACAAGGAGAAGTTCATAATATCCTTCGATTATTACACCTATAATTTACTTATTTTACTCAAGATATTATTATAAATACATTTTTTGGTGTTTTTTCTGAATGTTCAAAAAACGGGAATTTAAAAAAAATGATATTCTTTTTTTCCTAATTAAACCAAATATTATATATTGAGAAATAATGTCTATGATTTTTATAGCTTTTTTAGATATATAAATATTATTTAAAAACTATTTCTACTGATTTTCTCTTCTATGTATTTTGAGTGATTTTAAACTTATTATGTATATATATGTCAAGGCAAAAAAGATAATTCCTAGGATCAGTTGATATTGAATTTAAATTCACTCTGGTACTTAAAACCTGCAATGGTTTTTCTAAGGCTTTTACAATATATCCTCAATGTAAATAGCAGAAATTTAAAAAAAAGTTTAAACTTGGAAACTATGACTCCCTTTAAAAGAGCTTGTAAATTTCTTGAAACTTCAAATTGATCTTCAAAATAGTTATACTTTGTTCATTTGTGAATACAGTTTTTTTATTCTTAGGTGACAATTCAGTTGGGATATAGATACGTGAATAATTACAGATACAGTTCATTTACCGATTTATAATGAATGTGTTTGTTCAAAGATCGGTTCCAGTCAAAAAAAGAAGAAGAAAGAACTTTAAGAGTCTCTTTGTTGCTTCTGTATATTTGAAGACATGTACATCATCAGCTACTACTCCAATACAATATATTTAATTTATTGTATCGTATGATTTCATCTAAGAAAGTAATTAAGATTTTCAATGTTTGTGGTATCTTAATGAAGTTAATATGGGACTTTCATTTTTTGATGATGAAGTACCAACTGAAATAAGAGTGAAAATATCAAATCTTTGTATGTCTTAAAGCAAGAAAATTATTCAATTAAATGGTTTTAATCTAATATATACAGTTATTTTTGATTTCATTATAAATTTCAATACAACTTCTTGAAATTCATGTTATTTTTATACAACTCTCTAGTCATCAATTTTATTAGAGCGGTCACAAAATGATGGTTGTCCATATTACAAAAAAAATCATTGTTTTCTTAAAAAACAGAAAAAATGCAGCTGATAATATAATTGATTTGATAAGGACCTTCAATTATATTATATATCTATAACAAAATATGAAGCCAAGAAGAACTTCTATTGCATATAGTTGAGTAACAAGGGGAGAAGCTTCCTTCTTTTAAACAATCTCAATAATCTATAATACAATAATAACAAAAATATTAGGTTTAATAAATTATATATTGAAAGCTACGAAGCAACCCTTCTAGACAAGTTGTTGCAAGATATATTATATTTGACAAACTAATATTGGAGCTTGCTTAAGAAGGATAAAACCATCAGTGGTATAAATGTAAAATACTCAATAAGGTACATATTAAATAATAAGTTTTACAGGGTAATTTTTTATTATAAAGTAACAAAACAGTTCTTATATGAAAGATCAAAATCGTTTTAATGACTTAGTATAACGTTAGGTTGCAACTAATATATGTATCAAATGAAAGAAATAAGAAGAAGAAAAAATATGTGTTATACGTGATACATTTATTTTCTCTCCTTCATTTCTTCTTTCTTTATATCACTTAAAATACATTAAAGAGGAATTTATTTGAAATACTTCTTTTATAGTATTTATTTAACTAAAAAAAATTATAAAATAATAGACATTACATATATCTCAAGGTATTTGGATCGTAATGAAAAAAGAATATCAAATTTTCAAAAAAAAAAAAAAAAAATCACTACAAATGGATTGAAACCCTAATACACATATATTACGCACTTTTAATTTTCTTAATGTATTTGCATAGAAATATGTATGCGTTTATATATCCCTTCAACGCTTTAGTCTAATAGTCTTTAGTTCACACAGCCATAAGTATAAAATTGTATACGCCTCAATAATAAATTATTTCCTAAAGCTGTCTGTCTATCAATAATTATAAAAAGTATTCTATACATTAGAATGCGAAGATTCCTTAGAATTAAAACACAACGATCAAACGGGGAAGACCAAATAGGGTTCATGAATAGGTTAGACTATAAGTGTTTTGGATACACAGTCCTCATTTTCAATTTTGGATGGGAAGTGATGCCCTGGATTGAGTAAGTTATTGGCATTGGTTACAAATACGTAGATAGATGTATGCTGATGAGGGAAATGATTTGATAAAAGCATGTGGAAGAGAAAAGATAAGAAGGAACCAAAATAAGACTCTAACAAATAGCTAATCATTATATAGCACAGTCCAATAATACTATATTACCAGTTTCTTGAAACTAAACCTATTGATATACTTAGTTTATATCGATTGGTCTATAAAAACTTTTATAGCACAGATGTTGCCCGTACTTCAAAGATTATCTTTATATATACATATTTTGAAACTGTAAGAAATAATTAGATAAAAATGTAATCGTAGAATATTGAAATTCGATACAGCAAATTGAAGAAATGATAATTTCTTCAATTTCACACTTTGACTCCTATTTCATTCACACTTCTAATAGCAAAGTTAATTATACTTTATGTTGAAATAATATACATATCTTATAGGTAAATATCTCTATAACTCTGTCTGACTGCTACTTATAGATTCAAAGAACTGTATGGATTGAGTGTATTATTGATATACACAAAACTGAACCTTCAAGGCATCTGTAATTTTTTTCAGATTTTCAAAAAATTAACTTTGTGGTATACCATTGTCATTTCTGTTAAAGCTTTTTCATACAAAAATATTGAGCATACAGTTACTTCCTCTTGCAAAATCCATGCAAAATTAGAGCAATGCAGAGGGTTACATCAATAAATATTATCCAGTAAATGGGTAGTATCATACAGATTAGGATACTAACTTTGTACTCAAGGGCATTTATACGATCAATACAAATCTAATACAAAACTTATTTGTTAGATAACATGTTCAAGGAGGTATAACGTACTTTTTTCTTAAACTTAGTTGACTGACAGTTCTATTGACGCTCGTGTGCTTAGGACTGAAGAAACTTAATAATATGTAGATATATAAAAACATTATATTATTTTTTAAATTTAATTTATTCATCTATTAAACTATTAAATGTATTTTTGAGGCGTAGCAAATTTTTACGCCTCAAGGTAATTTGTATTCATAGGATGTTTATTTATTCAAAAAATCAATACTGACTTCGTTGCTTTTTATTAAAAGAATTACTTTATGACAAGATTATACCATTTGAAATATATATATGGTATATATATGAATACAGAGATTAAATAATATGAATCAACTTTTAAAACCTTTTCGACATTTTAAATCATGTTTTTACATACGTATATATATATATATATATATATATATATATATTCAACATGAAAGGTTGTATTATCTAGTAGAATCTACCATTAATAAAGCATACCTAGTTTATGAATAATTAGTGTGTATTTATCATCCTTATTCATTGGTTTTCGTGCTCTACGTTTTTATATATGTAGTATACATTGTATGTATGTATTTTATATGTATGCCTAAATATATTTTCATTTATCGTAAATTTATTTTTTCTCTCTGCATGAACTCTCTATCATGTGTGCTCGGAAAATATATTCATGTTTTATAGCTATCTTGTTTATCTCCGTATTTATATCTTTATACCTAAATACCAACACACACACACACACACTATTCCCTAGTTAATGATGCTTACTCTATTATAAACTACATAGATTTACCTTACAAAAAGTACCTTTTTTATCCTCATCATCATATGAAGGTAGGTAGAAGCGATGAGAGCTTTTACATAAAATATTAGTTATACGAACAATATATTATGTAAAAAACAAAAAAAAAAAAAAAAAGAAGAAGATACATTCATGAATGGAAAAATAAAATAAATATCCTATAATGAGATTTAATTAATTATATTTTGCATGCTTATCATAATATTGCAAATATAAACACACAAAGTATGTATGTAGCATGCATATTAGAGCAGAAACAAATTTATTTGTTCTCTCTTGTAGAGTTGTCCTTTGGACCAAATTGTTTCTTTCGATTGCTAGTATTGAAAATATAAATATTGGTTCTTTAGGTCAACATATAGTTGAAATTTATGAGCACTTAATTCACAGAATCTGATGTTACATTCACTTAACTATTTTGTAAACGTCACTGGTTTCATCATATTATTGTTCAAATCAGCCTCAATTTATGATTCTACATAAGTTATTAAGTATGGCAACAATAACATATAAATGAAATTACTTCATTTAAAACCAATAAAAGGGACTAAAATTTAATATGTATGTTCATTAGTACCTTAGTTTAACCTTTTAGTTCCTTCAGCACATTTGAGACTTTATGACAAATTTGAAGCAGATAAGTTGAGATCTACATATATGTACTCGACTGCATTTTTAATGGAAATTCATTTATTTAACTGCACATGTAATTTTAAAAAAGAATAAAAGAGCAAAAGTTGAGCAATATGGCATCAAAAGAATATTTCATTCCTCCAAAGTAATAATTTTAAAAAAAACTATTCATATTAACATAATATGAATATATTTTTAGAGTAACTTAAAGAAATGATATAATACAAATGTATAAAAGAACCCATTAAAAAAACTCAGGATGGAGCAAAACTCTATAAGCCCACATATAAAATAAAAAGTTCAGGAATATGAACCAATTCTTTTTTTTCCCTCGTTAACAAATGAACATATAGAAAATTATGAGGAGAAAGAAAGAAAACAGAGAAGATATCTTCATAATTAGATGAAATTCTTCTTTTTGTATGTTCATTTACCTCTATAATGGTCAAGTATGGATTTTTATTATTGTTATTTTTTGCAAAAGGCATAAATAAATCATTTTCGTTCATAGTTCCTAGAAAAAAATAAATCTTTACCTTTTTGAACTCAGTTCTAAATATGGATTAACAAATAAAAGGAAAAATAATGATAATGTATACGTTTTATTTTTTTTTTTTAAATTTTCCTACATGACTACACATACCTTAGTTTGATGCTATCCCTCTAAGCAAATCACAAAAAGTAGCTTAAGTATACATTTATATGTATAAAACTTTAATGTATCTTTTCTCTTCATTTTTTCTCATTATCTTGCTATGTACTGTCCTTAATGATACTGAATTATTTTTTCCCATCCCTTTGTTAAAAATAAAATCATTAGTCGTTTATATTAATACTGTGCAATAGAGAATTCATCTCAAGTACCTCATTATTTGGATATGATACATAACTAAATAGTACATATAAAAAGCTGTTATCATATCGTATCAATGATTGAAATAAGCAACCACTCTTGAACAACACAAAAAAAATAGCTTTTTTTAAAAGATAAAGGAAAAAATAATTATTACAATCATGGGATAAATAAATTTGCAAATCATTTTTAACAATGAACTTTTTATAAGACTCAAGTTGTCAAAGAGATTTTGCTGTGTAATTTGTTTTTCAAATAAAATGATTTACCTATACTCTACCAATTGTATTTTTGTTATTCTATAATTCACATACTTAATCAGCAACAATAATGAGTACATTATGCATATGTATTTGTTATGAAAGAAAATACATTTGAAAACACTTATGGATCAACTCTAACACATTAGTCATTTTTGAATGACTTGTACATGCAATCCCAATTTTAAAGTAATATCATAATTTTATTATTGCTTAGAATTTAGTCTACAAGAAAAAACGAAGTTTTAGAAGTAAGTTAAAAAAGGGATTAAATGGAACTTTTAACGTCATATGATCTAACACTTTATATTTTTAAAGACAAAGTAAACTTTGATTTTTTGGTAGAGTAAGAGCTATAAAGGAAAATTGACGCGAATTATAATGATAATTAGTTTTTTTTAAACTTGAATCGTAAAAAGATGTTTGACCCAAAAAGGCCAATTTTTTCATCTTCAAAGTACCAGAATACCATACAAAGAGATACATATATGAACAGAAATTTAGTAATTAGTGTTTTCTTGATCCTTACGGGAAAAAAGCCAGTGCGATGTGAATTGCCTGAAAAAAAATTTATATCAATTTTAGTATCTATGCACTAATTGATCCATCAATCTGTCCCATCTACAGATGGGCTTAGCCCATCAAAGAGTCCTTAGAGTGTTTTTTCACCAGTAAATGGGCAAAAATAAAATAATTTCCCAAGCGTCACCCTAGGCAATGATATTGGAGCCGAATAACCGCGGGACCTTGAAACAGATTACAGAAGAGGCTGCCTCTTAATGAGACCCCCTGTAAATTCATCATTACTATCCAGGTCTACGGTTTGAACAGGATATCCTCAAGACCCACAAGTTTAAAAACCAACTCTACCACTATAAGAATCATAAACAGCTTATTTGCACTGTATAACTGGATGGAGTGGTTTCTAGGAAGGTTAAAAAATACCGCCGTCACTTCAGAATATCTCAAAAATACCCCTTTTTGTAAGTACATGGAACATTTTGATAGATGAAACCACTGCATACATATTAAAGTGGAAAGCAATTTTCCAAGAACTGAAAAAATCATTGTACATTGCAAAAAAATAAAAAATAAACTTTTTTCCGAAAACATGACACTCATGTTATTTATATATAAAATCATAAATTGTATTGTATGAAAAACTATCTGCATAAGTGAGGTTATAAATTATTAAGGTCAACCATGTAGCAGTGAATGCTCAACATATTTACAATATGTAGAGCATTTGTATAAATATTAAACGGATGCAGTTGTTGTACATATGTAAAATTCTGCGTATTTGTAAGCTATTAATAAATAACGGACTTTTGTTTCTAGAATACGTAAATGTATTTACTGTGAACCGAGATCCTATGAAGGTTACAATTGTTTTTACTTCATTTATTTTACTTTAAAAAAAACTATGATAAGAAAACTGTACGTAAGTAAATACTTTGTTTTTTAATTAAATATACACAATACGACACGATGAAACGTATGTATATAAATTTACATATATTAACACTCAACTAAGTATATATTTTGCTATAAAAACATTTAACTATGTGTTGTTGTTGTTGTTGTTTTGACATTTTAACAACTTTTTTTTGTAAATTAATATTTTTTTCTGTTAATTAAAAGTAGAAACAAAATTGGTAAACATTAATTCTCCAATTTCCATTTAATGAAGTAGTAGGTTTGCATATTAAATATATTTACTTATTTTAAGTTGATTGAATCTTATATTCACTAATGGAAAAAAGAATTTAATTACCTAAAGAAGCTTTTGTATCATTTCATATCAAATATTACCTTTCTTAAAATTAAATAACAGTATAATGTTTTTTTAATAAACCAGTTTAATTGATGCTATTTAGGGACACATTTCGTCTAATTCGTCAAAATTGGGAACTGGAGCTGTTTAAAAATCGTTTTTTTTTACATGATTTGTTAAGTCTTTTAAAGTTAAACTTCGAGTCCAATTCAAGTCTAAAGACACAATTTAACGAGTGCAACTTAAGTTCAAGTTGACAAATACGACTTTCCAACTCTGATAGGAACACATTTTTTTTCTTTTAACAATAAAGTAACATTTAATTTTTTATTACTTTTACTTGAGAAGGAAAAAGTGAAGGGGGGAAAAACCTGACCATTTTTGCATAACAATGATAAACAACAACTCGTGTGAAAATTTTAATTTAAATTAACAAATATATATATATATATTTCGCAAAAAGATAACATTGAATTTTAAGAGAATTGAAAAAAAATCTATTTTTCATTAGATATGTGTCGAAAGTAATGAGATTTCAAAGTTGGCCAGATATTTCTTTCAGTTTGATAAATAGTACAATGTATCAGTCAGGTTGTATGTGATGTCTCATAATGACATATGACACATTCAATGTCTTTAATAAACACAAATATATTTGAGGTTAGCAACTAACACAACTTTTGTGACAACAGCACTCCTTTGAAATCCTTTTTTTTTGACAGTTCTACGTACAGTCATAGTTACAAGAATGGTACATGTTTTAAATTATCAATCAAAAATCTGAAATAATCAGGGTTACTAGTTAAGATAACTACATATTTATAAAAAATGAGAGAGTATCGTCTTACAAAAACTTCAAATTTCCTTAGATGTGTATAGGAAAAAGATGTTTCATTATTGCCTTGATATACTTTATAGCATAAGAAAAAAAACTTTGATGATATCAATTGACAGTATTGAATTTTTAATTAATGAGAGTCATTTATTATATTATACAAATAAACTACAATATTTTGAATTTAGGTAGCAACATGGTTTTTTTTTTCTTAAAAAATTCTATTTTTAATAAGAAAAGGGTATAAATCAATTTGAAGAAAAAGTTAAATAGTTTCTGATGACTTATTTATTACTTTATGATACAACAGAGGAAATATAAGAGAAGAAGTAATTACTTCCCGTCAAAATTGAGGGCCCAATGAATTCATGTCCTACTATTTATGCACTTTAGTTTTGATTACAGACATCTTTCTATTGTCTAAATATCTCAATAAATATACATTTAGAAATTGATTCATTTCTCATTTATGTATAACCAAATTGCACACTAGGCAGTGACTCAAATGAGTAAATAAGGAACTCAAAATGAGGTATAGACTATTATTTATTTTTATGTCAACTACTTTTGAATAATAATAATATTCTAATGAAGATGAATTTTGTATTTTGATATTTCTCTTGTTTGTTTTTTTCCTCATGCAAAAAATCAAAATTCTATTTATGCTTGTTCCTAACATGTGAAGACCAATTTTTTACATAACACTTTACTTTTTCCTTTCGCAAATGAATCATTTTGACGTAGCAAAAAGCTCATTTATTTAAAAATTGTATTATCTTTGGAAATTGTTAAAGAAATACAAACAAAAAAAGAGTCTTGTACTCCCTTGGTTTATCACAAACCTACTTTTGGTTGATGAATGAGTTATTACCATGTTTTAATTATCATCATTGTTATTTGGGTCTTATAAATAAAAGTTGAAACAATATTACTTAGTTTTATGATTATCTTTATTAACCAAAAACTGCAATTCTTTCTTATTAGCTCTTTTTTTATCACATGAAGGGATAGTTGGTTCAACTACCATTTTTAATTGTATCATCATCATAACCGTTTTAGGTGCATCATATATGAGAAAGTATTTGTGAAAAGAAGATATTTTTAGAGATTTTAAAATATTATATTCTAACTGGAAACAAATTTAATATCAACACTCATTTTAATCATAGTCTAAAAAAGACCTTTTTCATAAAGTTATATTCTCAAATATCAAATATTCTTTTATTCTACGTTTGTAGCAAATACATAATAATCTGTAACAATAAAACTACTTAAGCAAGTCAAAGTTAAATTAACTTTTGAAAGAGCAATATGTATGTATGTACATACATATATGATGGCCCTGAGGCCACTACAAATATTCTTATTGATTTATAAGCTAATATATGTATATGTGTATCTGTATAAAAATATCAAAAAGCATTGAAATAAAGTGATTTGTGTACATAAGTACATTTTGATGCTATGGGCGGATATTATTTGAATGTAAATATATGGACCAAAAAGTTGAACTTAATATTGTTAAATAGGCAATCTTGAGAGCATTGTCAAATTAGTTTGTATTTGTGTTTTTTTGTTTTTTTTTTGTTAAACAGTTGTCCACTTTAGAAAAAGAAAAATATTTTTTTAATAAATACATATATATGGTATATAGGTTGTTTTTATATTAAAATTATGTCATAAGCAAAAACTATGTATTTCAACAAAGGCTCCTTTTTGTTTTCTTTTGTAAAGAACATAATAAACAATAGACAAAAAAAAACCCTAATTTCATAGATTATTTTTTTTTTCATCAATGTCTATTGTAAAACTTTTGACATATGTATGTACACAGATACCTATGTAGTATATAGAATACCTTTACCTCAACACCTTCAATAAAAAAAGATACAACCACTTCTTTAATGTTGTATTTTTAATTTACTTAATGATGATTACATATTACATACATACATGAAATGAATGAACCACAATTATGGAAGTATTTCATCAAAGAAGCAAATTATTAAAAAAAACACACCATTTTTTTGTGTAGAAAAAAATAAAAAATAAATAAATATCCTCCAATATATTCATGAAGTTGAATAATTACTACAAAACATATTTACAGTTGGTGCATGGAGCTACATATGTACATTTTGTAAACCATTTCTGATAAATATATGCATACCAAGACGAAATAAAGGCACTTAAACAATGGAGAAGTTTATTTGTTTTATTTTTCTCTCCAAAAACAAAACAACTAATGTTTTGTACGAGAAAGAATTTAAGACGTGAGTTACTTTTACCTTTTGGCGTAAGCAAATGTAAAAATCATTAGTAAACTGGGTCAGTTTCACTTTTTGATTATATACATTTGATAGAATAATTCCTTCATGTATTATGTTTTGACCTTAAGGCATTTGTAGGCATTCATGTAAATGACAAATTAGGCTGTATGTAATTTTTGGGTTTGAAATAACATATTTTAACTAAATAGTCAATATACTAATTAAAACAAATTTAATTTTTTTTGTGAGACAATATCAACAAAGAAATAGATGAAAGCTATCTTTGAGGACCTTTTCATAAAGATGTGAATAATTATTTACCAACAGCAGCACATTGATAAGAAATCCTGTGGTAGTTCAACTCTGCAGTTAAATATTTCTATTTAAAGAATCTGACCCAATAAGAGAAACCTATTCAATGATGTCAAACAAACAACTGGAGAGGTTCTAACATTCTATCAGAACATTTATTACTTTGTGATACTCGTAATTACTGATCGGTTGATATTATTACCCTTATTTTCTTCCTGACTTTGATTCATCTTTCTAGTTGGATTACTGGGTTTTACAGAATACATTATTGTCAGGAGAAGGGAGTCAAACTGATTCTTGTCTACATCATAGTTTTTATTTATTTCTGGTCTGAATGGTTTTAATAATTTTTATAGCCTTATTTTATTTTGTTCAGAATGAATCGAAGCGAGATTAAATGAAGTTACACCTTTTGGCAACTACTCATTTAAATCGAATCAAAAAAAATTTAAGGGGTTACTTCAGCAACAATATATATTTGATTCATTCATTAGGTAGAAACTGCATGAGGCTGTGGGCTAAAATTTTATATATTATTAAATCAACCACGAGAAACAAAAAATCAAATCAATATTGTTCCTAAATTATAGACTCTTTAGAATAAAACACTATTTTAGCAATAAAAAATGAATTATTTACACTTCAAATGAATCCCTTAAACGTAAAAACAATAAAAACCTAAGATATTATTACACTCTATACAAAATCCTTTAAAAAAATTTATATTGCTTTTTCCCAGGACTAGATGATTCCACATAAAATATAAACTCATATTTGGAATAACAACATAAAATTTTGCAGAAAATATGCTTATTTTCGTATGGATCATAAATTTTTTCATACTCAGAAATGCCTCAATCCTATAAATATTTTAAAAATACCCAAGACATTTAATTCAAAATTTTCCAAAAACCAGGTTTGATACAAAAAAAAACAAAAAAAACACTGCATAATTAGTGCGCTAAATACTACTAGAATTATATATGAAAATAAAAAGACTTTATGAATATTTTTTTGTTAACTTATGTAATCAACTAAATATTAAACTACTAAAGTATGCGTAAAAAATAAATTCAAAATAATTGCTCCATACACATTTCCATTATATCTAATTTAAACCTTACTTTCATTCAATATCACTGAGAAGTATATAAGTTTCTTTTTTTAACATGTTAATGAATTAGTTATCCTTACAACTTTATAAAATGATTAAATATATATAATTAAATGCAAATAGCTTTACCTAAAACAAGCATCAATCTAAGTATAAATATATTAAACTATATTTAAAAGATATCATTTCATTTGTCTTTTAAGACAAATTCTTCTCTTTATAATGTATTAATAAATAATCATTTTTGACATTTTTTATATTTACATAACATCAAAGAGTATGTTTACAAATTTTTTCATTATACCTTTGTTTATTTGATATAGAATGAATGTTTATCTAAATTATGTACATATATACATAGATGTAGAATAAAAATAAATAGTTTTTTAAAACACTAGACAAATTAGTTTTTTTATCATTCAAAAAGTACTATTAGATTTTTTTTAAATAAACAAACGACTAGAAATTAATTAGCAATTTTCTTTTTTTTCTCAGCTTCAATGAAAAAATTAATTTAATTTCAGAGTTATTTCATTGTATCATTGCCATTTTTAGAAGTACATATACATACTGATAGCTCATAAGGAAGGTATAAATAAGTTTAAGAGTTGAAACAGACGACAAATTTTATTTCACACAATGCACATTCTTAAGCGTTCAAATGTCTGTATTACTTAGTACATCTAGCTAAAAAATATATACATAGGAGCACTAAAATAAGTATTCCCAGTATACAAATATATATATTCATGGGTAAACAGAAACAAAAATATTATCTACAACGGAATGAAAGCATCAGACTAAGTAATTAAAAGAATCAAGTTTAACGAACTCAATGTTGAGTCCTTCTACAGACAATTATAAATGTGTGATAAATGTTTTTTGACCTTTTATAAAGCAGGGTTTAGTGATTTAAATCACTACTATGTGGGTATAAAATCAAAAACTTTATAGACTTTTATTGGATAAATATATCAAATGCAACCGTTTCTTGTGTACCAATTATAGTTTTTCTAGAGTATTTGAAAAAAAGGATTAAAAAATATTTACAAAGAAAACACAAAGAGTTAGAAATGGCTTTAATTTTATTTTTGAATGAACTCACAATCTTTCTCTCTCTCTCTCTCTCTCTCTCTATCTTACCTCAATCATATCTGTCTTCATTATAATTGTTTCTCATCTTCATACTAAAGAGTAGCACATTAATATATATCTTAATTAATCATGGTTTTTGTTTAAAAGTATATGAATGAACGGCATGAATAATTGGTTATTTAAAGCAGATGGTTGACTGAGTATCTTGATAGTGAACTAAAGAATAAGAACACTGGTTTTTTTTTCTTCTCAAATATTTTTTTTTACTCCCGTTTGACTGAATAAAAAGCCGTCGCTCTTTCTACCCTTCCCCCAATAACTATGTATATACTTTCTTGCTTTTCATCCAAGCGAGTTACAATTTGTACATACATATTTTATGTTAGTATATACATGCATAAATGTATATTTATTATTTCTGTAAGCAACAGAATATTTTTTTTTATAAAAAAAAATCTTGTAAAATGCATATTTCATAGTATATTATTTGATATACGTTTGACATTAATTTGACATTTTTTGTACGATTTTTTTATTCTATTCTTTTTATATATATAAGTCATAATTTTTTGTATTTTTTTGTAAAGGTTGTAAGGTTTTTCGTTATTATGTTTGTTGTTTGTATTTGACATTCAATTCAAATCATTTTATATCTCCAATTTATATGTATATTATATTATAAAATCTCAGGTCCCTTTCTTTTGCTTTTATTCTATCTTTGCACTTTTCTTTTAAACAACACTGTATATGTATATACATATATGTATAAGATTTAAATTACTTGATACTATTTACTAAATCCTATTCTTCATATATATATATATATATGTTTATATATATAAGTGTATATGTGTGTATTAATAAATTGCTAAACCATGAATTTGCTTTATTAAGTTGAATGCATGAATATGTGGGTATTTTTTTTTATTTTTTATTTTTTTGCTTTAAACCACATTAAATCTTTTTCATTGTATTTAAAGGGACAATTGAAATTCTTTTGCATTTTTGCTCAATTACTCAAAGATGGTTTGGATTATGTGATAAAAATTTATATCTTTTTACTAAAAGTCAAAACAATGGTAAGTATCTTTTTTGACAATTATTTTTTTTTCGGTATTTTTATTTGAGTATAAAAAGGCAAATGTTCCCCTAGATAGAAGCAATTGGAACATACTGTGTCATATGTATGAGCGGGAACATTTTTTTGGACGTGCCCTCCCCCCAACGATGCTTGTGTCACCTAACTCCCATAAATATATCAATGGATACACATAATTGAAAATGTATTCTATTAGAGCTGCAGAACTGTTGGAGTATTCTAATGATTAATTATTCAGAGCACCCACATCTACGATTCTTGTCCTTAAAAGCCGTTTATTTAAGGAATTGTGACCTAGAATTTGGAGTGCTCTTTTGAGACATGAATTACTGGATTGGAAGCACATAATATATATATGCCATAAATTTCAATACGATGAAACCGTAGAGTTAATACTAAAACTTATTTCTGAGGGTTAAACTTTTAATAAAATATAAAAAGAAGCAACAATTTCATTTTTTGTATTGAGTTTTTTCTGATCAACTCGTTTCTTGTTGATTTCTAAAGCTTGCCCTTGTAGATATTAGAATTATATAATCTCTTTCCTCCCACAATATTATATTTTTGTGTACTACATAATTAAAAGAATGACTTATCTCAAAAACAGTATCATAACTCATAAAACACTTTTTCCACAATATCCCATTGAAAAATTAGACCTGAGGTGACTGCATACAACCATATACCACTGAAAGATAAAGAAACCTTATTACATAGGTACAATGTATTTTAAAACGATCATCAACGATGTCTATTTACTAAGATTCTTAACTGGATTAGAAACTTGTAGGATTATTTTAAATATATTAAACATTTGTGGGTAAGTTATTTGTGAAAACTCCAAGAAAAGACAAGTCGTTCCAAGGATAATAAAGGTCCTAAAATCAACTTTCTTTCATAGTAATTAAATTAAATATATGATTTGATATAGTATAAGAATTCAAAAAGTGTTGTAATTCGTTCAGGAAATTCCGTACCCGTCCAAGAGTGGATCATTGAACTAGTCAACATAATAGGAATCTGCACTTAAATAATTCAATCCTTTGATTTATGTCATTTAAAACTACCATTTGATGTGAATTATCAATTCTCGATTACAATTATGTCAATTGTTGTTTTAATTTCTCAAGCGCATGAAAAGTTCTATAATGACACACTTGAATGTGAGCTGACCAATAAAGTTCTTTGTATTTGTCCAAAAAGTAATAAAATAATGTGAAAAAAACATACACATCATTTTTACACTTACCTTTAATTTAGGTCTTTGTGTGTCTTTTGATAAAATAAGAAAATTGAATTATTAAAACTGGAGCCTTTAAATTTAATTTGTAGATTTAAAAAAAAGAATACCAACTTCGAGGAACCCAAAATGTGATTTAAAAAATTAGAGTATTTGAGTAAAAGCCAGAAAAAACTGGATATGGTGTGTGTTGAAGATAAATTAGGATTTTACGTCGAAAAAGAAGCAAAAACATGTAGTGAAGAAGGTATTGAGGATATAAAAAAAGTAAGGAAGGCTTAAATTTAAAGTTCGACACCATTTCATTGCTATGATGGACGTTTTTAGTCACAAATAACTAAATGGTGTTCGCACTATGTACATAGCGTCACTTGGATTGAAATGAGTGTGTCTTTTCTGGAAGAACAACTAAAGGTAGGATTAATCCAAGGAGCAACTCGATATCTCAATTGAAAAGAGAATAACCTATAATCAATGCAATACCAAAACTTTTCAAAAGGTTAAGTTTCCTTAACCTATGATAACAATAAATGGTCACATTATGCGAATGATCAAATTATGGAATATGACCACTTATCATATACAGAACGTTACACATGATAATTTACCTCTGTGAAATGGTTTTCATGGTAATTTCACTGCGTCAAAATCAAGTGATGGTTTGAAGTCATCATTGTATTATATATATATATGTATCTACCTAATTACGAAAATATACCCCCCCCCCCCAATACCTGATGCACAATCAAAGATTATAATATAATTCATAATTCAATGAGGGGGAAATTTGTGACAAAATAGACATGAATTACCTTTTGTTATTTTAAGTAAAGAAAGAAAGAGAAAAAATAGATCAATTTCTTAAGGCAATTCTTGATAAGGCACCTTTATTAACAAATGCATTATTCTATTAGTAGGTTTAATTTGGGGTATCTGCAATCAAACTTCATTCCTCAAAAGAAAAGAGAATGGTTTTTACACGTATCATTATTATTACTAGACCGTATATTAATAACCCTAATATAAAATTGTACATACAAAGTATTGAAGAGGGTCTTTTGCTCTTTCCAGTGATATAAATCTCTTCTCCATAAATAAATCACTCTTCTTTTCTCATGTAATTACGTAGGTAAAGGGATACTTTTAAAAATAAGGAGATTATTTATTATTATAATTATAAAAAGTTATACATATACACATTTATATGTAGGCAGAATGAATAGTCTTGAGCAATTACTCAAGACGACAACATTTTTCTTTACGTATGTATGTATATAAATGTAGAATATTTACCTATTAGTTAAATGGGAAAAGTCTGCATATCCCACGATTCAAAATATTATTATTTGAAGCAGTGACTTACTATGGAGATGTGCATTATGTAGCTATTCCTTTCCCGCACATTTGGTAGAAGGGTTTTAAAAGGAAAAAGTTATTTTTAAGCAATGATAATTTTGTCGTCCTATCTACAGGATAAAATATATTTGATAAAAAAAGTTTTCTTAATGACAAAGAAAACAAAAAAAAAAAAAGGCGAGACGAGTTCAAAAATTATTGATGAAATTGACCTCCTTGATTCATTCATTCCTTTCACTACTCACAAAATAGAGAAAGTATTTTTTTGATAAAATTATTAACTCTATTAAATTAACCTTTTAAACTTTACTGTGGTAATAATTCATTTTCTTAAGACGTAAAATTCTCCCCCCCCCCCATATTTTTATTGAAAAATATTTGATTTAGGACTCACATTTATAGAACTTATGATTCAATTATAAACCACGAATATTTGTATTTATAGTAAATTATTGTCAACTTTTTTATATTACATTTTTGTGCTTCTAAAAATAATTACCAGGAATGAGAGGTTTTCTCCCAAAATTAGTAATAAATTGTTGTCCTAGAGGATTTTTTTATATACTATTGATATTAATAAGTGTGATACCTTAATTACATGAATGCAGTTTTTTCCAATTAGTCAAATATTTTCGATCAAACTTTTTCATTATCTCTTCAATAAATGGAAAAAGTTTTGTAAATTTTTTGTTTTGTTTTTTGTACTATATCATTCTAATTTTCTCTCTCTCATTATAATTAATTAATAATAGTAACTTTTGATATTGGCTGAAAATATACACATATTTGATTTGTTTTTGGTGTACCAAATTTCATATGAAAGATGTACAGATTGCATGGAAGGAAAATAAGTTGATTCTTTATATATATTTAGTTGTATAATCTTAGAGGCAAAAATATTTTATGTATAAATAAATTCATTTTTATAACTGAAAATAATATTGTAATTGAATTTAAATACTTTTTTTAAAAGAGTTTTGGCATATTGACATGTTTCAGAATTATTTTATATTTTTAGTTTCTTTTAAAAATATATATAGAGAGAAAATGCAACAGAGGATAAAAATCCCATTTCAATTGAACTATTTTAAATGAAATATATAAATACTTTTTAGAAGCAATCATATGGACAATTGTATTTGTTGAATTTTTTTATTTATTCATAAGATGTGTTTCAGATCCTCATAATTTTAAATTTGATAAATATGTGAAGGTCATATATAGTAATATTATTATTATAATATGTTTGTCATTGCCTAATTATAAGCTAATTAAAAAATGTATAATCTATACAAATGCTGCCGTAATACCTCCTTTAATTTCATTAAAAAATAATAATATATTATTTATAAATTCCGAATTGATTTGTTCTTAGAACAGTTTTAAAAAGAAATGCAATATTTAGCAAAATAATTTACAACTATGTGTACAATAAATTAAAATTAATAAAAAATAAAAAGGTTTTCGTTGTAATTGAATCCTTAAAAGTAATGGTTATTTAAAGGTTTATTTATATGGTTTGATTTAAGTCGTGTAAAATTAATATTTATTCTAATAAAGTTTTGTATTAATTTGTGAAATCAAAAATATGATTTTACAATTTCAAAAGAACACACTGTGTTTAATATAAAATATAAACAATAATTTATACATTAAATACTATTTAAATATAGTCAAACTTTTTTTGCCATTGTTTTGCTAAACGTACACACAAATGCTCAATTTAATTTTATGCATTTAACTTGATTAAAAAAAAGAGTTCTCGGTGTGAATATCATTGTACAATCCTTTATTGTAAGATTTTATTTGTAAATTTCATTTAGTCTTGAGAAAAATTCCATCGAAAAGTATTTCAATAACTTTTTAAGTAAGAATTAATTATATCTAATTAAACTATACTTATTTAATTAAATAAAACAATAGTATATTATAAAGAGAAAATTCAAATAATTGTGAATTTAGTTTTATAAAATACTCACTTATAGAACGCTTAGCTTAGGTGGTCAAACTTAAGTTCTTTTGCACAAAAATTATCTTATAAATGACGTAAATTTAACTTGCAGAAAAAATTGATCCATTGCTCTTGCAAAAAGTGCATTATAAATTGGATTACACACTAAAAATTTGGATATTCAATCCTATTTCTTGGATAATGTTGTTCTTTTTTATCTGTGCTATACCTTAATTTTTGTATCCTAGAGATATAAATTTTTTCTAGCATTAAATCGACAATTTTTTGTTTTAAATTTAACACACTTTTAAATTTTATTATGACATCTGAACAATATGTTCATATAAACTCATTTAATTCATATTATTCAGCTCCATTGGTACTTATCATTATACATTTATTTTCAGTGAGTTACTATTTGATAATGCTCCAATTGATTGATTATCTTAAATATTTTCTTATGAAATTAAATACAATATTAGTTTGATATTATTAACGAAGAAAGAGCAATTATGATTGTATCGAGAGCTTTAATTTTTATTTACCTCTGTATACATTATTGTTTGTTTGTAGAAAAAAAGAAAAAAAAAGAAGAACTTTCTTGATTTAGTATCATATGTACATTCTTATAGTGAATTTATTTAAATTAACTTATTATTTAGTTGTTTGATTTGAAGTTAAGAGAAAATCTGCTGGGTTTACTTGAATCATGAATCCTTATTTATTATATTGAACTTGAAAGTTAAATCCCTTATGGGTTTGTGCTGAAACTTGGTCTATCATCGATTTTTTTTTCTGCTCGGTTTTAAAACATTTCTTCCATGTAGTTCGTACAAGACCGATACTTAGACAAATAATCAAATTTTGATTGGTCTTACGTCCAAATAAGTTATAAATATAAAATTTCAAATGACATTATGAAAGTGATATTTGTTTATTTCAATTACAGTTGACTTCATCAACAGTCTATAATATATATCAGTCCAGAATGTTTAATTTTAGATAAAATTGATCCAGGTCAACTTTTTATATGACTGACCTTGTTCTTAGAAATGTCTCAAACTCATTTAGATAGATCTAAAAATAATTATAAAGCTCTTGGACTGGTTCAAAATTTCCATTTTTCTCTTTGTTTTTCCCCCCAAATGTGCCACTTCTATAGGCCTAGAGTAATTCATCATATCTTTGCATATTTCTTAACCTTTCTTCCAATTAGAGAAGGGGGGAAAAAACATTTGGTCATAGCCAATTACGTCATTATCTCCTACCATTGAACTATTCTTCGTTTAACAGTATGAGTATTAACAGCTAAAAAAAAGTTTTACTCCATACAGAAACCTTTGTTGTCTAAAAGTAGAGTGTTGTAGACTAGACAAATCCATTTACGTTATTGCTTTGCCAAGTAAAAAACTTTTCATTGTTATATATGGATGGATTTTTTGTTTGCAGTATATCCTCTGAAATCATGGAAAGATCGTAAAACACACATTTTTATTAAATGTAATGTTTAATTATGCTTTTTAAAACAACTATTCAATCTGTTTCATGGGTATTTATGTCATTTGAAAGTATTTTCAGATACAAATAATATACTTTATTACATACCTTTAAGGGAATTAAACGTATTTAACCTTTAAAATATATCATTTGAATACAATGGACTCATATATATGGTATATACTTATTTGGCTAATTTGAAAAATCCATGTGCTGGACTTGGTCAATAGTTAATATAAAAGGTTTTTTTTAAATCCTCAAATATAAAGTACTCATTATTGTTGCTAATTAAATAGATAAATTATATAATTTTATTACTTCAGAAGTATAATAAAAAATTGTAACTATTTAATGCTAATTATGGGCTTATATTTTATTTAAGATGATCCAATTTTGATAAAATAGGATGTATAGTCAAAAAAATCTTCTTTTATTAAGAGTTTAAATCAAAAAAACTTTGTTTTTTATCATTTTTCAAGCAAACGTTCCTTTTCTTAGAGTTATTCTAACTCACATTAAATATAAGCTCATATTTCAAATTAACATTAAATTTTACAAGAAAATGATATGTTGATTATTGACTTTTTTTTGTTGCATAAAAGTTGGCTCAAACTTATAAAAAGTGTAAAATATTTAAAAGTTCAAATACAAAATTCTCCATAACCAAATTTTATGGGGAAAAAAATATAACAGATTTGTAATAACCGTGTTCATTACTACTATTTTTAGATATGGAGCCTAAAATACTTTTCTTTTTGACTCGTGTTATCAATTTGATGATATAATAATGTATATGAAATTATGTCAATTCATAGTTAACGTGAAAAAAAAATTATATAATTGGAAAGTCAACAATGATCTGATTGGTTATTAAATATTTCATGCATCATTGTTTGAAATGACCAAAATAGTTTTCAAATAAATTAATAAATAATGATAGCCTCTCACGAAGAATGAGTGACTTTTTCTTCAAAAGTTTCAGGGACAGAGACAAGGAAACATAACAACTCCTTATCAAGAATGAGGGAACCATAAATAAAGAACATATTTATGGGAGTGAATTTGTTTTTAATATAAAAATATACATAAGAGGGACCTCTATTATTACTCCAACATTTATTTTTGCTCGATGTTTTTTAACGTTATACATAAATTAGACAATTTAAAAAAACAAAAAAAAACTATACATATATTAGTTTGTAAAAGAATTATTATTATTTTGTCTTTTTTTGTCTCGTTTCTTTTGGCAACAGCATTTTATCATTTACATATGGCTTTTGGACTTGAATATAACTCATTTTTTTTGCAAGTAGTTTTTGTGCATATTTACAACATTCATTACATTTTATATGTATAAGTATAACTTTTTGTCTTTTTTCCTTATTTTCTAGAATAAGTAATTATGGAATGACAATTAGAGCTACTATGAAGAATTTCTTGGCAACAATTATCATTTTTGCATATGTATCGAATAAACAAGTAAAATATTAATAAGCAAGCAAGTAAAATACTTAGTATTTTTCACTAGAGCGTAAAAGTATTACATTACTTAAGACTAGAAGAGCTCATTTTTGTATTATACTAGAACAGCCATAGGTGAGCATTTTGACCCCAAGTATCTGAGCTATTAACTAATTTAGATATGCTTATATTAATTTGAAAGTTTTGTGAAGACAGTACTATAACCTTGCATTGTCCTGTTCTAAATTATCACTGTTCTAGAACCAAATCACCTTTAACTTCTTTCTATCTATCGTTTTCCTCTAGTCTGCTTTATTTTCTAAAAATAAGTCAATCTTTTGCTACTCTCTCCTCTATATTTTTAGCTAGACAATTTTGTAATTAATCATTCAAAGTAAGACAAAATGAAGCTAAACATAGAAATCACTCAATTCATTTCATATCTGTATGAAAAATAAAATTAGAGTTGGTTATTATTTAGAATTTGTATCAAATTGACCAATGTTAACCAAATATTTTTTACAAATTTACTATAAAAGTATTTAAATAAAAGAAATGAATGCCCATTAAGGAAAAGTGTGGAATCAGCATGTACTTATTTCTGTACTCATCCAAATTATAGCATTTTTAAATTTCAAAATGGTCAAAATGACCATTAAGATCATTTTGTTTTTAATGATTGAACTTCAGAAGTATTTATTTTTTTTTTCTGTGTAAAATTTTACGCAACCTTTAGAGAATAAAATATATTTTTATATTGGACAATGCAACTTTAATTATTATAATAACTAAAAAATCCGCTTAATATAGTTTAAAAGAATATGTAAAATTGTAGATATATTTGCTTCTGAAAAAATGTAGTATACATATGAATAACAATTCATTTCATCCTTAATATTTTAACTGACCTTACTAGGTTCTAATACTACCATGATCAGTATTTCCAGTTTAAAAGTATAATGCTGTAAAATAAGGAGCAAACTTTTAAACATTCATGTAACCGATACATGTAAAATTCCCAAATATATCCATTTCTAATTTAGATTCAATTTTTGTTGAGCTGTTAAAACATATTTAGGGAATATATTGTTTTGAATAATATTGAATGATGCAAAAATAATAAACCACAGCATTTTTATTAATGTATTTATCAAGAATGGTATGCAAATATATATCATTTTCATTTATTATAACAACTTACCCACAATATTGTTTTCTTGTTCTCTTAAATAATAAACGCAATTTATAATAGTTATTCTTTATGACATTAAAAATTATGTTTAATTTATTATTTTAAGGAACAGAAGTGGCGTTGTGTTTTTTTAATTTTCATGAATTTTGTGTCAAAAAAATCTTAATATATTTTAAACAGTAGACAAAAAACTTCCACACGCATCTCCCCCAAACTTTCACTAGTAAATATACGAGTTTTATCCCATTTTTGGAGTCCTGATATTCTTTAAATTAAAATGATTAAACCTGACTTTTTTGCTTTTATGACTCTTTTGAGGTGTGGTAAAAAAAAGGATGAAGCAAAATGTGCTTACAAATTTGTTTTTGTTCAACCTCCGAGCCAAAATAAGTAATTCAATGAATGATCTATATAACAACCTCAAAATCAGATTTTGGTTTCTTTCTTATGTTTTTGACAAACAAAAATTAAAAATAAATAAATGAAACCTTGAATAAATAAATAATTTAAATATCTACATACATACACAACAATACTTTACCCTATTTCTTCCATTTCTAGGGTAATTTTTTTCTTATATATAATGAAAGTAAATTATGTCAAGTCATAAATTCCAGGTCTGGAAACTCCATTCAGCTCTCTTTGAATGAATGTATTTACTTATACACATATCCCTTTTTATAAAAGTAAGAAGATACAGTAAATTAAACATGATATGCACTGAAATGAAGACGACCAATAAATATTCATATTTATATACATAATAAATTTCCGGTTATTTTATGAATGACACTATATATTAATGGATATGGGTATTGTAAAGTGAGAAGAGCAAATATGTAGATGGGAGGCTCAGGCATTCGTTTTTTGTTATTAGTACCAAGGTACATAAGTGAATAGTGTAGCTCTGGAATGACTACAAAGGATGTAAAAACAGCCGAGAGAAAGTAGAGAGTGAAAGAAAGTTCGTCGAACTTTATTGTGTTTTGGATGAAGGGAAGATGAAGAGTATTTGTTAATGTATTTTTATGGTTTTTGTTGATGAAACAGCATACACATATATATGTATTTGATACTATAATTGTATGTAATTTAAGTCTCATGTAATTGCAAATCAAAAAGGCAATTAGCTGTAGCAAGTGCAATGTTATTGTTTTGATATATCGTTTATTAACATTATTTTATCATCAAGATACTTATGACCATATATTATGTGTGGTATGAATTTATGACACATAGTGCATAACAATTTTTGTGTCATCTCGCAACCTGTTTTCCTCGTAAAAAAAGAAAGTACAAGTTCCGAATATTAATTGGCAGTTAGCCAATTACGTCATAACTCTTCAATAAATTCTCTATTAAATAGGATAATTATTCAAAACTTCACTAGAAAAGAACACAAATGTTGACAGATTAACAAATACCCTACAAATAACCAGGATTGGTTGATGTTTTGGGAATGTTTCTTTGTCAAATATAGAGAATTTTATTTGTAGATAAATACAAATAATTGTGAGGTAAAAAGCTAATTTTTGACAAAATATGAAACGTTGCACTTTGACTCTACGATATTTACAAGCATCAACTCTTTTTTATATTCGTAGTTTCAGGGTTCAATAAGTACAATATACTGGTAATTTTTAAGAGGTCCAAAAAAATTCAAAATAAATGTACATATAAAAAAATCAAACGGCAACATGGCTCGGACATACGAGGACAATGAAAAAGCTCAGGATAATTATAAATATATTACATATACTACATATGTCATGTATTAGCACATATGTATGTACATATATGTCATAAAACCTCTTTCTCTTAATTTATAATTATTTATTCACCATAGACATCATAATCATACTCAACCCTTTGGATGTATGCATATGCACTTATCATCTTTAGTTAATGAGAAACTACGATAATTATACTGCATTTTTTTGTTCTATAACAATAATAGTATTGATTTCATTGTTATTATTAGTGGTGGAGTAATCCTTCTCCCTTAAAGCTCAATAAAAATATTGAAGTAATTAAAATTTTTATTCATGAAAAACAAATAATGCAAAATTATATTTTTTCAGCTATTCTTTTAAAAAAACAACCTCGTATTGTATTCATAAGTTTTAAAGGTTCTATAATTGATTATTTATTTTGTAGCAATTAATAAATAAATCTGTAATCTGATTGGCTTAAACTCAATCTCAGTTTAATTTTGTCAAAAGATTTCAGTAGGGATGAACAGAAAAAAAGAAGAGCAATGAGCAAAATGGAGCTTCAATTCATATTGGTGGAAAATCTTATAAATGGTTGAAAGAAAGATTTCCATTATTGGGCAAATTAGTATGACCTCCTTCAAGTCTAGATCGAAATCCATACGATTATTTTGTGTAGAATTATCTAGGGTTTATTCTCATCAGAGTTTAGAATTTATCCATGAAGCCATCGAAGAAACATGGAGGTAACATTCGAGCAAGCACATCCATAGAGCAAGCAGCTCATTTCAAACTCATTTACCGAACGTAGAAGCTAAAGACAGTAGCTATATTGAATAAGTTATGAATAAAAAATAAACTTAAAACGTTAGTCTACAACTTTTATTGATCTTATTTTTAAAACTTAATTTTGTCTCATTAATAGTCTAGTAAATTAATGACTTTAAAATTTATGAATAACTTTGTATATATATATATATACACTACTATGAGCAAAAAATACCAGGAAACTTGAATTTAATTTTTTTGGAATTCCAATAGGCATAAGTGTTTTTTTTTTCTAAGTTGGCACTACTGTCACTGACATATGTGCTAAATTATGTGAACAGATAAAATCGAATTTCTCGTTTTTCAAAATATCTGAAAGAAACTAAATTACAATTTAATGAAAAGTTGTTTAGTTGGCAAAAAAGCTTTAGTGAATACTTTAGATTATATTCTTTTGAAATTTTGAGAATCCGTGATTTATTTCTCGAAAAACATAGCCTATTACTCAAGAAACCTACTATTCAATTTTAAATTTTAATAGCATATCTAAACTCAACTTTTATTGTTCTGTAATTGGTAACTGTTTTGAAAGTTGGAATAATTACATGAGTGGGATTACTTTGCGAGGGATGAAATGAATTTTGATGATTAAATAAAGATTGTTTGATTCCCGATATTTGTTGCCCATAGTAATACATGTATAAAAAAAGCGTAGAAAACTTATACTTTAAAACCTCTTTTCCTGAAAATGACTAGCACCCTGCATATTATACACACATAAAAGTATAATACAATTTTTGTTTGTTTGTTTTTATTCATATACATATATGCCCCTATGTACTTTATTCTATTCATGTTATATGCATTTCTTGTATAAATGTATATATTCATTTGTCAGTTATGATATGTTTCTTACCATGTATTTTGTTATATATATTATATATGTATGTATATTTTTAAAAGTAAGACAGATATGTGTACATACATATGTATACATAGACTTTGTACTTTCTCTTCTTCTCTCTCTCTCCCTCTCTCTCTTCCTCTGTCTATTTCCCAAAAAAAATAATAATAAAAAAAAATTCTATTTTAGGTAAGTTTATTTTTCACTCCTTCTATGAGTGCTTTCTTGTGCTAATGCATTTGATGCAATAGCAAATTTGAAGTCATTTTAACCCTCCGTTAGTGAAACTCCTTCTTTTCTTTCTTTCTTAATGTGGTTAGGGAACTGGGGTAGAAACGAATTTAATTGTACAGTTGAAAGATATCAATAATTACATTATTTAAATTTTGTAGTATTTTTTTAAAGTATTTCATTCTTTTTGCACTCGTAAATATCAATTAAAATATTAATATTGTTTGAATGAACTCAAGGCACGGAGGAAAAAAAATCATTCTTTAAATTTATATAAATAACATTAGTTTGGGGTCTCAATAAAATATAATTTGTTATAAGTACAGTGTAAACATTAAATTTTGTATAAAAGTTTCTATGAAATGTTAATTATGTACTTTAAAAAAAATTGGGTTGCAAGTAAGTCTTCATCATTTTTGAATGGGTTTTGTAAGAACAAAAGAAAGTAATGACTAAAAGGGAAAGAATGAATCATAAATTATGTTCACCAAATCTCGATAAAAAATTGCAAAATATACGATTAATTAAAAAAAAGAAAGACATTATCAATACATTAATGATATTGCATTTAAAAAGTGCAACTGATGAAATGTAGTTATACGCAATTTAAAAATATTTGGAGCATAGAATACCCCAGTTCATTATCGTAGAGTTAAATGAAATTACATCTACGTATTGTGGTAAATATTCTTAATATATATTTATATTTCAGTAAGTACATCAGATCAGTGGAAAATCCTCTCATTCTTTTATTTAAGAACAAAAAAAAAGCTCAAAAGTAGCTGGTAGTTAGCGATTGACATCAAATTTATATGTAGGGATTTGTTTATTGCTGAACAAAATTTAATTCGTGCTGAATCCATAAACAATTAGAATACCTACCTAGTAACAAGGGGAATGCATAAAGAAAGACAAGGATAAAATATAAACCAAAGGATATACAAGACTGAGCCAGTGACCATATCTGACAAAAGGTCGATGCTATTTTCTTTAATAAATAACAATAATATAATATATGTTTAGTAGTATAGTGCGTAGCTCAGCAAAACGTCATGACAACTGAAGCTGTTTCCCTCTCAACATTCATCAAATTGTCAAAGTAACCAGGTTGTTGTTTTTTTTCTTTTTTTTACAAGCCCGATTTGCTTGAAATTTACATTCTTATTAATAGTTTACTTGTAACCTTGGCAGTCTCAAATAGTTCAAAATCTAGTAGTTCCGTATACCTGTTGAACCTGTAAAATTCTATATAGCTATGTATTACCCATTTCCCTATCTTTATTTACGGTGCCGACACAATATTTTAAATTAATGTTCTGTTGCCCAATTATGTGGGTCTTTTTCGATGAAATCAAAAAAAAATTATAGATATTTTTTTTGAAATTTTGTATCCTCTAAATATAAACTACGTACCCGTCTTACTCCTATATTTCTCTTTTAGTTCTTACACAAATTAAAAACATCCTTTCATAATACCTTTAACAAGAATGCAGAATTGTACATATACATACATATATTGGTATGTATATTTCATTATGTAAGGAGGTTTTTTTTAAGCACTTTGGAATTGTAAATATTTCAAATATATGTATGTGTATAAAGGTATAAGACATTTTCCTCCAGATAATGTTTTAAAATGAGGAAAATAAATTATTATTTTTTGTTAATTTAAGTGGGGAAAACTTTGCTCATTAACTTTTTTTTAACTTCTAGGGTGATGAATTAAAAGGGTTTATTTATGTGATAATTATTATTGACGACGACATGGTAAATGTCATGATACACCAGGGTTTTTAGCTGTGTTTCAAAACATACATATAACAATACATTATGATACATCAATAAACATATAGGAAGGAGCCACCAGACTTAACTCACAGATGATTGGATGATTGAAAAAGTGACAAGCATGGACCTGATAATGAATCTGTTTCAATTTTTTTATTGATAGTTTTTCTAAAAAAAAACTACAAATCAATTTGAGGATGTTCCTCATGGTGTTTAAAGATGATATTGGGAGAGAGAAGTAATAGCAGCCTAGTTTAGTGGCCCCTGATACTTTGAAATCGGTCATTGTTACTATTTCACTTTTTCTAATTTCTAATTTCATTTTTACTAATAGTCATGACACATTTCACTGTATCGTATCCCATTTAATGTGCTATACGTCATAATGTGACATCACAATTCCTTAATTAATGCATGATGCTATGAATAGGGTTGTCGAAAAAGAAGGGATTTCTGGCACGTGTCGAACACTCCAAAATCTTATCAGTTGGTGTAACCTGTAATATTTAGGTATTTGAATTGTTGGAAGACAAAAATACTACCCATGCTTATTTTCATTGATATTGTCTCATGTATTTTAGATTCCCATAGTTATCAAATTGTTTTTTAATTTATTTTGAGTGAGACTTCCTTACACGCCAAAAATCCCTTTTTGACTAACTTAGTTTTATATATATATATATTAGGGACACGACTTTTGTATGAAAAAATAACAGTTTTATGTTGAGTTCAACAAAATACATATCAAGCATTTTTAGCTTTGAATGCTTAAATTATATTTCCCTGAGCATATACTGTTTTAAATGTAGAAGATTCAACCCCTCACAAGAGCAGTCCCTCAAAAATCATAACAAAACACGCAACTAATCCACAAAAGTGTTATATAATCAAATGTATCTCACTTTATCCCATCCTTCTAAAAAAGTTATTCGTTCTTCATTCTCTTAGATGACACATTTGTATATGTATTAAATTGATAAGGTTGAACATAACAAAATAGATTAAAATATCTAAGTCATAACCTTTGGCTTTATATTGAAAATATGCCACAAAATAGACCTTTTATGCGGAATAACTTCTTTCTCCGTTTTCATAGTAATGACCTCAAATTGATTCAATAAAATCTGATTGGGGACAGAAGAGCAAAATAAAAACAATTTCTTCATTTTTTCTATTTTTGAAGAGTTGATAGCATATCAGGTGCATGACGTCTCGCATTCTTAACATACATTTATTGACATTATGACCTAAAACACTCCATTTGAAAAGTTTCTTTTTTTCACAACTCTACACATGACCAATAATTTGGGATACAAAAAAAGGGTGAAATTCTTAAATTTAAAAAAAAATGTAATTTGCTAACATAAACAACATTTTTTTATAATGCTGTTTTTGAATGTAATGTATGTATGTATACGATGTCAACAGAATACCCAACCCTATTTCTTATTTTCTACAAAGTACTTTGCATATAATTTTCAATAAAAAATGTAGAAATAACTTGTTTCATTAAGTTTTCTAATACTATTTAGTTTCTCAAACTATTATATAATATTATGAGTCCCTTAAGGCGAGATTGTCCTTTTCTTTACAAATTAATAGTTATATATAAAAAATATTCATATATTGTATATACACATATGTATGTACATATTTGCATATTTTTCAAATGAATATTTTCTGCAACAAATCCAATAATTTATGTTACATAATATCTCTATGCTTTGAAGGATGTCAATGTTTTAAAAATATTCCTACGTCAGATGGTGAATATATATATATATATATATGATGATTTTATTAAACTTCTTTAATTTATTCAATCAAATGAGTACAATGAATCTATTTGAAAAAATTTCATTTGGATTTGAAGGGTTGTAATGGATCGCTAATTGCAATCAGGATAATCCATCGAATTGTCCCATCTAATTTGGTAAATTTAACACTTGAATGACGCAACAGACAATATTACTCCCCTCAAAGGACTGTGAATATCAAAAATGATATCCCTCTATGTAACTTTTTGTTTGATTGAGAGAGTTTTGGCAATACATCCTAGCTCGTATAACTTCATTTTTCCTTTTTCTTCATATTTCAAACAAATGTTATAAAATCGATGAGATTGAGTTTTGAAAAATAAATTTTATGAATTGATGTCTTTACACACAAATAAGTAAAGGGTATGCAGAGTCTTTATAGGATTTTTAAAACGACGTGTTTTTTTTTTCTTTCTATCACTGAATTTGTTCAACCTTGTGTAGAATTGTATCAAGGGATACATTGAAGTGAAAACTATCTAGATGCAAAAAGGTGTATCAAAAGAAAGCCACGTCTGTTTATGTAATATACTCTATTGCTTTGAAACGTAAATAGATTTTCAGTAGTAGTATTTTTAGCTACAAACTAGTGACATATTCAAGAAATTATATCAGTACAGACGTATTTTTCTCACTGTGTACATTCAAACCTCGGAAAACGATACCTTCACTGTTCTAGTATGGGGGTAAAAAAACCCATGCATACATAATAAATCTAGGTTTTTCATTTTTCTATGAATTTAGGAATTATTTTTACATATAGATTAGCAATAAATAAATGTACTAATCACCCACCCCACATGCAATCACTCCCTGGATTTTAAAATAAAATAAAAAATATCGGAATTGGTGATATATAAAACTTTTGATTTTGTTCCATCTTTCGCCGAGGAATTGAATATAAATTTGACTTTTGTATCAACACTTATTTTAATTGTATTACATATACCCATACAAAATCATGATTAATTACTGATTTTTCAACCATCAGAGTTTTCAATAAAAAAGGGGGCGTTCTTTCACCAAAAAATAAATAAGGATAGTCATAAAAACAAGTCCCTCTTTAAGATAACATAAATATTCTAAGGAACACCATAACTAAGTTCTGTTTTGCGACAGTTTGATGAAAACAAATAAAAAAGTAGAAAAAGGGAGAAATATTTAAATTTTATAATGTTAAAATACCAAAAATGACAAATCGGTGCGATGAAAGAGCAAAAGCATCTTATATAATTCTCTAAAAAGTGCATTCAATATCCTTTTAACTCCATATATAATATTCTATTCTTCATTATTGCAAAGTTGTTTTTTTTTTGCAAATATAAAATAACTTGAGAGGTATCAAATCATATTGATTTAATATATGTACAAAGTATGATGGAACAAGTGCATCAATCCCATTATTTGTATATTAAACCTGTTCAATTTTGTCTTTATATGTTAATCAGGTACAGCAAAGTCTTGTTTATCTACCCCTAACAGACATTCTAATGTATATGTTATATATAACTGCATATAATGCTATGTAAGATAAAAATTCAATTAGTTACGGAATAATTTTATTAGAAAAGTAATTGATAAATTCGATGTTTTATTTTTACTTTGTTGCAATACATACATACAACAAATGTATGTTGATTTGTGTAGTTTTTTAAACTTTGTATTGAGTAGCTTAGAGAAATGAAATGGGAGCTATTTGTATACGTATGAGTGAGCGTTAGGGATGTCATGGGACCATGCAGGTCTTTGCTCGGTGGTAAGTGGATCATGGTGAGTCTTATGCAATATTTTGGTGGTTCGGATCTCATATACTCTAATATTTTTAGATAATGACTATTGATAATCATTTTATGGATTAAAAAAAAAACAATTAGGTGCGACCCATGATATTCACCTACAACTGATTTGAGGGATAATGATCAATTAGGGTTCTAAAATTCTAAGACAGTTCGACGAAAAGTACCAGAATATATATTGTTTAAATGCCAAACATATAAATATGACCTGTGATGAATATATGTATATATGAGTACATTTGTATTTTGAATTCGAAATCAGGATTAGGATTTTAGCCCACTATGGCTTACAAATTAAATAAGAGTATGAAGAATAATTTATTTTATCCAAGAATAACTTTTGTTTACTTCACAAATGCACTAAGTTACGTAAGTAGCAACAGGATTTGAACTACATTTTACTGTGTTGTTTTGAACATCATTAAAATATTACTACACATTATTTTAACTATGTATTTACATATATGTCAAGAAAAATATTATACTGTTCATTAATAAATAAAACTAGAAGAATAAAGACAATATTCATTAAAATAACACATAAATTGTGTTATTTAGGTATTTTTTTTTGGGTGAAATGTCCTATGGAAAAAAAGGTTTTCCTTACGTTATTAGAGTCTACTAAATTCTGCTACATCAATTTGAATATAATTTTTATTAAAAACATTTCAAGTTAACAAAGAAGTTGCGTCGTATCCTGAAAGATTAATATTGTGATACTCCCAGTACCCACTCAAATTAAGTTTCTTTTTTGATATAACATTTTCTTTTTTTGTATCGATAATTAATCAAAAATGCTTCACTCTACAAAGACATTAATAGTAATAAAAAAAAATATTATTTCTAGTAAAAGATTATTAATATTGAAGCAATTTTGACCAAAATAATTGCAGCATGATTTCATAGTATATAATTTTGAAGAAAGAAAAAAGACTTTCATAAAAACATTTGAAACTTGAGAAATTTGGGTTCTAAGTACATATATATTTTTTTAGAAAACCATTCAATATGTCCTCATTTTGGTTTGATATTAATAAGAAAAAATATCATTGATAGAAAGAGGTTAATGGATGATTATTGATAATTTATTTCTCATGATAAAGACCAAAGTACTACAATTATCATTTATCAAAAAATTTCAAGAGTATATATGTACATAGAAAATTAAGAACAGAGTACTAATCAACTTTTATTTCTTATAGTCTTTCAAACACCCTCACATTTAATTATAATATACTAAAGGAAGAATATTAGATTTGAAACTTTCTATTTTTAATAGCGTAAAGATTAACTTTAAAGCTTTTAGTTATCTACATAGGATCAAATATACCAAAAAAAGTTGACGGGACTTTTTCAAACAATAGAAAATGTTCATAGCGGGGCTTAAGGAGTACAACTCTGTAAATAATGTGGAAATAAACCAAGGAGCTATTAAACTTTAATGAAACGTCGATCCCAACATTATCCCTTTGGTTCAAAGTGATTTTTATTAAGGTACAAAAATAATTAGAAATAAACAATTAAAAATTAATATTTCCTACAATTTTAATAATATCTGCATGTTAATAAATATAATTAGCTTTTTAAAATGATTGTACTTCCAATATAATATTAAACACATAATATGCAATTTTAAATAAATTAATATAAAATTGTTTCTTTATAAGAAGTTTTTTTTTTTAATCAAAGAGCCTATGTAAAGACTTTCTATTATGGGAACATTTATTTTCATGTTTGCATGTATATAATTTGAAAAGTAATTTTATTACATATTTGATGTGTATTACATCTATAAATGATCTTCCTTATGTACATATATACGATCATTCACATGTAAGCTTCTAATACTTTAAAAAAAAGATACTTTTTGGAAGGGTACCAAATAATATCATTGTTATTACATGATCTATGAATGATATAAGTTTGATTGGGACAAACTTAAAGGACATAAACTTTAAATTTCTAAATTTTGAAATGCTACAGGATAATTTTTTATTAAATTCCCCAAAAAGTTTCAACTCAATTACTCAGAATTTTATTATGAAATTTGGTATAACACTATGAATAAAAAATACTACTAAATATTTAATTTTTTTTGGATTCTAATAAGGATAAATGTTTTTGCTTTTAAGTTGGCACTAGTGCCACTGACATCTGTGAGACATAACACGTCAAAATATTCAAACAGTTGAAATGTTTAAATGAATATTCCAGACACAATTCTTTTGAAATTTTAAGAATCCGTGATTTATGTCTCGAGATACATAACCTATTGTTCAAAGAGTCCGACTGTCCGATTTTTAATTTTAAAACTCAGCAGTTATTATTCAGTGATTATTGACATAATACAAGTGGGGGAGGATTCCCAATATTTTTTGTCCATAGTAGTACTCTACATTTATTGAGTGAGTCCATGAGAGTAGCAGCACTGATTAACTTTACGATTTTTCAATACAAAAATCACTTTTAAAAATGAAAGATCAAATATAAACGCTTAATTTCAGTTTTTTTCTTTTTGTTTATGTTTTTTGCTTTAAAAATAATCAAACCCCAAGGCGTTTTTCCTCTTATATCACAATCCTTTAAAAATGAGGTTTTTAAAAAAAATTAAAATAGACTTTGGATAGGATCAATGATCGCACAATGCATAAAAGTTCATATATAGAACGAATATTACATTTTACAGGAAATTAGTGTATCTTTAAGAGTAGGCAAGACCGGGAACAATTGCAACATTTTAACATCCAAAAAAGCTATAGGCATGACATTCACATCACAATTATATAATATGATAATAATTAAAAGCACAAAAATCAAATATTTCATCAACTTTTCCTTGAGATATTTTATTAAAATGATTTTGAGGAGTAGACTTAATTTTCTCATTGAACTTTATTTATGTAACATTGAAGTGTCTATTTCATTGACTTATTTATCTATATTTTCATATAGTTTATTAAAATTCAGAATTCACTCATTGAGGAGATATTTGTGAGATAATAAGTTGAAAATTAGTTATTAATTCAACACCTTGAAAAGTTTAAATGTTTATTACTCAGAAGTTTAGCTCAATTTTTTTTAACATTTTATAAATCGGATGCCAATGCAATTTGTGAAAAAACTACAGACAAGTACGGGTAACTTAGGAATAAATTGATTCAATAATTAACGAATGTAAGTATATTGAGTCAAATTTTGGGGCATCTAACTCAAATTTGATCCCAGTAATTCGAATTATGTATCAATCTTTTTTTCAAAAGTACTGCTTCGTTCACTTTTGTAGTCTTAAAAATATGCACTTTAAACTAAAAAAAGTACCTACACATAAAGTGGTATATTATTTATTTTTTCTGTTTAAAGGATATGAATAATGGATGATTATTCTAAGAAATATTTATAGTTCATAATACTTAAGAAATACTTGAGATATAAAATAGTGCTGAACATTCCTGCAGTGAAATCCATGAAACACTAAACGAAAAAAGTTTAACCTTGATTCTTCCTTGTACAAATATTTGATATATACAAGAGGGACTGAGAAAATGTCAAATTAAATTCGACAAAATGTTCAATACAGATCACTATACATGTAAAACGTTTTATAAGTCTTTTTTTTTTAAATATCAAGGGATTTATATTTATTTTACAATTATATTAATGTCTTTTTTCTTTTACTTTTTTAAAAAAAAGTAAAGTTATATCACATAAAGTTTTATAAAATAGTACACATTTTTAGAAAAGCATACAACTGATATAAAAACGTAGAATTAAGTTAACAACAGCAATAAAATAATATTAAACAAATATACGGAACATAAACTATCCAAGAATTAAGAATAAAATAGTTTTAAAATAAACTATATGTGACTTTCTAAAGCATTGGTGAATAAGAACTGCAAGTGACCAGCATTTTGAAAAGGATTTTAGGTTCAATTACGTATGTATACTTTGAAGTTATAGGTAATGTAAATATAAAGTAGGATGTGGATGGAGAAGTAATTTTTTTTTAATTTATGGAAGTGTTTTTTAATATTTTTTTTATTAGTGAGGACACATTTTTATATTTTGGAAATTCTGTAAAACACGAGAGAAAAAATCTTTTATTTTCATATTTTTAAAGCAAATGGAAAAGTTTCGCACAAAAAACTAAGTTGCAAACCACTTTTGAGGATAAAGGAATACTAAATTATGTCTTAAAATGTGTGTATCGGATTCTAAATTTTGTTATAAATTATATTTCAGAATATTCATATCTAAAACAAACAAATAATTTAGTGTGGATGTTAAATATCTCAGAAATCTGATATAGAGCCAAATAAAATTGTTTATTTATAAACCTGTAATCAAGGCATCAAACACTAATAAAATCTGTAATGTCGTGGGTTTGACTTGACGTGCAAATTGTTAAAATGAAAACCTCACTTTATATTTTATAAAATTAAAAAAGAACAACATCAATAATTTTAACTTTCTTTTTTTTACAAAGTGAAAATTGTGGCATTAGCTCAAGATTCTTGCATTAATTTTAAATTGAAGTAAATGTTTTTTCTTACATGTATTTTTGTTTACCAAAGTTGAGCTATATGAAATAAATAACACGACAACAATGAGATTTCTTCAATATTTGTAGATGTCATTTGCATTTGCATGTTTTTATTGGTAGAGTTGTGAACAATCAGCCTTCCCCTCTCTCTCTCTCTCTCTCTCCCCCCCCCCCCCAATACGAACGTTTTTTGCACTAAAATTGCCTCATTTAGTAACTTGAACTATATACTTGTTTATTTTTACAACTGTCATTATTCTTTCTCAATTTGCGTAGAGAACACATTTATTAAAGGGATACGTTTTGACATAAGAAATGAGTTAAAATTGTATAAATCAAATCTTTTGAAGTGACAGGGTGCGACAAAATACACATTTTATATATTTTTCAATTTTAGTTTCAATGCACCCAATATAAAAACTGCTTTTGAATAGAACAGCAAGATAATTCTTCATTCTCATCGTTGTTGAAAAGTTGACATTATATTATCTCTCATTCTTACCATACTTACATATGATATCATCTCAGGTGTCTCTGTGAGGGCTCTTAATGAGTTTTAAAAAGGTGACTCAAAATTGCTAAAAAGGTGATAAAGATCCAACAAGATCTGTATTCGGTTGAATAAAGATCCAAAAAGGATCTGTAAACCAACGTTAAATTCAATAATAAAAACCAGTGTTTCATCAAATCTTGCTGAAAAATTTCCCACGTCTAAAACTATGACTCTACAAAAAATATTTAACTGAATTTCTAACTATGTAAAAAGATATTGATTGTCATTTTTAATTTGAAATGGTGGTATACCAAAAAATATTGGGGATGAATAATCCAACTAATGTTTGCTTAAATTTAGTAATATACATATGTATACAATAATTTAGTTCGATTTTTCAAAAATATATCTGTAAATAAAGAGGTGGATGAGAACAAATAGAAATTGACTACAATAAATAAATTACATTTATAAGATTTTGAATTGGAGTTCCCTCTGATTTAGTCTTTAATTACTAGGATAATTCCCTAATCATTTTCTCGAAATATTTTAATATTTTTCAGAAATGAATATAATCTAATAAATTTTCCTGATATTGTGAGAAAAAAATCATTCAAATTGGTGGTGATAAGGTTCTATAAATTGACATGGAGTGACCTTCTTGTTGGAACTGAAATACTTAGTACTACTGAGCTTTTTTGGGTACGTTTTACTAATTAGGCAGAAAAATTGACATTCAGATCATGGCTAATTTGCCAAGTTTTGTTTGTCTCAAAAAATGCAATGAATAAATTCATTCAAATCTCTTTAATCCGTTAAGTCATCGATATACATAAATAGATGTTATAAACAAATTATATGACTATTGGAAAAAAGATTAGAGACAATAATATTATATGTTTTGATGTATGCAATGTAATGATGATAAATGATCAATCCATTTCCATTGATTACTTGCTACTTTTAATAAGGAGATAATTGCTATTAATTTATTATTACATATCTTCTTCTTCGTATTTTGATGCAAATATATTCTTCAACTAGTCTTTGCAAATAATCTAAAATTTACACAACCAATTCACATGTAAATCTTCATTAGAACTCTCAGTCTCTTCTTTTTTTTTTAAAAAAAAGGAGGGAAGGCTTTAAATCAACTGGTAGTTGAGTGTTTTTACTTGACGTCATCATTGTGAAAATCGTCCATTTTAAGGAAAGCATAAAAAACAATTTTTGAGGGAATAAAAAGATGAAAAGAAATGGTGAATGACTGCCTTCTACTTGGATGTGACATCAAATGGACCTGACAAATAAAAAGACTTGAACCCATTCCGTCTACTAAAAATATAACTCTCTCTTTTTATTATAATGTAGTAAGTATTAAAAATTTGTTAATACATTATTCTACATTCACAATTACGCAATGTAGTGAATAAATTAACTACTACTTTTGCATGGATTATATATTTTATTTCAGTTATACTATTTTTTGGTTCCAAATTGTTATGGAACAACAATAGTTCTAAAAATTTAGTCAGTTCATTGGGGTTTGTAACTAAACTATTACGCTAATTTTATTCAAATATCACTACTTTTTTAGGTATCATGTTGTATTTATACACAAGTGTTCAGTTTTACTTTTATTTTTACAGCCACTTAATGAAGTTTCCTCAAAGTATTTGTCAATTTATTAAAGAAATACCTATATATCAACTAAAAGTTCCCAACATGGCGTCGTTTATCATGCAATCTGTGACGTCAGTGAAAATGCTCAGTACGTATAAGACCCAATATCAGGGAGATCAAGAGTTAACAAAATAATAGTAATAATTTTAACCGGCCGTGTTTTAGGTCGCCAAAACCCTAGTTTGATATAATGATATAAATATAGTGTCAACAAATGGAATGAACAAATTAAATAACAATATAAGTACAAATATTTCTTGTCTTGGAGTTACATTTAATTAGATATTAAATTGTTAATCCTACTTTGTTACGAGGGATGAGTACATAATAATTAGTAATAATAGTAACTATCGCACAATTAGTTTTAAGTACTTATAAGATTATATTGACACTCAAGCTATAATCGTACATATTATTGTCTTCTTAGAACTATGAACTAATTTACATTTACTTAACTATTTACGAATTGTTTGTCCCATTTGATTTTAAAGAATTGGACCCTTGATTTTATACACATATGTATAGTATGTAACATGTTATTTGTCTACAAACATTACAAGAGCACAATAAGAAGCTAAAGGAATATAACATGTTTTATCAGAATAGAACGGATCTTCAAATTTCGAAATATGTATATGAAGGTGATAATTATCATAAATCATATGTTAGCAACATGTTCTGTACTTCATTCTATTGTATCTACAGTTATAATGCTATAATCTTAATTAAGCCGCTCTCCTGTTTCTTTAGTTATATTATTCCACAAGATGCATTACTAAATATGTATTTGTAATTTGTTTTTCACAAAGTATTTGTGAATAATTGTGACCTTTTTATGTCAAATTTACAAGATTAATAACAATTTTATGTTCCTAATTAGTATAAGTGTTAATTGGAGTCTAAACCGTATGTTTGCTTCTTCTTATTTTATTAGTTTGTATTATTTTTATTTTTTTTCTCCGTTTGTTGCGTTTCTACCCATTAATCTCATCATAAGTATATTTTTATACTTAAGAGCTGCTAATAACATAAAATAATTTATTTTTCATTAAAAAAAAATTATAAAGTATTTTTTTAACTATAACGTTTTTTTGTTTTTTTTAAATTATTATTAAAAGTTATTTATCAATCTATCTTTATGTATGTATGCTATTATTATACCAATTATCCATGTACTCTATGCATATTAGTGATATAGGGAATACTCACGTTTGCATTTGCATCCAAAAAATATCAACACATTTCTAATTTTTTCCTTCCATTCATACTCGCATTAGTATATCCACATTTTTCACTATTTGATAACATGTATACATAAATTTGTATACACAAAAAGTTAGTTTTTTGTGACAATCAACTCCATGTCTATTTTGGAGTAGGCTATGATAATAAAAATTGAACACAAAATTAAAAGAGGAAATTGTTGTGATTGAGTTGATGAAAGAGTTCAGACTTAAAAATTAGAGTATCTTTTTTTGTCATTCTATAGTTGTCTATGGATAATTTTGTTCTTCAAGGAATTTGGTCATGATACCTAATTAGATACGGAACTATTCTACTAACATGGAAAATTACCATTTAGGTACATACATATTTTTTTGAGCTGTTGATTCATCTCCTCCCTTTATTAGTGTCTTGAATATTGACGTGTCAAACTAAAATTGAGTTTAATACTCCAAGATTTGAAATGAGTTATCTACCAAACGATTATATATCCCATTGTGTACATAATTATTTATTTTACAAAAATATTTAGTTACTAGGTGTTGTTTACTTTGTGTAAATCTGAATAGTTGTATCTTTGATGTAAAAAAAAAATCAGCCTAGTACTTGATTTATAGATAATGAGCCAAGAAATAGTCATTACTTGGCATCTCATGAGATAACAGTATTTTATATACAATATCTTTCAACTAAAAGTAACTTTTATAAGTATATGTAAATGTCACTTACATTTATTAATTTTCTAGTATATGTAAAAAATGATTTTTGATCGGATTTCATACTAAATTTCCAAACTCTTAATATTTTCTTTTATATTCTAAGAAAAATAAATTTGTAATGTATATAATTCCATTTAATAAGTAATTGAACACATAAAAAGCCATAATAAGTGGGTCAAAATGAAGATTCAAGTTCACTAAGATCTCAAACCTGTGTTTAAGGTTGTACACAAAATATGTTTTGTAATTAATGAAAAAACTTCATGATAAATTATTACTTCTCAAACATTGAGCCTTTATCTCCAATAAAGGCTTCCACCCTGCAAAATATTCATGTTAATGCGTTAAATTCATCAATTTAAAAAAAAATTGCAAAAGAAATTAGTGGCTCAAAAATCTTTCACATTATTTTAAACCTCCTTACCAATAAAAGTAATTAGGATACTTAATTGCAGATTTAAATTATTGATCTTTAGATTATTAATAAATTAGGTTTTTAATCATTTATTAAAAGACTTTAAAGGAAGAATATATGCAAAAAAAAAAAAATGATAATAATATTTTATCTATAAAAGACTTATATGCAAAAGTATCAGACCATGTTAAAAAAAGACCTGAAAAAAATGGTATAATCGTTTATATTATATATATATATATATATATATATAATTTTATATATTAAAGAAAAAGTTGAAAATTATTTTTTAGGTTTTTTTTTTCGAAGAATAAACAAAATGTTATGAACAAACATTAGAAAAAGTAAATATTTAAACTCATCAAACTATAAACTACCAAAAAAATATAAATCTTTTAAATCCCTGTTATTTTTCAAAAACGACAACAACTTTGTTTGATGTACAAAGTGTGTGCAAAGATGGTTAAGAAGATATCAAATGAAGTGCAAATCTTTTGATATGTGAAACATTTAACTTTTAACTTTTCATACTTATAATAATAACACCAATCAACAAAATTAGACTTTTTTTTTGTTCTTTACAATGTATTCAACTGAACTTAGTAGAATTCATTTTATGGCGTAAGATTTTTTTATTAACTACACATTTTTTAGGCAAAAGCTATAAAATTCTTTGTATTTTTCATTATTTTTAATATTCAAAGCTTTATTTGATGCTTTAAATTGGAATAAATGATCTGAATATATTTCCGTTCCAAATGTATAATTAGGATATTCAAAACCATTTTTATAAAGTCTTTATCATATTTTTATTCGAGTCATCTTTGTTCGAGTAGGAAAGTTAATATCTTTTTTATAGATAAACGTCTGAACTTTTATTTAAAAACTTCAAAAACGCTTTATGTTCTTATCAATTTGAACATGAAAATTGAAGGAAATGAAAGAGAGGGAGAGAGAGAGAGGAGGTGGTAGGAACAAAGGAATCAAACTAAGTAAATCCCCTTAGAAAGTGTAATCCAAGTCTATGTGACAACGAAATCCCCACTTAACTATCTTTAGATATTTTTATTTATCATACTAAATTATATCTCCAAATTAAATTACCTTCAGAACAAGGAAAATACATTTATTTCATCCGATAAATAAATTCATCAAAAAAGAAATTTGACGAAGCATTTTTTCTTTTAATATTAATTGACAAAATAAAGCATTTTAGCCTTTTTTCTCAAACTTTGACCGAAATGTGCGACCTAAAGTGGACATCGTAAAATAATATAATTTTGCATAGATTATTTTCTTACCACATGACATTTGTTCTGCACTAGCCTTAAACGAAATTCAAAAAAAGCTGAAAACTGATCAGCCTTGTCTTTAGTCTACTTTTTTGTATGAAACAATGTCATTTCTCTCTAAGAGTCCCATTTTCTGAGATTTACCGGGGTTTTACACCTAACAAAAATTCTCGGGAAATTTCATTAGATCAAAGGTTAAATACATGTAGAAGAATTACTCAGCTATAAGTTTTTACTATTTGTGCTTTACAAATGTTGCAATATATGCATTAAAAATGAATGCTACCCAACGTAGTAGAACCAAAATGTTTTGAATATTCGAACTTTACTACCACAATATATGTTCCTTGTCCCTTTTTTCATTTTCCTTATTATAGATACCCTATTGACTATATTCTATGCATGCAAGATATATGTATGTAATATATTGATACGAGGGGGGAAAAATAGGTCATTGGAATCAATTTAAAAAACTTAAACATTAATTATACATCGTGTAAATGATGTACAAACTTTTAACTTGCGAGTCGGGTCGAGTTACGTACTTTACAATCACACAAAGTGTAGTTCCACCAAAAAGTTCCTTTTAAAAATTTATAATGAAAAAAATATTATTGACGTACTGATTATTTTTGAGTATATGTATATGTATGTATTTATCAAGTTTGTATGCTTATGACAATACTTTTTTTGTATAGTGCACATTGATAATAAATACAAATAATCCTTGAGCTTCCCTCTTTATATCTATGTATGTTGACAAATATCAAAACTATAACGAAATAATATTTATCTATTACTTCACTTTCCAATAGTACAAATTTTGGATATTTAATTAATGTATTCTCGGAATATATAAAAATATTTTATAAGAGAATAGCTACTTAGATTTTACAGTATTTATTGTTTACTACCGGGATTCCAAATTTCCTAGGAAATTTGGTTTCCCAGGATTTCGCTGAAAGTCATTTTCACAGGAAATGAGAATTATCCACGACATTTAAAATGATACTTACATTTATTTTATATGCTTAATACGTCTTTTGCAAAAGACTTCCAACTGTATAAAATGATAATAATTTATCACCAGATCGTGAGTAATTTATGTTTTACAAATATGTAGCGTTTAATTGATATACATATTATCAAATAAAAACAGAGATATTTTTGTTTAAACTATCTTTTGAACATTTTAATAATTTATATACATTCGAGTGTATTTCTAAAATACAAAAAATAAACAAGCAAACAGCCAAAGGAAGTCAAATAGATTATGAATTCTTTTTAAGCATTTCTTTAATATATGAGAGATGATAAAAATTCAATAAATAATTGAATTTATTAAATATTAGTAAAAATAAATCTTAGGGTATTTTTGCCATATAAAACGGCAATTAATATGTACAGTATTTTTCCTCACCTACTAAACAAGGACTTTACAAGGTATATCCCCCTTTATATGACTAATTTTCTACTACAATCCCTTTAAGTAAAATTTTGGGAAACTGGCAGTCATTTAATTGCCTCTTTAATATTTACCAAACAATCCTCCTTACATATGTTAAAGATTTAGAATTACGTTTTCTATATACAGTAAGATAAAGTAAGATAAATTCAAGTCAAAAAGTATTTTAGTCTTTTTATTGTCCATCAAGAGACGCATTTAAATCGAATTCATGACAATATCTTTTTTTACTAAAGATACTTAGCAAATCTTTGTTTGACTAAGGTGATTTACTTGAGTATTTTATAGATTTAAATGAGAAAACTTTAGAGCAGTGTTCAGACTTTTCTTTACAATTATAGCCTTGTTTCTATCGAATTTGAGACAAATGCATCAAAGAAATATTATAATGCTCAAATAATAATTATTTAATATATAAAAGAACATTTTGTATTTCTAGGAATTATATCAAATATATTTGTATTCCATGAGACCTGAAGAGTGCATATTTGATTTGAGAGTGTTTACATTCATTGAAAATAAATATAATTAAATTTATTATAACTTTAAATAAAGAGCATTCTTTTAATACATTTGATAAATGTGTTTCTACTGATTTTTAGCAATAGTATGATTGCTAATCTACCAATTAAATTTTAGCAAAACATGTCATTGAATGATAAGTTACCATAACTTAGCCTTTCTGCAATCCACCCTAGTAGTAGTCGTAGGTTTTTTATCACTACCATATTACGATTTAGCATACAAATTAAATATCTATTTTAAAAATAAAATTTTATAAACGTGCCTTAATTACTGTTTTAAAATTGACTTAAATGAACAGTCGACTGAAACACATATTAATTTGTATTATCCTAATTAGATTTTAAATACTTGAAATATGTAACATGACTTTTTTTTCTGTTTTTTTTTTTTCATACTCTGAAATAAAAAAGAATTCTTGACGTCTTTGAAGAGGTATGCCTTTCTTTTATTTAATTTAACTTTATATAGGTAAATGTAAAATTGAATCGAATATCATGTTACCGTTTATAAAAAAAATTATATATTTTATTTTCACATGGAAATATTTCTAAAAATGGGTATTAGTTATATGTAGTTATTTACCTAGTATATCAAATGTCAATGAAAAAGAAAGCATCAAGTATTGGGATATTGAATGTACCATTAGTATATACATAAGTAAATTATTGACCTCCTCTATGTACATTTTTATAACTTTTATCTGAGAAATAAGTATGTAAGGTCACTCACCTCCTAATTATGCATATGTATATAGTCCCTTTCTTGCAATACGTGCAAAAACTCTTAATAGAAACCCAATAGTATTGAAAGCTAATCACATATTTAGAAGGAAATATTCAATTAATTTACTCCAATAGTGTACTCTTATATATTGAGTACCAAGACTGTAGAATCTCTCTTAGACTCTTTACTGCAACCATTTAATTACTTAATCTTACAAAGCAGTCTACTGCATCTACTCTTCCATGCAACTATTTGACTTTCATTAATTTTTTGTATAATTTTTGTTTGAATTTATTTTATGAGGAACAAAGGTGCAATCTTGAGGAGAGAGAGGGTAGGGTAGGAAAGCACAAAATACATTTGTTTGCCAAACTTAGTAGAAACTAGTGTGGTTTGGACTACCGGTACTATTTTGGATATGGGATACTGACGCAATTAAAACAAACTTATAATAAAACTCTATTGAAACCGGTATTTGTAGCGACGTCAAGTCAAAAAGTTAAGTGAAAGTTATGTGAAAAAAATCTGAATGCACCCTTGTTATGTGATGTGAGTTTATCCTAACGACTCTGCAATTTTATCTTCTGTTTACTTAAAAAAGTATCAAAATACGGATACCCATTTTGTTACCAAAACAAAAATATAGATATCATGACAGCACTAATAGAAAGTTTAGTTCTTCATAGAATTACTTTCAATAAGTGTATTCTTAAAATCATGACTTGATTAAGTCATACATGCATACATATGGAAAGCCATATTAGTTTAAATCACGTATAGTTCTTTTTAATTATTCGGAGAGCTTAAAAGTTATGCTGCGTTTATGTAGAATTAGCTGCTGTCATTCAAAACAAAGTCTTGAGGGAAAGAACATAAATATTGCTTTCTCTATGTAATTAATCATGAAATAACTGTAATTTGCATGTTTCATTTCAAGAGTTTATTTGTTTCTAGCATTTGGTTTGTTTGTGTTTATGAAAAAGTGTTTGTAACTCCAAAGAAATGAGGGAATGGAAAGAAACAGTGAAGAATGTGAAATGGTATTTTTTTTTGTTTTGTACAATTTGTTAAGTTGGATATGTTGAGAATGATTCATAAATAGTCATGTACAAAAATTTTCATTCAACTTGTGAATAATATTTTTGGAGAAACAGTTTTAATAGCAAACAATTGAATTTGAGTTATTAAATGTTTGTATAATATCAAAGTTATAAGTACAGATGATTGAGTTATCAATATAGTTAATACTCTTTCCAGTATTTAATTCACAAAACTATTGGCTAATCTTTAAGGTTCTTCAAAGGTTTCTAATATCTTCTTTTTTTCTTCTTTCAATTATATATAAAATATTGAATAAAGTTTTACAAATCCTCATATAAAACACTTATATTTATGAGATAGTCTTCACTGGACAAAAAAGTGTTCTTAAATAACATCCTAAACTTATTGATGATGTTTGAACCAATTCTCTATCATTCCATCTCAAACTGCTTGGTGTAAAAATTTCAAACTAAACCCATTTCACATTAGATAGATACATATGTACATTTATTTTTTGCTGAATTTCGAATAACAGCATTTTCTCCAGAGCAAATTTACAACTCTCTCTATTTTTTTAACAAATACACAGGACTAATAAGTTGAAATATAAACTGTTAAAACTTAGTATATACTTCCTATATATAATTGCTTCAGTTGCTCTGAGTGGATAACAGATTTTGAAAAAATTGAAATTTTGTTTGGACTAAGATTGCAATAAAAGAAGTACCAAAGTAATGTAAATGTCTACAAAGTTTAATAAGAAACAAATAACAGAAACTATCTCAAGAATAAGGCACAAAGTGTAGGCCTAGACAAATTTACCATAATGATACAAAAATAAAAAGTTAGAAATAGATTAAAATATTATTTTGGTCCGACTTAAATAGTTTTCCATCAGAATAATATACTAATATTTAAAGGAATTTTTATAAATATTTTTGTCCAAGAACTATGTACCAAGAGTTCTTGAGTCATTAGTCTTTCTTAAGATATTCAATCTAGTTTGACTCTTTTCTACATAGGTATATTCGTAGGATATTGAGTATCAACCAAAAAAAAAATTTGATCTCAACCTGCAGTGAGACAGTCTCAACATTCGAACAGAAATACGGATGAAGGGTCATTATTTTGTAGAAAAACTTCAAATTGATCTTGGAAACAAGTGTTTTATTGATTTTAAATATATTTGTATGCAGTGGTCATGATAAATAGAATATTATAAATTATGAATATCTTGGACAGAATATAATTTTCAAATATAATACATTCTGAAATTTGTTTGTATTTTCAAAAATAATGCTTCAAATTTATTGAAATGGTCACTGAGTTGGGAAACATTATTTAGAATTTAAAATATGATGACGGTTTTTGTATTGGTTTGACTTTTCAAAAAGTTATTACAAAAAGAAAGAACTTTACGTAAAATAATGATAGAAATAAAGATAGCACATTAGGAAAATAAGATCTTATTGCTGTTTTAACATTACCAAAGGAGAAATTGAATATCAGTTTATATTGAATTGAGTTTCATTTTTTGAAAATTATAAAATAGTTTTCAAATATCATGCATATTTCAAAATAGACTTTCATTATTTCACCCAACATATGTACATTAGTATTTTTATTAACATAATAAATTGAATTTCAAAAAATAAAGTATACATAATGTCAGAGAAAAATGCAATTTCTTTAGAGAGAGACTACATTTTAATGATTAGAAAAGAAAAACAGGTATTTAACTTTCTTTTTTTTTTCTTTTTTTTTTTTTTTGAGTTAATGTGAAAATTATATTTTATTGCTAAAGAGAAGACACCTCATTCTTCTAAATTAAAAACTAAAAATTTCCCACCTATATTTGTCGTAAATTTTCTTAAAAACGCATAATATAATTATAATATTATCCTTGTACTAATTATATTTTTTATATACAAGAGTCTCCTTCTTTTGGGATACATTGCCTTTCAAGTACGTACATTTGGATACATGAGTCAACCTCATTACCAATTATAGATAAAACTGCTTCGTTTGCTAAATATTATTCATTACTTTTAAACTATCGATATCTGAGCTGTTAATAAAAAAAAAATAAAAAAAATAAGCAATATTGTGAAAGTAGCGTGAATTTTATAAAGTTCGACTTAATTATTTACGATCTTACCAAGTCAGATGGTAGGGATCTAAACCAGAGCTGGGGGGGGCTTGTACTCCCGACTTATATTGCAGATGCATTTCAAATTGGCTTTACAATACCACACATAATTACATAATTTTGACCAGCGTAAGGGAATCAAATGAAGCATTGTGACTCCCTTACGCTAGTCAAAATTATGCTTACGCTCATATGACTCCATGTGCCGAATGAAAGCTCGTGTACTCTTTCCTTTTCTCTTCCATATACACATTTGTACAAACTATGATCTACTCTGCCGATTTGTTAAATGTAGTTGATCATATGTACAAATGCCACAAATTTGTGATAATTTTTCTAATTACTATCATTTTTGTAGTTTGATATGATACTTGACATCAAGAAGTACTTTTAACTATCTTTTAGAAGGAGCACAGATCCAAAAATGGTATTCATGTTTATTTTTGCATAACAGATATTATCTAAAAGTCTGAGGCGAAGGATGAGTGTGTGAAAAAAAGATTTATATTTCAAAATAGAAAAGTCCAAAAATAATGATGTGTTAACAAATTTCTGTTGATGAAGCTTTGCGATGCAACATCTCTCTTTTCCTCGTATTTTAAGCTCACCTCATATTTCTTTCAACTGCAATTTCAAATTCGATTCCGACTTTAAGTAAAAGGACTTGTGACTCAAAAACAATCGAAGTTAAAACATTCAGACATGGATTTTATTTGAGACTCACAAATATACTTTTTTTAAGTTATTACTATTTAACCGTCATTTGTCTTTTAAAAATGGTACAATTTTAAATTTCACGAAATCCTTGATGAGAAATTGGAGTCGAGTTACACTTAAAACTCATTAAAATAAGCAGTATGTAGATTGGACTCGGACTCAAAGTGAAAAGACTAATAATTCAGCTCAGACTTTAATAGCTTAAAGGCTCGTGACACTTAACTAAAACTGTTAGACTGTTAAAGCCGTACTTAAAATATCTGTAGTTTGAAGTTATTGTTGGGCTGATGTATATTCAAGTGGTTCATCCTTATCCTTTAAAAAATTAATACAGCATTCAAAATGAGCGTGAAATTATGCATGTCCCTCTTACATTGAGACATAAATCAAATATGTCATGATTTTTTTTTCTGGTATAAAATTGCAAATGTATATATATATATATATATATGTACATATTTCTTCATTATTTAATCATATATACAATACATAATGTATGAATACGTTGAAAAGAATAAAAAAACTTTTTGACACAAAATTATTTACATAGATTCTAGGAAAGGGAAAAATATCTAATTAATGACATGACTTGAGTAAAAATATATATGCTTAATTTAGAAATTTCGCATCAAGAATAAATTTCATCAAATAAATAAACAATTGTAAATAACGTATTTCATTTTTAAAACATTAATTTTCTTCTTGACAGAGGGAGGCAAAGTTTTTTTATATCATATTTGTATAAATTGTTCCATTTATGGTATGTAAACAATTCAATTATAACCATACCATATAATTCTTTCAAGCATGATAAAGCCTTTTTTACATTACCCTATAAAATGACAATCATTTAGTGAATGATCTTTTTTCTCTACATATGTTAAAAAGCAACTAATAAGATTACTTGAATTTCATAATAACCAGAATAAATTTAACTCAATTTCTACTTTAAAAACCTTAATTTATTATAATAGCCCAAAGTTTTTTTGTTTTTTTTTCAAGGTTATAAAAAAAATTTGAAATTAATTTCAAATACATTTCAAGAGATGTAGTTATGACATAACTGGTCGTTAGGGTCCTGAGTTATCTTATATAAAATATTTTATTTCAATTGATGTCAGAAAAAAAATCCAAATTTCATTATTTTACTAAAATGGAAACCAAAATATTAATGAAAAGTTGCTTTCATCTTCAGAGCCAGACACACTACTTTCAGCATCTTTAAAGAACTCACAGACATAAATAAGTTTATAACAAGTTAACGAAAAAGATCTCAGGGATAACTTGCAACAGAACCAAAAAAAAAAAAATATTTCGTTTGAAATTGGCACTTTGAAAAAATAATGTAGGTTTTAATCTAATACCATGTAGTAATTTTTAATAAAAAAAAATTTGCTAGGGAAATTTTTGCTTTTACTTTTAAAGAAACTTTGAATTTTCACAGTTTTATCAAATCTTTATGTACCTCATATAAACCCAATCAGAGGTATTTGACTAACTTTTTTATATTAAAATGACAGAAATTAACTATTTTATCTATTCATTAAAAAAACTACATTTATTTGAAATTTTTTAGTTCAAACTTATGAATAATATACATTTTTTAAAGCCATATTAATTAACATAAAAATGAGTTTCCTTTATTCAAGTCTAATAAAATATTTATATTCAAATAACTGTAGCCGTGTTTTTCCCCCGTGTATTTGCACATGTCTACTTGCTTCTCTAACACAATGTTATATACAGTACAGACCATTTAAATTAGAGAAAATGGAAGTTTTGGTTCAAAAATTAATTTTAAGCTTCTTGTACTGCCCCATTTTTGATGTAATGAGTCAAAAATTGAACTTTTGATAATTTTTTAAAGTTTCTTCAATCAGTAAAAAATATTATGCAACTACTTTTCAAAAATTTAAAATGTTTGAAATGGGTTAATTGCAAAGAGTTTCCCTCTTTTATTTACGAAAGTAAAAAAAAAGTACAAATATGATGAAAATGGAAAATATTATATTTATTGTTACTTGAAACAATATATTCATTGAAAGCTTCTGAAATGTTCATGCAGTATAATGGGCTCAACAAATATTCAATATTGCAAAAAATTTACACGGTCGTGGATTTTTACTGTTAATTTATTAAAATTATAATACTAAATAGGAAAAGAGTTTTATCTTGTGATATGAATGTTTTAAAAGTATAAATATATTTTTGAATATTTATGACGAAAAATTTATGTTATATTTAAAAAAGTTTCTAATATTAAAATATTATTTGATTTATAAAAGTTTAAAGAATAACTGTGGAATATATATTAGATGTTAATATAGTATGTATGTAAAACGATTGTATAAACTTTGAAAGAGAGTTTAATTATTTGAGATAAATCTATTAGTCTCAAATTTTTTATAAAGTGTTAAATGTGCCCGATAAACAATGCCTGAAGAATGCAATTCTTCACTGCTCCATAATGTACGGGCAACTTTCAAATATTAAATTGTATCTTTATTTCTTTATCAAATGATCAAAATGTTTTATTTGACTAATATAGAGCGATGCTTTGATATCAGGATTGGTAACGCTAAAAAAGGTGGTTTGGATCGATAGTGTCGCTTCATTTGTAGAGAAAATAATGTCGAAATTGTTTTTACAGAACTCATGTTACCGGGGAGTTGACTGTATTTGTTCTGTATATGATGTCATGGTTTTTTGGAGAGTGCGATGACAAGACGCGATGTAATGTGAAAATTCTGAAATTTGGATTTGTATTAGCACTGCAGAAACAACACTAACCTATGTGTCTTTCATGTCAGAAAGTGTTTCCGAACAAAGCCTTAAAACCTTCGAGACTTTTGGAATATTTGAAAAAAATACACTCTAATAAAGCAGATAACAATATTTTTAGTCGCTTCGAGAAAAGTTTCAGAAACAGAAAACTACTGGAAATATGTTTTTTAGCACTTCGCAACAATCCACTGACGTTTTGCATGCGTCATACAACACATTTTTGCTGATTTCTAGATCTGGTTAGCCTTATATGGTTAAAAATGAGCTTTTTTTGCCTGACACAAAAGAGGTTCTGCACACAGTTGTAGATAAGTCATCTGACCAAATTATAAAAGTTAAACTTCTCTGTGATAATTTTTTTCAAAGAAGAACAGTAGATAAAATGGCTAAAAACATTGAACAGACATTGTGTAAAGATGCAACATAATTTAGCTTGTAGTTGGATGAGTCAGCTCTACCAAGAAATGAATCTTTGCTTCTCGCTTATGTTCGTTTTGTCAAAGATGAAATGTTGATTCAAGATCTATTATTTGCTAGACAACTTAAAACAGACACTAAAAGAGATGTCGTTGATAATATTTTACAAGAAAAAAAATTCAAGCATTATTGTGTGTGCAACAGATGAATTACCATCCTTGATAGGTTGTCATCGTGGTTTCATCAGTTTCTTCAAAAAAGCCGTATCTGGTGTGCTTATAGTGCACGTTGTAATCCATAGACAAAATCTGGTAGCAAAAAAAAACAAGTAATCGACTTCACAAATCAATGAATATGGTTAGCACTTTTAGTAAATAAAATCAAGGCACATTTTCTCAATCCCAGACTGTTTTGACAGCTTTGTATTGAGGCTTTATTGTTATTCTCAGGAGTGTATGAAAGAGAAACCGCCTGAAACGTTTCTTTGTTTGATTCAGTTGTAAAAATTTTCCTAGACTCACGTACTGGGCTCGGTAATGATCTAAAAAACATCAAGAGTGACATTGCTTATTTGTGAGACATATTCACAAAATCCAATGAAATTAATTTGATGTTGCAAGGAATTAATATCAATCTTATCAATGTGAAATCTGCTATCTCCACCTTCCTGTTTATGAGTAAGTTATTCAGACAAAATTTAACCCGTTAAAAACTTAACTAATTTTCAAGCCTCTGTGAATTGGATAAAGAAAGTACTTATATCCACTGTTGTGGAACTAAGTGAAGATATGTTTAATTGCTTTTACAGCATCAAATTTGGTTGCACAGGCGTTCTGTAAAGTTGCCTTGCTTCTTTAATGGCAAAAAAAAACAACAACTTAGTATTACCGAACGTGGGGATCTACGTCTTTTTCTTAGTGAGTTACAACCGGATGTAGATAAACTAATATACCCTACACCAAGTACACCCATCCAATTAGCATTAGTTGTGAAAACCAATTCAAATGGTTCATTTATTATAGAACAATTTATTTTGTACTTAGTATTGTTGTTTTCATTTTGGAAATAAAGCTCACATATGTTTATGGGGGGGGGGGAGTGTAGTTAGGAGTTTATATTTAAGCCAAGGGGGTACCAGCCTAAAAATGTTCGGGAAACTCTAATAGAGAAACAAAGCAAATTAAAAAAATTATAAGCATTTTCTTAGGATAAATTAAATAGAAAGGACCTCTAATGAAAAAAAATACATTAATTGTTATTTAAATCTACCTTGCATTGAAGATACCAATAAAAAAAATGACCAATTGCCTCAAAATATAACTAGACTTGAACACGAGAAAATAAAGATAATTTAGAATATAAACAATATTTGCCTAAAAACATTTTCTTAGCGCCTTAAACAACATAATGTTAACAAATTCTAGATAATTGCCACTTGTAGACTTAATTCTTATGTAGAAATTTTTCAGAAATTCACAGATGGAAAGACAAAAAATATTTTATCAATTCCCAAGTTGGTGTCCCTTCTTTTTTTTCCCATTTGTTTATTATATTCTATAATGCTTGAATCTTTAATATTTTCATTCAATATAACAGACTTGACAGGTCCACTCTTGATGAAATTGAAAAACAAATTTAATCAATCTTCCCTAGCCAAAAAAGAGCGCAGAAAACGTACCACTTAAATTATCAAAATACGAGTTTTTATGTTATACTTCATATAAGATATAAATATATAAATTTTATGTCTCATAATCTTTTGCTGGAATCGAGAAGTGATTTGGCTAAATGTAGGTGTAATTTATAAACTCTTTTAAAAGAAAATACAAAATTGCTAATTTTTGATAGGAACATGATTTTAGACATTTGTAACAAATTTATTAGATTACTATAATAAATATTAATTGAGAAAAGTAGAGTTATTGGATTTTATTCCTAGATAATATTCAACTTGGGCATTCCTTATATATGTACATACATACAAAAACTTTTTCCAATGTTCCCTTACATTACATTACTTGCTCTCTAAATAACTGCACACACCAAAAAAAAATTTAGTTTCCCCTTCCTTTTTCTAACTGAGAACATGAAGTGGATAATGGACATAAATGAATGTTTTATTGAGTAAAAAAAAAGATATGTAATCATAAGGGTGGTTAAGGAGGCGTATTTATAATGATGTAGAAACCTTTAAGTTATTCGTAATGGTTTTTGTATATATACATACATCTTATTTATGCTAAAATCATTCACAGGGTATGAAAAAAGAGCTACACTAATGATGTTGAAACGTTTTTAGTTGATGGTACATTTAAAAAATAATACCCGTGTTGTTGTATACATAGAGTCAGGGAACTCTATAATAAACTAGGAGTAATCACTTACCATAGATGAAAATAAAGGATAAGGCTTCAAATTTTTCTCCTAGTCTATTTTTGATTTTGAATTATTTGGCAAACTCAAATAAGGGGTCTAAAATAGAAAAAAAAATCAAATATGTACTCAATTTAACATATTAAATTCTAGACGGATCTCTTTAGTGTGTTCTGTTTGAGGATCAAATTCAATATTCTACATTATATTAAAATATATTTTTTTTCCATAAATTTCTGTTGGGCAATATCTATTTAATTACTGTAATATTTAATCCTTAATATTATATACATATATGTATGTAAGGATAATAGTTTTGATTATATTATGTCAAATAATTGTATGATCTTATCAATCTATTTACAACATATAAAGTTTGATTATGTTCATCAATGGTAAAATAAAAAAGCGTGCAGATAAAAAGAGTAGTAACTCCTGCTTTATTAGAAATTACTATACATCATCTTATCGTCTGTACTAAAGCTATAAAACAAAGTGGCTCAATAACGTCAACGTAATTAGTTTTTACCCAATTTAAGTTGACTACGAGATAAATTTTGTCCAATAGGGGGTGCTATGTGAATTATTCGTTGACAAACTCTGGAACCTCCATGAATTTCTGCAAGGTGAAGATAAATATAAACATACCTAGACATATAAATTTATGTACCGCAAAAGAGACATCTTTTGTTTTTTGTCAAACATTGTCTTTAACAAAGGAAATCTCCTCAAGCTAAAATTCAAGGCTCTGTCACTCCGTTTTATAACTTTGGTCTATACTTATTAAAGAGGCATGAACTCGAATCATATGACTTGAAATCAAGTAGTAAATTTTATGTCCTGAAAATTGACCCGCTAAATTTTTGAAGGGCTTAAGACTCGACTCTTAATAAAATTCGTTTCTATCCTCCTCCTTTAGTAAAGATTCTCTTCAACAAATTTCTAACAACCGTTCTCAAAATATTGGCATATCTATTTATTTAATTCGTATGTTAAACCAATATGTACATATATTCTACACCTACACTACATTGATTACATTGAGGGATCGATTCAACGTCGAGAACAAGAGGCTTCAATGATCCTTGATAAAAAAACCATAACATTTAAGGTTCGATATAAAAACTGACCTTGAAAAAATTGACCTTGAAAACCACATCCCTAATTCAAAATCTTTCAAATTCCCATAAATATTTTTTCATCCTGGATTTTGATCATTTCATTGGACGGACTATGACTATAATTATCCATTCAACAAAACATACCAATATATAGGTATGTAACTAATCATCACAAACTAAAAATTTATGCATGCATGCATAAATATCAATTAACTGTGTGTTTACTTACGAAATGTATATTTGTATGTATGTAAATGATTAAATGCGGCAATTTAAATTTAATTATGAATTGTGTATACGTGCTTGCATCATTAAATATATGCATTATTCTATATAAATATTTATATATATTCAACGAATAGACCCATTTGTACATATTATGTAGGTACAAATGTATATATGTACAGTTAGTTGAATAGTTTACACAATGTTGAGACTGAGATACATTTAGCTATATCTCAGTCAGTCAAATGAAGATGAATGAAAAACTTTAATTTCCTAAACAAATTACAGAAATACAGGATCTTCATAAAAGTTCAGCAGTAGGAATTGAAAACTATAATAATATAGTATCACATTTCTCAAGAATTTACGGTTGTACAATGTTCATATAGGTATATAAAATCTCTCGTCAGTTTATTTCATAGATGTCTATTTTGTTCATATCTAGGTAAGTTTATGTCGTTTTTATACAACGTCATCGTTTTAAATGTCGGTAATCTTAAATAAGTCATAAGCAAGTAAATTATATAAGAAAAATATAAACACTTGCATCCGTAGCAACAACAGTTTAGTTGTGGGTGTTTTTTTTAAACTAATTAAATAAATTCTCTTTCATTTTTTTTTTTTTTTTTTGTAAATTTGGGCATTCTTTTAAATTTACATGTCTACATATATCTCCAACTATACCTACAATATGCCGATACTTTTAATTTATTTGACAATTCGTGTTGTCAGTGAAACGTTCCATAACGTAAGATTATAATGATAAATACCTATCGAATTTTTTTTTTATTTGTAAAAATATTTAGAATGTTTGTTTCTAATGTTAGAAATCATAAAGAGTTATTGATTTGATGGAATTTATCTACTATTGGTATTCTGAGCGTTGATTAATTGAACTCATATTAAATCCAGCTAAGATATGCCAAGTTATAAAATTGAAAATAGTTTAACGAATCGAGAGACAGACGTAATTGGCTCACTACCTACTAATTTTCGGCCTTTTTTATTTATCTCTTTAAAATATGAAAGGGTGAGAGATGAAGTTAATATTGCTATCTGAAGAACTTCCAAATGGGAGATTCATTTATTCATCAGATATGTTCATCACCTGAGCAAATGTCCAAAGTACATTCTTCTAGATAAAAAACCCGATGGTTGAAAAAATATCAAATATGAAAGTGGATTAAATACTCTAACATTTTGTTTGAATAGTTAAATATCAAAAGTCTCCAGTCAAGTCAATTCCTTGAGCTAACTTTATTTTCAATAAGTTTTGATTTTAAGCGTTGACAATCTGATCTAGTCATGAGATTGTTATTATTATCCCTAATAAACTCAACTCTTTGTCTGTTCATATTTATACACACGTAAACTATGGATACAAATATCAAAATCATAGATTTTCAGATGTGAGTATGAAAACCATCATCAAAATTTTCAAATTTGTGATTGCAAAAATGTATACACATATTCTTTCATCATTTCATTTATGAAGATACATACATCGTTAAAAGATGTCAACTATCATATTAGTATCAAATCTAATCATGAATTAAGTGAACTAATCTTTTTTAAATCAATTTAATACTTTCTTTGAAAGCCCTTAATTTATTGTAGCTTTGCCACTCTATGCATTTTTTACACATACATATATATATATATATATATGTACATATGTAGAGCCGACTCATACATAAGTACTCTTTTATAAGATTAGGATTAATGCAATATATTAAAATCCATTTAATAGTTTTCTCCTTAGGAAAAAAATGTAGACTAATCATCAAATCTCTATTTAATAGTTGTAAAAGTTGGTGAGAATCGCGTATTAACTAATTAATTTTAATATTAGTAAATAGTAGAGCTATGGAAATTAAATCCATATGCATCATTTGATGCGTTCAAAATATCTTATTTATAGTATTTATTTGAAATCTTTTAAACGTGTTACACGATCAATTTGTATCAAAAAGAGAAAAAAAGAGAGAGAGAGAATGAAAAAGCCCAAAATAAATTGATACTTATTTTGCCATAATTATTCCCAACTGTTCAACTATTCTTCATTTAATAGTATAGGAAACTGTATACAACTTAAAATGAGCTAATTTGAGCTCAACCAATCAACGTTGTTCAGAGCACTAATGAGAAGTAAAAGTAGTAAAAAAAAGTAATAACAGCTGGCAAAAAAATAAAGTGGAAATACTGTATTAGTGAGATAGCAAAACGATGAGATAATTCAACTGAGCATAAGGTTACTTTATCTGCAAAAAAAAAAAAGAAATAGTAAAAAAGATCAATATTCTTGTGTCCTTGTATTTAATCTACATTTCACTGGGAGTATTTTGTACACGTTGAAGCTCATTCGAAAGTCAAATTGATACAGTTTGTGCTTAACACCAACAATTGTTATTTATATACATATATCAGGAACAGTGCAGTAACAATGTATGGAAAGGTATCGTACGGTACATTTGGTTCAGCTTGTTATTCGAATAAAAGTTGTCTTCTAAAAAAAAGTCTTACAAATTTTATGATATTCCTCTCCGTCAAATTGATCTTTTCATATTTGCCTCTATCAAGCCGAATCGTAGTGTGTACCGTATTGTGAACTTGGCGTACTGTACCACCTTAGATATCTACGTATATAAACCTATATCTGATTTTTTCCCCAATAGTATTTTACCTATTAATTCCTAATCACTTTTAAATTGTAAACTATTCCTGAATGAAGAGTAAGTATAATCAAAACTAAACAAAATGTTTTTTTTTGCAGAGAATAAACAATCAAAGTACAAATAAAGAACATTTCGAAAATATATTTTTTAAAAAAACTAATATTATTTGTTATTCACAAGCGGTAGTTGTACTTTCATTAAATGGAGAGCTGATTGTAGCCATCCAAGATTTTTGTTTTTGTTTTTCAACACAAAGTATTTTGATTGTAAAAATCTTTAATTTATTGGATAAATATTATTGATTAATCAAACCGTTCTATAGAAAAAGGTGTCTGTTCTTAATAGCCACAAAATCAAATTTTAAATATAAACTATGACCATTATCGTTTATGTACATTATTATTTTATCATCGACTGTGATCTGACTCAGGGTTTTGAAGTCTATAGAGGACATACGTAATTATTTACATTATTGATTTGTTTTAATTATTTATTATGATTTTATCCACGACGTTATCTCACTAACATAAAAATTTACAATATATTTTCTTGTCACCTGTCAATCCTTCAACTTCTTTTCCCTTTAATAGTGTTCTAAACGTTGATGGGTTGTGCTTAAATTAGCTTTTGTAAAATAAATGTTGTAAAAAAAAATTATAATATGAATAATTTCAAAATGAAAAACCCTTGATACCACTTTTCCTTTTTTAAAATTCTTTGTTAGATTGTTGAGGAGAAAGCATTTCTCTTTAAAAGAAGAATTAAAAAAAACTTTTACCTACATTTTTTGTGAATTTCTAACAAAATCCACAATAAAATTTTGATATAAATATAATTAAAGTATGCTTTTTAAGATATAGAAAATTAATTTCCTTTGTCCAGTAATAGAGTTTTATCCATAAATAAATCATAACAAGCAGCTGAAATCAGGAAGGGTCTTCAATTAATACTCAAGAGTACCATATGTCTTTTTTTCAATATAACTTTAGTATAGATTGGTTTGATAGTAGGTTGAAATTGTATCAAAATACCAACATGGTTAATCAATCTCTAAAAAAGGCAGTTTCCATTTGATTTGATTATTATTTCTCCAAAATCTCTTTCAAAACCTACACATATAAATAAAAAAACAAGAAAAAAACAATTAATTAATTCAAAGCAGTTGTAGAAATATGAAGATGAACTTTGTGGTTTTACTTTTCTATTATTTTGTTTTTCCTAGCCCCAAAATCCTATTATTTATTCATGATTTATAAGTAGGAAGAAAAAATAGTTGTTCATTTTTTATAGCCCGTCAAAACTACTTCTTTACATAGATAGAAAACTACGAATACAATAATAATATGTAGATAAATGCTGCTTTTGAAGGAAAAATAATTTATGATCTAAAAAAAACTTGCCTTTCCCTGATTTCAAGACGAACTATTTAACTACTTTAAAAGAATAATATATAAAAAATCTGCGTTGTCATTAATATTTCCGTTAGTCAACAAAATATTAATGTTTTTGAAATTATTTTAGGCTGTATATCTGATTCTAGTACGTACATACCAGTATTTGATACGCATTGATCTATAATTATTTTTTTCGTATGATTTTTGAGCATTTTTCATTTGAAATTTTAGCGTATATTTATGTACAAATTTGAACGCATTTCATACAAAAAGTAATATTAATTTCGAAAATGAGTTTATATTTTTCATGACAAACGATCCAATCAAGGTAAAGAAAAAGGAAATTAAAGGTCAAAAACCATTTGGTTTTAATTTTATTGAGATAAAAATTACTCAAGGTATTTTTAGAATTTAAGTTGCACAAAACAAAATATGCATCCAAAGAAAGAAAATTTTAAGTGATAATTTACATATGTACATTTATGGAAAGAAAGTAATTTAATAAAATTTTAATAGAATTAATCATACAAACGATTTTTAAAAAAATTCCACCTTGATTCATTGAATTCACTTTTGAATAATTACTCTCTAAATTCTCAATTCCTCCTCTTTTTACTTTTTTTTAGAATTATTCTTAATTGCACTTTTTATTTACTCCAACCTTTTACAATTCTGACACAGAGTTAGAGCTCATTTTGCGGTTTTATTTTTAAAAACGATGAACCCTCGATTTTTTTTTGAAAAAAAACAGACTTATCTTTGGTGATGTCGTAAATTTATAATATCTTGGGTCTCCATTGTTTCATTTACATATATGTACATATATTGATTTAAAGGATATATATTTTTGACAAAAACTTCTTTTTTCCTCAAAACTGCATTTCTTATATTCGAATTCCTTCACAAACTTTGAATCAAAAAATTAAAAGCCATATTGCGCAAAACGTAACATTCCTATATAAAACTATTTAACACACCATAATCAGAGGATCAAACACTACTAAAAACTTGTGGCCATTGCTTTGATACAAATACTAGTGTAATCAAGAGGTGTAAATAGTCAAATTCATATAACCCCTTCCTCACTGTGATTATGAATGAAAGGAAACAAAAGTTACAACAAACCATTCAAACCTCTGACTATTTTAAGTGCGTATTAATATAAATCATAGTCTTTGATTTTTTTTTTTTAATTAGCCTTTACAATTCAATTCTAAGAGTCATTGTCAGTAAAATAGCAATCCAAAAGAGCAATATACCATTCATTATTACAGACATACTTTTATTGTACATTGATGTGTATTAAGAGTAAAATCGTGCACAAAATATACGGTATGGTTTGGCACTAACAATTTACTGTTCCGTCCACGTATATAAGAGAATTTTTGTATAGGAGAGAGTTGGATCTCAGAATTTGAAGACGTTTTACTTATAAAAAACATTTTTTAATATAAATATTAAACGTGTACTTAATCAAAGATACCAAACAGTATGATTGCGACCCAGATCGTTTCACAGTTTGGTACTGAGTCACAATCTATATATATAAATTAATTTATACATATAATTCAATTTTCACGTACCATTAATCAGAGCGAATGAGCTTATTTAGAGTGCACATAATTATTCTTATTTCTGTTGCTGTAATTATACATTTGAAGAAAGGTATAATCAGTAGCTGAGACATTAGCCTGAAAAAAAATTTTTTTTTATGTATGTAGTGTTTGAAAACCTGTCATTATTAGAAATAGAGCATTAATAATAATTAACAAAACTATAGACCTACGACTGTTTTTGTTAAATAAGAACATAATATGATATAAAATAGAGTCAAATTAATATCTTAGAAAATGCAAAGTACTTTCTATAAATAGCTGAGAATAAGGATAATAGAAATAAAACTTTACCAAAAACAAAACAAAAAAACAACTTTTTTTATGTACAATAAAACTCTATGGTTTTGAACCACAACGGTTACACAAGTTAAGAATTTTCCTTTTTTTAATGCAAATACATAAATCTTTTTTTTTTCATGTAGATTTCTGATTTTTTTATTCAAAAAATCAGCTTCACTCACTTTAAAAAGTGAGTCAAGTACTACAACAAATATTCTTGAAACCTATTATATATATTACTTTTGGTGTTGACTTATGTTACTTTTTAAGGTCAATGAATGGACAAAAATACTCTAAAATGATGTATTTTCACCAAATACGTATATGAACATAAGATTTATTTTCAATCATAATATTATTTAAGCTATTAAATGTATGCATTGAACGTTTTTCATTTAAAATTCAGTGAAAATTATGGAGTAGAGTGTCAGTTATTTAATTTTTTCTAATAAGAAAGTAAAAAAAATTCACTTAAAATAACTGTGGTTTTATTTTAATATCATTCATATATACATATACTAGACTTTACATCTCTTTGATTCAAATAACAAATTGAGTAAAGTAAAATTATTTTCAAAAATATTTCATAAATTTTTATGAATATCTCAAGAACTTAAATGAAATGTAGCTTTTTGACTATTTGTCTGCTTAAATATACAAAAAGACGACCTTTTTCTTAACTTTTCTTAAAGAAAAAAAATACCTTTATAGTCAAATCTTATAAAACAAACTGAAAGTTATGAGAAATAAAAAAGTTTTGCAAACAAAATGCTTACTTTTATAAAAACGACCTCCGAGATCATTGAAGATTGAGGGGAATGACAGACTTAACAATGTATCACAAGGAACGCTTTTAGAGCCTAAAATCTTTATTTTTTCATACAAATCATAATAACTGACTCTTAGCTAAATACTAAGTAGGAGCTAGTTGCATTTTAAAACTCAAAAGGCCATGAATTTCAAAATCAAGAAGTGCTCAAAAATGGATCTCATTATATTTGTTTTTCTTTTAAAAATCTTTTTGATGTTTGCTTAAAGCTTGAAAACGAACAGAAATAGGATTATAACCTATTTCAATATCCGCTCAGCAAACATCAAAAGAGATTAATTTTAGAGCGTGTTTGTAATTAATTAATTATTTGTCATGGTTACAGAAGATAGTATTTATCTATTTATGAATCCTTTATGTACGTAAGTATTTAAAAAAAAGTTTGAATCCTACATTTTCAATTTCTGTACACACGTCAATAGAGTCAATGCCTGGGGAAAGTTAAAGTGTATATAAAGTCTATTTATATATTACTTCTGGACTACATATTATATAATATAAATATCCCATAATTTATTGGTTGACAGGATATATTGGGATTCACTAATCCCATTCACCCCAGTTCCATCTACATATGTACATACATATCTAATTTGATACTGGGGAAAAATCTAATTAAAGATCCCCCCCATATATGTGAGACAATTTATAAAATTATGTATCAATAACAGAAACTCTACATATTTGGTTTTTTTGTCTCTATGAAAACATGTTTGTCAAGAAAACCTTTCTCTAGAGAATTAAAAAGAAGGAACAAGGAGTTATGTGGGTTACACATTGAATGTTTAAATAAACTAATCTAATTATATCTGTAGAAGACAAATACGTTGTCATCAAGGGAATGTATGTACATTACATCAGATAGATATAAGTTTATATACATAAAATATGGTTTGGCTAAGAAAAGAAAATCTTAGTTGTTGTTTTTTTTCACTGAGTAAGACACTTTTAATTTCTTAGATTTTTAAAATGATTTATGAGGCACAAAACATGAAATAAATCATTTTATTAGAAAATGGTATTTTTTTTTCTTTTATGAAAGTGTGATTTATGACTAAAATATTTATAATTGTATCAAAATAACCACAACAAAACAAAATTATCTTCGTTCATCAGCTTTTTTTTTATCCTACTTATAAAAGCTTTTTCATAATTAAAGCAACACTTTACGTTGTATATCTATTTATACACTCTGATACTGATATCAGTAAGTCTATTATTGATAGGGGGTCAATTTTTGAGGAATAATTAATTTAGATAGCTTCAAAGTCATTCCACGTCACAAATATAACCAACTTTTACAGATTTGATTCATTTGTACAAAAATATAAGTGGTTTAATATTAAAACATTCAAAGACATGATCTGCAAAAATATTTCTTTAGAAATATTCTCAACGTAAACTCCAAAAGAGCCCTTATTTTTTTAATATAAAGTCCATGAATTTGATACTTTTGATTCCTTTTAAGTGAAAAATTTGAAAATCATAATGAAAATATTGTATTATCAATTCTCTTTAGGGACTCCTATTTAAAAATATATGACATCACTTTTTTTAATCAATTTTTTTATGTTTTCCCAACAGATGTAAAGCCATAGTAAGCGTCATATAAGATTCAGACTATTAGAAAATCAAGTAAACTTAGACTTAAATGCTAATAAGTATGGAAATATATATATGTATTAAAATCACTATTTTATAAATCCCCATGTTGACTAATTCTAAGCTCTTTACAATACAATTCAATTATGTATGAATTCAACTTAAAGTATAGATGAATGCTTTAAAAAAATCCAAATATAAGACGTCCTTGCCATAAATAAAAATACCTACCAAATTTTTAATTCAATTTTTACCTGCTCCATTGTAAGTAAAGAAATTTTATAAAGAGTTTTATTTAATTAATATTAAAAAGTAAGCTCTAAAAATGATTCAAATTTATGTGAGTGCATTACAAAATCCAGTTTAAAAAAGATATTCTTACTGACCTCCATAGTGAGTGGCATGGTGTAACTCTAACCTTTAAATACCTATATTAACATTTGACCACAAAGACTCACAAATAGTTTTATTAGTATCCAATAATAACTTAACTTTATAACCTGCGGCTATCCTTTAATGTACATTGGGTCAAAATATTGATTTTTTTTTCATTTAATAAAATTAATTTTCTAATATTTTTAAAACATCGAAATAGGGTAACAAATAAAAGATTGGGGTGGAGTGGGGCTAGTTAACACACAGATTTGTTTACACACTATATTTTTTTATATTAGTTGTGTTTCAGTACTTTTATGGAATAACCACCTAATTGTGGGTAAGTATCTGAACTGGGACACATTTTCTGCAGCATCAATACTCTCAGAGTAATTTTTTATATTAATTAATTTTCTTTCTGAATTTTAAATATTGGCTTACGTTCATAAGCCTTTTTTGTTTTATGAAAGTATAATTATTTCAGATTAATCTAACAGTTAAATTTTATTAACGATTAAAATTTTAATGACATATTAGTGTTTGAAGTCAAAGAGTTTCTTAAGGACAAATTGTGTACCGTTAATTGGGGCAAATTGAAATATAAAAAGAGAAAAAAAAATGAAAAATATTTACAAGTTATAATTTGTTGTGAATCTTAAAGGTTCTGAAATAGTTTTAAATTCAAAGAGAATCACTAATCTGAAATAAATATTATGATTTAAATAACATTTGTTTCAATATTAATCATAATTACTATTATATTTCTTCATGATTTATTAATGGTCGCTTCTGTATCAACGTCTTCCAAAGTTATGTCAACTTGCGCCATCAATGAGGCAAGATAATAAAAAAAATAGCCAAGTAACATAATTTCTACTACAACTAAATTTAAACAAACTGAGATATGAAATCGGTGCCAAAAGTTCAAATATTGTTTTGAACATAGGGAAATATATATGATTCGATCATATAATATTACTTCTTCAAGGAGAGTAATATCCATAAATCTGAAGTTGTATCAACTAGCCTCACACTCCCCCTTACTTACCAATTTCACCAAAATATAAGTCATTCGTTAATAGAAACCGTATAAAAGGGTCCTCAGTAGATATTTTCAATATATTCCAATAGACGGTATTGATGTCATCAACCTGTAAATATTTGTTGAAATCATGAGAAGTAGGCCTCTGATGACGTCATCAACAAGTAAAATGCTTCAACTGGTTTAGTTAGATACGTACTACCCAGGTATCTGTTCTTTATTTTACTTTTTATTTTGAAATGGTGCATATTGAAATGTATCATCTCTCCCTTCTGGTATAAAATTAAATTACCACGCTAGAAATTTTGGATTATAACATTAAATACCATTAAGTTAAAGACCTACCAGAGTTGTTTTCCCTCTAGTATCCCTTATACTAAATATCTAAGTATGTATTTAGAAAGGTATAATTATTTATTTGTCAAGTCCTATAAAGTCAATTAGTTGTTGGATTTATTTATTTTTTTCTGACTGCCTTACATTATTTATTCATTCATTTTCAATTACAAGTCCTCATGTAATTTTGACATTGAAGAGAGAGAGAGAGAAAAAAAAAATCTTTTTATATTTTTTATATACATACATTTAACATTACTAATCTGGCATAGATTTTGAAGATGATAATATAAAAAAAGTATAATAACAAAAATAAAAATAACAAGGAAGAACTAACTTCTCAATCAAGGAATGAAGAAGAAGAAAAACAGGGATAGATTTACAGAAATGTTAGTAGAGACTTTTATATATGTATATATATGTTGGTTTGACACGGTCCATTAGGTAAGTTTAATAGGATAGAGAAGAGAAGAAAGGGAATTTATATATTTAAAAAGTCTTCTCCTTGGAAATGTCATCGGGTTTTTTTCTTTATGTGTTTGGCTCATTGAGAAGCACTCTCATGAATGTTGATTAACTCATTGATTGCACTTATTTATGTAAGATAAAATAATAGTGAAAAAGAATTTGAAGAGGTTTCGATTTGTTATTAACAGTAGAGTAAATTCAGACCTCAAAGAAGAAAATATTTTACTTGTTCTTTGTTTTTCAGTATACATTTATTTAAAGTAATTATAAATTGTTCAATGGATTGGAGACATGTTGCTTTTCAGATAAGTAGTCACTACAATTGATAATAATATATATTTCATCTTTGGGCTGATTTAAAGTATATATTGTATTAAACTAGTTATTCAATGCTAATCCTAATGAAACAGGAATATGCTGTAAAAAAACATTTACAAACATCTAGCAATAAGAGTAATGAAAAGTACAGGAAGGGATAGTGAAGACTCTTTACGGGCCAAAGGCACAGAAGAAGTAACCAAATAAGGAAATGAAGGTTCTCTCAGTTTTTTTATCTAAAAGTGATCTCTCTAATTCAGCTCATAGTAAAGAGAAATCAAAGATAACAAAAAAAATGAACATTTTCATGGGTGAGGCATAGTGCTGTAAAATGTCTGTTAATTAGATTAATAAGTAGTAAAATGTGAAAGATTCAGTGACACAAATCCTCTTTTTGTACAAAAAAAAAAAAAAAAAAAGGAACAGCATATAACAATTCGTTTACTTTATGCTTAACATCTACGAATACATAAAACGTACATATTCTGTTCCTACAAGAAAACACTACTCAAAGAACTTTATTCATTGACAAGAGTGAGCTATAAAGAGAACACATCAGTAGTTGAAAGGATACTTACAATCCCTCCCTCCATATGAAGAGGTATGGGTTTTTATGCACAACATAGTTAGTTAGTTAGATACATATTTGGTATGGTTTTATATTTTTATATTTATACTCCATAATGGGATAAGGATGTGAAGAGAGAGGGAGCAACAAAATTCAATGATGTTCATTGATGTAATAAAAACAGTCATAGATATTTAAATATTTTTCAACAAAATCTTTTATTCGATTTTTTGATTTTTTGTAGGAAAAATACACTATGTAATAAATCTTAAAGAGAAATATGTGATAAAGGGAAAGAAAATAAACCCAAATGTGAGTCAGTCAGACTATGTATGTAACTACTGCGTTTTTATCCATTGCCATCATTAACGAAGAGAAACCCTTTGTCAGGAGTACCTATATTATGTAATGTGTATTAACCCTTTTGATAATATGTAAATCATTCCTCTTCTAACCATAAATTTAGATTGACAAAGTGTCTTTTAGTATTTGATGGAGGACGTTTTATTATGTTCATACCAAAGTATGTACATATATGAAAAAAAAAATAATAATTTTCACTTTTGGATTATGTTTTTTTTTTTGTGTCATAGAAAGAGTAGCTGGGATTTATCATTCAGTATAAATGTAGCTTGGGGAATATATGTATAATCTCTATAATTGTACATATAATATGATATATGTTAATTTCTTCGAATTTGTATATTGTTCTAAAAGCATAGCAACCTGAAATGACTTTATAACAAAATACATATATTACATATATACATTGTAAGTATAGCAGAGAGCAGATTTCATGTTCGCTCTCGAACTTTCCTCTAAAAAGAAAAATTCACTGATACCTCGCCCGCCAATGACGTCATTATACATCCCATTTTTAAGTCTTGGAATTGATACTCTACATATACTAATAGTAGGGATATATTTTGAACTTAACAAAAAGTAATTTGATTTCAGCAAATCAATATTGAGAATAACAAATAAGGGGGATAAGTATATAAATCAACAGCTGATAGAAAAAGATGACATGAAGTCTTGATTGAAATAGAAATTTGACATGTTGCCCCGATACAAGATGATTTTTTCATTATTTGGAGGTTGTGTAGTTTGTTGTAAAGTAATTCTTGGTATCCTCAGAAAAGAAAAAGTCGACTCTTGGTCAATTAAACTTGGATAAAAATGATCACATGGTCTTTTTACGCTACTTTGTGTTATAGCTTCCTGATAACCCAGCGTGTCAGAATGACTATATTACAAGCAGGAAGACACACGTTAAGCCCAAACCATGGATTATACTACTTCTATTGGTATATTTTTATAGAAATGTCTTCATTTTCTTTGACAATATCAACAACGATTTTGCTTTCAACATGACATCTTTTTTGTTTTACTATACAATCTGAGACTTTAGTGTAGGGTTTCTATTAATTAATTTCTCAATTTTTTTAATGATTTTGTACCACGAATTAAACCCATTTCTATGTTTTTATACAAGCCTTATTGGCATTATGAGCGAAAAATTAAATATTAGATTCATCACTATAGTAAATGACACCCATTTTTGTATTTAATAGTATACAAAATCAGAAAAGTTTGAAAAAGCAATTTTGCTGTCATTTAAATACTTATTACAATAATTGTTTTCCACTTGTAAATGTAACAATAAATTAATATTTTAAGATTCAATTATGAGTTATTATTTCACATTTATAAATTTAATAATCCTTTCAATTGCAACACATTAAAAAATGCATCACAGATATGTAAAAGTCATTAGTTTTCTCTCCTTTTTTAAAAGCTATTACATTTATCTATTCAGCAGATGTTATTGTTTTTTTGCTATACTCCAAAGCCTACTTGTTATCCCTTAAGGCATTCATTATCACTTTAATTACATATCGATACAATGCTTATAAATAATCCTATGCTGTATAATTTTTAATCAATTTAATATTAATTTTTTTTGCTCCTGCCTTTCTATTTAAAGTTTGTTTATGAACATAAAAAAAGTCATAAGGACTGATAAGCAAAATAAAAATATAAATGGATTTACAATTGATAATCAAATGGTTTTCTTTAACGTGGCTTAAGTTTATGATGTCTAGAAGTTGGAATTTTAAGTCTTATAACATTTTATATAAATACTTATAATACCAGGCATTTAAATTACCAACAATTAAATAGTATTTGATAATTATTGGTTAAACTGTAGACATTTGGATCATATAATAATATCAGTATTATGTTCAAAACTACCTCAACTGTGACTTTGCATCTTATCTTTCCTGTCCTAAAATTAACTCCCTCATTAAAATGGCTGAGTATAGGACTCTCGAAGCCAACAACTTAGTGCTGTGCCCTTCAAACTGGCTTATTACAACATCATTTCGACATCATGAATTTAAATTTAATTTTTTTATTGCAACGATCCAACAAATTATGTATACAATGAAGCATGGTAAGAGAGGATTCCCACCGAGACTGGAGGTTCTTGTAGGCCAACATATTGAAGTTCTCAAGAGTTTTACTAATGTGGGATCCCCTTTTTAGGATCGAATTATGTCAGTGCCTTTACAATTGTTGGTGTTTATCTAACGATGGTTATACAAACTTGTTTTTGATTAGGTGTCTTATTCTTTTTGGATCATCTACTAGCCTCCGTCCTTTCTTTTCCTTTAGATATATAAGACCACATTGTGAGTTTCTACGAATATTCTTTATGAAGTACCGGTTCTTGATCCACCTGATATAAATACTCACATTTCAGTTTTTCCTTATGTGTTTTACCCTTTCTTTTTAGAAAATTAATAACTGTAATAATAAATATATAATATTTAAAAATTATTGATCTGATAGAAGTAAAACAAAATAGTCAATATGATATTTTTAATCGAACTGATTAGGTCTTAGTTTCTACAATGAGTTATAATTTGGTTATAATTTGTTAGTTAAAAAATTGACAAAATAATTTAAATCCAAGAAATGATTTCTACATAACAAAAAAATTACTCATCTTTTAAGTTGATATATTTTTATTTTTGTTTGTTCCTCATAATTATTTTTGAAGCTCTTTTTTGTGGATATTATCCAATATTTAAGCATATTAATATTTATAAAATCAACTTTCTAGCTTAGAGAAAACTTATACCTTACAATTCACAAATAGATTTTCATATGATTTTACAAAACTTTTTTTGTAAAATCATTATCCTATTTATTTATAAAGTATTCCTTTTTTTCTCATATAAAACAACTTATTTATATATAATATTGAATAAAAGTATACATTAAATACCCTTACCTTACCACACAGACAAAACAAAATGCCTGAATACTTTGTAACATATGTGTAGTAATACTAAATAAAAATAATAATTATTATTCTATATATTTTTTCAACCAACATAGATTGTACTTATTTATATATATATATATATTTAATATATGTATATTAAATGTTTTATCTTAGGTAACAAGCTACCCTTAAGCTCCATATCTCTTCAAAATAAATATGTAAAATATGTCTCTATTTTACATGCATAAATCATAAATTTCTAGATATGTATATAAAGATATAACTGCATTTATTTGCAATTTTTTGAACATTTTCGAAAAACAAAAAAAACCACATTGCATTACCTTCAAAACCTACATACACACACACAATAATGCCTCAAAGGCAGCAAACTCAAGGTATTTTAATCTATACATTATACATCAAAATAATAAGTAAATGATAATAATCAAGAAACCTTTTTGATTATTAAGAATAAAGATAATATTTGTTCATTTGTGTGTGTGCATGTTGCGTGTATTTTAGCCTATTTTTGGTTAAGGGATAAACCATTAGCTAATGATATAAAAATGTACATAGAAAAATTAAGATAAATCAATTCTTTTCTTTTTCTTTTTTTTAACAGTGTAAAAAGATTTTTATTTGCAAAAATAAAAAAGAACTAAATACTTTTTCCATCCTTTGTTCATTCATCAATGTATCTGTACATAGTATAATAAAATACTGAATTATCAAGCCTTACTCATAATAATGCTATAAGTATCTTTTTCTATCTCTTTATATTATATCAAAATCTAATACTAAATATTGAACAAATAATTTCCGTATACAATTTCTCTCTGTTCGAGGCAGAATTAACCTATTAACATCAGAGATATGCCATGAGTATTTGAATGCGTGCTGATATTTTTTAGTACATGTAAATATAAGAATAATTTCAAAAAAAAAATAGGGAATGTATAAATAATTTCTCGTTTATTTAAAACAAACAAATGATTATATAACGATGATTTCTTTAAACATATACTATGATAATTAAATCATGTACTATGGTATTTATACAAACCTTTTGGATGAAATAGGGTGTAAAGGATCAAAAAGTGTAAATACTCGTATACAGATTAAAAAAGTGTCTGTAAAGCCAAAGGTGTATAATAACTCACACTCAAATTATAATTACTTTATACATAAGACTTGAAATTCAAAGAATATTTATTCACATACACACACATACACCAAAAGTGTTGAAAATGATTTTCAGCAATATTTATTCAAGTAAACTAAAGAAAAAACAATGAAACGTAGGGCTTTTTTGAGCTCATTTTTAGAAACTATATTACAGCAACAAATCAAATATCTAATTAAATTTCACAACGTAGTTCAGACAAATTCAATAAAAAGAAGAGAATGTGAAATATACAAATAAAGAATATAACAATTAACAGGTTTTTACATTAATGTACTTTTAAGATATTTCAGATATAAAATGCGTGTATTGAAATACGCTCTCATCATTAATGGGTTAATTAGTTAGTTAACATACAGAATATAATAGGTATTACCAACACACATCTTTCAATGGAAAAGAAAAGTGACAACGACACGCAATAGGAAAATACGGCTACAAAAAGCTATTACATTTATAGAAAGAAACAAAGAAATTTCTCACTTAGCACTATTATATGTCATGTGCACTAGCATAGTTAATAAATTAATTAACTCTTTTTAAAAGGTTTAGATATTTATCCTACTTTGATGGTTCCTAATCCATTCGAAATATAAGTAATTTTAAAAATCTAGACATTTCATTGGTACTTGTAGTACTCATTACTAATTTGACTTTATTCCCTTTGCCATGAAGTTGTATTCAATAAGGTTCGAAAAAAATAATTATTTACTCGTTACTAAATAGTTATTTCCAAAAAAAAACTAACACCGTTGTTCAAAAGAAGACGTAAATAGATTACTTGTAGAAATAACGAGTTTGTAACTTTTTATTTTTTAATCAATCAAAAAATAAATAAAACAGAAAAAAAAATTGAGTTTGGATTTTTTTAATTACCTAATATAGCATGCACACAGAACACAGCATGTGATGAATTCATAACAAACAAGACACAAGTAATCAAATACGCTTTACTCGGTTACTAAAAAAACATAATTATTTCTAATGTAGTTACTCTCATCTCTTCTAATATAAAGAATACGTGACAGTCACATATCAAAAAAACAAAAAAGTTTATTTTATTTTATTTTCCTCCTGAAGGCTCGTATTTTTCTAGTCTGTTCCAAAGTGTACAAATAATTATCACTCTGCTCAATTGTTTTTGAGTATTGGCAAGTCAAAGCTATGGAACTTATTGGTGAAACGTGCTTACTAGCTTGGAGAGATTTCCCTGGCTATGAGATAACCTTTCCCTCACAAGATATCCCTTTTGAATAATAAAAAAATTGTTTTAATTGAAGTAACAAGGGTAAATATGTGAAAGTTATGTAATTAGTTTTAGTTTCATTCATTGCACCCTCAGTGTTCCTGGCAAACAGAAAGATCTTCTTGTAGCCAAGTAAATTTAAACATAAGAAAGTCGTCATCTTCCTACTTTGTTTAATAGCTTTGCTACTAATTAAGTGAGTACGTTAATAGCATATACTTAGTACAATCAAAATGTATGAAAAATAAGTCACATATGTGACAATCATTCACTGTACTTTGTAGTTGTGAGATACGTGTGTGTGTGTGGATCATCTAGTTCATATCTATATGTAAATATATATATTCCTGTACATACGGTAAGAAGTAATAAAGTTAGTATTCACAAGAACTCTAGAGTAGTTATAATAAATGTTACAACAACTGATATTTCTATATAATATAAATGTTTCAAAAAACACATTTATACAAATAGAAATAAATTTTACCTCTAACGTACAATCTTTCGTCAATAGAATATTGATGAAAGATTGTTGTTTGATGATGATAAAAGGGTATCACGTAGAAGGGGAAAAAATGCATCAATTAAAACCAAAAAAAAATGTTGAGTCATGCTTTTACTCATTTCGTAATTTTATACTTAGGATATAAATATGGTATATATATATGTATATTATACCCACACTAAAATCCAGACTTAAAATAAATATTTCTTTTATATTTTTGTCTTTATAGTATTTATAGGAGCCGACTAGTGTGTGGCTCTTTGATTCGTCGTCCAAAATAGTATATATATATATATATATATATATATATATATATTTTGATATATGGTTCTGTAGAAAGAGTTTATATGGATATAAAATTATAAATATTCAATGTGAAAATACTAATTTTATGTACAATATCCAAGTTTTTTTTATCAGACGTACATAGATTTTTATATGCTACATATATATTATATAGGATATAAACCATAAATATTTTACTTCACTTCCGGTAAAGAGTTTCTTTATTGACAAATTATTACAGGAGAAGGAATCCCTACCTTCTTAATAAATAAATTGCTATTCAAATAAAAGAGAAAAGGTATTTGGATTCCGTTGTAACTTTCATCAAACCAAGTTGGATATTGAATAGTTTTATAAGTGGAAAATTAAACGGAAATAAAAAAGAAAAAAATATGATTGATTATGAAAAATGTATTAAGATTTATTATTAAATGGTTTGGGCTTCTTTGTTTTTTTTTTGTTTTTTTTTTTTTTTTTTTCAATGAAAAGCATTGGTTGTAAAATATATTAGAATTACTCACTCTGCATTTGCTACCTATAAGTTAATCTCAAATTAGATCTACAAATGTGATAATAAAATTGATAAGTTAAAAAGAAAGAACATAACTATGCAAATTATTATATAAAGACAATTTTGCCGAATGTACATATGTACTTTTGACCGAAAAGACAACAAAATATTAAACAGATTTGATTATGACTCATGTAGCCTTTGTGATGTTTAGTTATATGTCAGCAATTGAAATTGGATGTTCATTCATTTCATGATAACATGCTTGATTTAATATTTGGTTGATTATGTTCATGGCTCCTTGGTCAATCATACCTTTCTTTATTATTTGTATTTTGTAATAGTGCTATTGTTTCAGCCGTTTAAGAAGTATGTTGTCGATGGTTCTTTAAGAATTCAGTTAATTAAAAGTTTGAATTCATTCAAATAAATGCTGTATGATGTTTTTAATTTGAGAATAATGAAAGTTTATCATTGTTTTAGTAGATGGATGGGTCTGATTAATAAGTAATGTTCCATAAATCATAAGCTAATTTAATACTCGGATTCGAGTAAATGTGGATTTGTCAAATTGTTTGCGTATGACTCAATTCTCTCTTAGAAGGTTGAAAAGATTTTCAAAGTAGTAATTATTTAATAGTGTTTGCACCTTTATTAATCCAAAAAAAAACAAAAAAAAAGACATAAATGTTGAGTAATCTTATTAATACAACAAAATTATTTATAAACTTTTACTTTGAAAGTTACTACATTTCATCTCTACCTACCTATGCATGTGACAGAAAATTAAACATTTATTTGGTTTGCCAACAAAGTCATTCATTGTTGGAAAAAATTAATTTATATAATTAAAATTCATATATAATGAAGAAGCTACGTGACTCAAATTTTCCTTTCTTATGTATTTTTGTTTTCATGAATTCAAAATAAAGAGTAAATATATATATATATATATACAATAATAAATGACAGTTGTAATTTAAATGTTTACTAAAGTTGTTTGTATATTAATACATACAAAACGTTTTATTCTTTGTAAATTTTTGAGTGTTTATAAAAGGAGAACAAGTTCTAATACAAATTAATCACAAGGGTATATATTATTGTATTATGAACATTATATTTGCTATTGTGCAAGCAAATCCTTTTGTGTTCACTTTAAATGCTTCAAAACTAATGAAATTTCTAAATTAATATTTGAAATATTAATGAATCAAATGATCATTTTTTTTTTTTTTTGCAATCCAAATATTAGACCGTTTAATTGATTTGTTTTGTGTTGAAATATTTTTTAACATGCTTTTATTTGGTTACTGACAGCCTATATCAGTTATTTTCTTAGTAGTTTTTATGTTTCACTTTAAAAAAGAAGTATATGGTTTTAAATCAGTTGAACAATTGATTTGAGGTAAAAATCACTCAAGCTGTTCCATATCTTATCTTATGTAAAAGTTTATGCAATTTTAGTTTTGCCCTCTTTTCATACAATGTCAAACCGGTTATAATAATATTGCCACCGAGAACGTTGGTTGTATTGAAATTCTGCTTGAAGACAAAACAACAGCACTGAAAAGCAAAATTGTGGATTTATACACAAAACTTGAGAATTTTAATCCGAATTTTGAAAACTTCAGAGAAAAATTGACTTGGACTCGAAAGCCGAGATTCGCAAAAATTAACTTTAGACCATTTAACAAATTTTCTCCATAGTAATTTCAATTTCTTCACTTTGTATAAATTACTCTTCAATGTACCTTTGATATAAAAAAAATCAATTCGAGTTAGATTGTTTTTCCTTGATCATATTTACTATGGGAGATAATAATAATTAATAGACTACTCAATACTCTCCGTCCCTACCTTTTTTTTAATCAAAGTAGCCCATGAACAAGTAAAGAAATCATTACTTGGAGAAGTGAAAGAATGAGTATTTAAGGTATTTATTAAGGATTCCCTGGCTATGGGGGGGGGGGGGGCTCGACTCCAGACAAGTGCAACAAAATAAAAGAATTTAGATCGTTCATATAGGTAAATTATATATCCACAAGTACTAGGCTTGACATGAGTTCAAAAGAAACGTGAGAACTTATACTTAAATATATTTAAGGACTTGAACTTGTGAACAAAGACTTAAACTCGACTTGAGACTCGAAACCAAAGACTTTGGACTCGACTCGAACATGAAATATAAGTATAAACGTCTCGTTACATCACTCTTATGAAATTTCCAAGTTGAAATAAAATATAGATTGATGGATGAGATATATATACCCATTTAAAAATTTGTACATTGAACCAAGCTGCTTCCCTCAATAAACTTTCACGGGGAAAAATTTCCCCAGATGTTTTTTATAATGTCTTTGAAATAAGATTGCAATGGAAGTCACTGAACTGATTTTGATTTGGCTCAACATATGCTCACAGTAAAATCTATTTGAATATTTATTTTGTTCTCATTTATCCTTGTGTTGTCACATGTGGTATCATGGAAATAACGACCAACGAGTTGTCTTATCAAAAGATGGAATAGATGGTAACTCGTCTGATTTTTTTAAATAAATAGAATATGTAATACTCGGCGTAATTTACTGATGTTTCCATTATTACAGTAGATAAGTCACTCAATGCAAACTTCTTCATTTAACTGAATTCTTCATGATTAAGTTGACGCTTTCTATAGATGAAATCCCATTCAGAGAGTAAAATAAAGATTGAAAAATACAAAAAGTTTCAACTAATTAACGTTTGGCTTTTGTCAAGTGAATTAATAAATGATTAGACCAATCACAATGAAGAGTGAAAAAAAAACCAATGATTGATGTGCGACATTTAGCAGCAGTCATTGAATTTATCAAACTTTTCCCTCAGAAGGGGCAAAAAAAAAGCCTTAAATAGCTAGCGTCATTCTCTCCAACTATTTTCTATTTCATAGTAGGGTTATTCATAGATAAACTAGAATTTATTAGAATATAACCTATCAACATGCAGGATACTAATAAATGCAGCAACAAATCAAAAGCTCATAAAAAGTATAAAAGTTATTGATATTTTGGTTGTACCATTGGTGTGCTTTGTATTCTTCTTGTTTTCCTAGAGACTGTTTGGGTGAAATAAAGCCAAAAGTTGTGACAATCATTTTAAATACAAACTTTCATCCATTATTAAACTTAGTGTGGGATTGTTGAATATGTGTTTATGTGTATAATAAAGATCTTTGATACTTCATTATTAATAGAATGCTATAAAATAGTTTTTTGGAAATGAGAAAGGAAAAAAAAGATTAAATCTTTTTTTTTTTGCTTTCTTCATTAATTCAATTCAGAAGAGTGTTCTAATCATAGATGCATTGCGCTTGTTTTGCTCGAGGCACGAATATATGTATATATAAAAATAAACATTTTATAATGGAGCACCTTGTACATACATATGAACTTTGAGCCATACAACTAATGTGCATTAAAAAAATCCATGTGCAGCATTTACTACTTCCAATAGGACATGATTTTTTTTTTTTTTCATTCCCAAAGAAGCTGAAAAATTAATAAATAAGAAGTCACATCTGCTACTTTATATATTTATATATATATATATATATATATATATATAGTCAAAATAAAACTTAATATATATATATAAGATATATTAATCATTCTGCCTTATGGGAAGATCAATTGTATGTACAAATATATATAAGGAAGTACATACGTAGTAGCAATGAATGTTTCTAGGTTGTTTATGTTATAGCCTACGAGATATTTTACTTTTATAACCCATTGAGAAAGTTACTGTATAAATATGATGGAGCCCAATTTCAAAATTACTTTCTATTCTTTATACGTATTTATGCAATCATAAATTTCTTTCTTAGTCAATGTATATATATATATATATTAATGATTCATTTTGGGAAAAATAGAAATATGATTCTATATGAGTTGACCATTCCGCTTTAACGAAAACTGATAAAAAAACAAGGATGTCCAAGGTATCGACTATTGTAGTGTACTACAATTAAATATTAAAAAAAGAAACAATCTTAAAATGAAATATAAAAAATGGATGGATAAAATATAAACAAGGCAGTAAATAACTTTAAATGTGACTATAAAATAAAGACAAAAAATTATTTGGAATTGAATTTGAAATGGGACAATATATGTACTATCTATGATATAAAAATTGAAGATCATTTTATAAAGATTTCTTTGAGGAAATTTTAATTCACTTCCGCACCCCCCCCCCCACCCTGCATTGGTCTAAAAATCTCAAGGTTATTTTTTTAGCTTCTATTAGACGGCATTGAAAAGCCCTGTATTTCACTTTGTATAATTTTCTGAAGAGCTACTAAATCCCTTCGATTTTTTGTTAGCTTTAAACTCAAAAAACTCATTTTTTCCTCAATTCTCCCTCTAACAAACGTCATTACGCTTAATTTGTTTTTATAAACTTGTGAAGCACATATTGTCTTTGGCAGAGCATATATTTTATACATGAGAAGCTTCTTATCATAAATTCTAACGCCTCCTGAGTGATGCTTATTAAAACACATTTTGATTGACGTTAATACATATATAGGTATGACTATCAGTTATATTCTATTGTTATACATTACAATAAACATAAATACCAGATTTCAGATGAATTGAATAACTTTTTTAGATAGAATATGAGATTGAAATTTAAATGTCTATATTTTACCTCATTTTTAATATATGAGTATATTTTTTAAATATAATTGTGAATATATTTATATGATTATTTAGCTTACTTTAGCTGTTTCAAAGGAATAAATTACAAACTTTTGATTTATTAAATTAAGTATATGTAAATTTAAAAAATGAGGAAAAAATAATATTTTCAGTTTAATTTTTAATTTTAGTAACTGAAAAATTGCATATTTCTTGTTGTTATTAAAAACTGAAATAAATAATAATTGATATGAATCTATTTATAAAAACAATTAGTATACCAATAAAAATATTACAAATCCTTTGGTACCAAAATATCTTCTGAATTGAGGAAAATATATTTTTAGCAAAAACTATTTACAATTGACTTTCGGCAGCTTAAAAAACTATTTTTCATAGTTGAAGACAAGTAACATCTATTTATTTTTGAACATTTTTTACATAGATATCTTGATTGAGTCTCTCAACCTTTCTTTCTTCAAAAAGAGAAACGAAAAAAAGGTCTGATATTATTTGGAAGGTAGCCAATTCCTTCCCAACCTTGAAATTATTTTTCATTTATTAATAATAGATAATTGTTCACAGCTTAACAAAAGGTAATTCGAGTTCAATCAATCAACGTTCAGAATACTACTAAGTGTACTAATAATCAACTGGCAAAAAAATATAAGAGATTTGTTGATGTATTGGGATACCATTGTGTCTGTGAAAGAAAAACAAATTACCTATAGTTGTTGTATTGGTGAATGAGCTTCCAAGGTAAGTACATTTGTGTATACATACATATGTACATAAATAAATCCTTTATTGCTCCTCTCCTCTCAATATTCCATAAAAGCATAATAAATTAGAAAACAATCTTAATCATTCTGTAATCAGGGAAATGAGATGTATTTATATATATATATATATGAATGTATTCAATTGATTAATGAGCAAAAGTATTATAAAATAAATTAACATATAAAAAAAGAAAGTTGAATCTGAAATTTCTTTCCATCCATTAAATTATTTAGAAGGTTGTGAAACGGAACATCCTAACTAAACAATGTATACACTATGGAGATACTTGGTCCAGTCAAAATATATACAAATTAGTCAAATTGCTCAAAATGAAAAGGCTTCAATTATTAAATAAGGCAAAAATCGATATTTTAAAAGTGTAATCATTCATAAAATTACCCATATCTATCAATGTAGGGAGGAAATGAATTAGCTTATGACTCCATCCTTATAGACAGGTTTCATAAGTACGTATGTATACATCCAAAATTGCTGAAATATCTTTTTAAAAAGTCGACAGCAAGTTAATTATTATGAAAATCTTATACTGTGAACGTTAAAAAGGTCTGGATTGTTACAATGTCATGTATCAATTGTGATACTTGCAGTGGTGACTTGACTACAGTTAAAAGTGGGGGGAGGGGAGGGCTATCTTTAAATACCATCAGCTACAGGTTTACAAAATTATACTTTAAATATAGAAAATTATATTACTACATATGTACATAATCCGAGTGTGTAGCCCAGTAAAATTCTTATTACTCTTTTATTCGCTTTTCATAACAGTGGCGGATTAATAAAAAAGTCATAGAATGATAAGACGTGCTATAACGAGACCACGGATCGATCGAATCCGTTATATTCAACAGATTATTCCGTATATAAGTTTTTAATTTTTTTTCCTTGTTTAGAATATCAATAGAAAATAAAACAAACGAGAAAGTTTGTAATAATGGGAAAGAAGCCTTAAAAATGTGATTGGATATCATAGAGGATCACCTTTTCTAAAACACTTTATACAATACACAAAGTCAATCATGATTGTTGCCTCAATATCAATGAAAACGTAGAGTTTTCATTAATTAATGTGTTTTTTTATTAGATTGTTGAGGAGGAAACAGCTCTCCCCTAAAGACGAATTCAAAAAAAACATACCCAATAAAATGTCTAATGTCTAATAAAATTAGAGTTAAAATATAATTATAACCTTATCCTTGCACTAATGCTATTTAGTGCAAGGAGGTTCTTCTCCCTTGGGCAATTATACATTGAACATTTTCATACCTCCTATGTAATACAAAAGGCAGACGATGAAAGGGCTTAATGTAATAGTCCTATAAGTACCACTCCCCCCTTTTCCTCACCCTCTACAAAAGTCGCACATTCGATATAGGTATCACTGGTTTGAAGTTACCGGGGATCAAGTATGAGAGGGAATTTATTTGAACCGGATGTTCTGTTTCTACAACTCTCTCAATTTTTATTGCTTTTGGAGGATGTATTGCTTGAATATGGAATCAAATTGCTAAAAAAACCCGAAGATATTTACATTTTCAAACGAATTCGGGTATTTCTTTCACCCTTCACGAGGATGCGGAATATTGTCAGTCTAAAAACGTAGATAGTCTACATATAAAAATGCTAATATTCTATATTTTACTTATAGGTAGATATGTATTGAAAATTTTAATGTTTACTCGAATTCATTCTTGGTGAATATATAGTTTGTCCTCATGAGACAGCCTTTTTTCATTGGGCTTTACACAAAGAAAAATATCAGATTAACCCTAGACAAATGATTCACTTCTGACTATTAATTGTGAATGTAGTCATCCCTGGCAAGGGAAATTGTCACATATGTGGTGCTACGATATAAAATTGATATAGGGAATATATTTTTGAAAATGAAGATTTTTTCACAAATTAAGAAGAAAATGCGAATTTTACCATTTGTTTTAATAGCTATGAAAGCAAATAATGTACATACATAACAAATACATAAAGCAAAAATCAACCAATGTAAAAATTAATTGCAGTAAAGGACAAACTCAATTGTTATTCAAAAGCATGAAAGGAAATTTACCATATGTCCTTATTGTTAATATTTTAGGCCAAAGCCGTGTATTGATTATTTTATAGGAGTAAAAAAATAAATTCATTTATCTGTTTTTCTTATTTTTTTTTACAGAGATCAATTTCATGTTGGAATAATCTCACACATATAAAAGTATAACAACTGAAAAGAAACGACCAATTGTGTTTTAGGTCTTATCTTATCCCAGCAAATCTTTTATAAGTTTTAGTTTTTTTTATAATGATGATTTTAATTTTATGCTAACACTTTTTAATTCATGAGTTCATCTACTTGTTTTTTTCTCCAAACATAGCAAACAAATAATGTTTTTAGAAGATTAATGAAAATAAATATGCACACATATATTTATATGTTTTGTTTTATCATTTATAAATGAACTAACTATCAAATTAACCAAGAGACACTCGTGTACATTCATTTGCAAAATGTAAGTTTTGAGTCGTGGGCAGACTATTTGCCGAAAGGACTTTCCGCCGAAAAATACTACATAAAAGTTTGTGTATATTTTAATACAATTAAAAAATCATTTTGTGATGATTATTTATAATAAGTGATATGAACTTATTGAAAGATGCAAATCGACTAAAGAATAAAAATAAATAAGGTAAGCATTTACTTTTTTGCAAATTCCCAACAAAACTTCTTTAATTTTTAAGAAGATTAATTTGTGTGGCATTATGTAGATGAATACTAGTGTTGAAATCGATCCATGAGCCCTTTTTGGAAATGATCGATCTAAGGTGATTCCTTCTAGATAAATTTAAACCAATATTCATGTAAAGAATTAGTCTTAGAACATGAAAATAAATTTATTGTTTTAAGACTGGGTTTCCTATTGAATTGGTCTCAGACCATCACAAATAATGTCTATTTCACAGTCAATGAGTCACTGTAAAACTTATATGACGTCTTGAAACAATTTTTTTTAATTGAAATCACAATTTAATCCATCAACAATAAAATAAAAAATCGGTTCACACCAAAATATTAGATGAGACTGATCAGAATCAATCTTTTTGTGTGGAACTTATCAATAGACCGAATTAGATTACTGCCCCAAAAAAATCATAATGATCGATCCAAAATTTTGGGACCGAATTGTAACATTAATGGATAAATACCTACCAGCATATACTGCAGTAGTATCCCCATAACATGGACAACTCCTATACATTTTTCTCAGCTGTCGATTTTCTACTTCTTCTATCACTTATTTATGTTATGAATGTTGATTGATTGAACTCGAATATGATATTGTAAAGCACTGAATATATATATATATATTATGATTGAAAGACAGAACTTCAGTTGGATAGAATTAGCCAACTATCAATTACTTTCTAGTATATTTTCCTTTTCTCCTTTTATAGGAAAGTTTAAAAGATAAAAAGATATCCACTGACTCCCCCTCCTTGTATTAGCTACAATACCAAGAGTTTTTCTAATAATCTTAAAAATCCTGGTGAATAGCACTGCCACACTTTTGTATCATTTGATCTTTTTAGATAATTTTATGTGTTGGGCATAACTTTCTGATAGTGATTTCCCGGTATGCAATGAATTCAATATTTATACTCGAAAAAGTGTACATAGTATCCTACTCCAATATGAGTGGAGGATTTATAATCAAACATGGTATGTTTAACTTTGATTGAGTCGATATATTCGATTGATCATCCTTATTGACTTCAGAGTCTCTTATCACATGCAGTATTGTCTCTAATTCAGATTACATTTATATAATCCCACTTTTAGCTTCACAAAAGTATGGCTTTAAGTCTCCGAAATCCTTGTCCGTATTATGTATCTCATCTGCTTCATGACTCATGATATTAGTTTCAGCCTCGATATATTTCCCGAATGCATCCTCCAACATAAGAAGAAGAGCCTCCAGTATTTCAGGGCCAGTTCCTTCAATCTAGTTATATCGACAAGCTGGAACATAATTTTGAATTATCATGTAATTTGTTTTAACGCTCTCTGAGAAGCCTTAAGATTGTAAAATTGGTCACATTGGTCAATCGACATGATTTAGTATGCAGTTTAGTTTCTCGAATATAAATATTGGGTACCTCAATACCATGGTCCGCCATGGTATGTTTCACTAGTCGACAAAATTTTAATTTTGTTTGACCATGGGCTTTAATGCTGTGTTAATGATCTCTTTTATGCTCAAAAATACAAAAATTTAAAATTTTGCCGAATAAGTTTATTTTTGGGACTGCAGGATTGTTTTTGCTAAATTGGGATTTTTGTTTTAGAACATCAATTCAGACTAAAATTTCAAGTTATCGAAATAAATTGCATTAGAAAAGTATTGAAACTTATTGTAGATAAATTACCTTGAAAAATTTAAGTTATAATCAATATATCTATACCTTTTTTTATTATTTAATGCTGAGAAGTCATTTGGGCTTCATATTTTTTTTTTCATTTTTGACCCTAAAAGTAAGAAAGTTGAGGTAAATGAAAGAGCACATTCAAAAATTACTTATTTTAAAACAGTCAACAATTATGTGAAAGAAAAAAATCTGAAATTTAGAGTAACATATTACATTAGAATTATGGTGAGATTTTGTGGTATTTATTGGAAAAATTTCAAGAATAATTTCAAGTTAAATGATAAATTATATCATGTTTCTTATAACTATATTATCTGGTTAGCACATATGTACTAACCACCATTAAAAATATTAATTCTCAGAATTTTGTATCTATAAAAGTATAAATTTCAGAATTTGTTCAATAAATATCACAACATCTCGACTATAATACTCTAAATATCAGATTTTTTTCTTACAATAAATCGTTATTTTAAAATTTTAGTCAAAACATATGTTATAAAACGAAAATCAGGATTTAGCAAAAACGATTCTGCATCCACAAAATAGAAAAAAACTCATTATGTTAAATTTTCGATTTAAATTTAAAAATGATTATTAATACAGCATTAAAATCCATGATCAAGAAAAATTAAAATTATGTCAACTAGTGAAACATACCATGGGACAGTCGGTGTGCAATGAACTCAATATCTAAGGTACTCAATATTTATACTCGAAAATCTGTACATAGCATTTACTCTGTGCTTACGAGGTTATTTACAAATGGGTATATGTACATTTATGTTGATACGTACCTTTTTTGTATGTATAAATTTGAAATAAAACTATATAAAAAAAATTTCTTCACATTTTGCTGTTCTTGTAAACATACATAAGGATATTTGCATATATTCAAGGCATAATCCTCTTGAACAAGATTTAAATAAAGCCATATACTATGAATATGTATTTAAAGCCATTCCTGCTCTCTAAAATTTCAAAAAGTGTTGAACTCGTATCCAAAGACTCGTAGCTTGAGGTGGACATGATATCGGAGATATGAAACTTGACTCAAACTATACCTTTTCAAGTATCATACGGGAATAAGCAAGTTCAATATAAAATAAATGATAGAATGATATTTATATCCTTAATGACCGGTATGAAGAAAAAAGATCAGGCGCAAAAGAGAAGGCAGCTTTTAGCTGCAAAGGAAGCAAATGGTCAGACTCTTGGTATCCCTAAGATGACTGCCTATAGGTGGATTTCAAAGGTTGTGAGAATTGATGAAAGAGGGGGCAAACGTAATCCCTGAATTACATTACAGTGAGTAGTTGATAGTATTTTTGAAAAGTTCTAGCATAGGATTTCAAAGCAGGCAGTTTCTAACAACATTGACTCCATGCTTTATTCTTTAAAACATATTAGATATGAACCCGAAACATCTAATTCAGAAGTTAATAAACAAAAACTTAAAGATTCCCTTTTGGACAGGTTTACTCATTGGTGCATTCATTCCTCTTTCCTTTTAATAGATGAATGTAGTCGCATGTCAACTTTGAACTAATAAAAAAAATGAAATTCAACTATACTAATTGTTATGACATTATTTTGGAACTCTTCTTTTTTTCCATATAGGACTAATACGAAAAGTGGCAAGAAAATGTAGAAAGACAAATCTTATCTTAAAAGCCTTACTCAATATGAACAAAGTGTAATTTACGTTACCAAAGCAATTTTTTTCTTTCTCACTTTCATAACTATGCTCAAAAGAACTGTCAAATGGAGATTAGAAAATAATTAAAGACAAATGAATCAATGGGACAATAATTCATCGATCAATTAGGTATTTTAATGCACCAAAATTGATTTGATATCATTGGATGGGTTCACATTTAAAAGAATAGATGCATTTGCGACATACATACTATCTATTGTATTACAAAAATAATAAATGGTGGACGAGATTAAGGAAAAAGACGGTATGGGAAATTAACAATAAAGTTATTTGTGTGTATTTGTGTGTAAGTCCTCATTTTCCCCTTTTTTTCAAGATAGAAACGCATATCAAAGTCATTTATAATTATTTAGATATCATTAAATAGATATATTATTGTAGTTATACATAAATAATATAATTGACATAGCAATTTTAAATTGCATCTCTCAACCGTTCCCTTCAAAAATTAACTGAAAAAATATCTAAAATATTCGCCAAATTTTGGGTGATTCTTTAGTTAATAGTATATAATATGAGTACTACCAATCAATTTTTAGAAAACTAATAAGGTGGATGAGTATAGAGGCAAATCGACAGCTAATAAACCTATTGTAAATACAGTAAAATGTTTTTACTTGATTTTAGATAGGTGTTTTTTTTTTATTATTATTTTTTCGAAAACCCTTAGATACAATTTCCTTTGTTTTTTTAATATTTATTTTATTAACTGTATTCACCATTGTACCTTCAATACAAATGTTTATTATCCCTTTTCGTTTTGTTACAATCTGTGACGTCAGTAAAACGCTGTATATATTGGATCTTTCTCAACCCTTTTTTCAAAAAGAAAAAAAGAAAGGACAGAAAAAAGTTTCAAAATCAGTTGGTAGTGGTCAAGCATTCACACACTTCAACTATTAAACTTTTCTCTATATATAATAATAGGAATAAGCTTACAACTTTACGAAATTTTTTTTGAATTAAACACATACACGTTATTCAGAATACTAATAAGAGCGATGAATATACGAATTAACGGCTGGCAAACAATACGTAAGATGTGTTAGTGTTTCTAGGGATGTAAAGTATTATAAATCAACAATCTTACACATTTTTAAATGATGATGAAGCCAGTTAGTTCATTGAAAGCACAACTATAAATAGATCCTTAAGTATCTCATCTCCTAACTCAATTTCCCTTTAAGAAAGTAGCCATATCATGCTTTTAACTAGCTATTAATTTCAATATAATATAAAATAAAATAAATGTATAATATACTATTTTTAATTCCCATTTACTTTGTGAGCTCAATAAATGATATCATAAAATTTGTTATTTCCTCTTTATGTATAATTCACATCTTTTTCTTTTTTTTTCTATTTTTTTTTTTTTGGGGGGGGGGGGAGGGGGGATAAGGTAGTGTGAGGCCCAAATGGGGTAACCTTTCTAAACCATTGTTTATAAACTGTTGCAAAGAATTCTTTCTTTGGAAGGAAGTGTCAAATTATTTATTTTGAAAAAGTTAGAAAGCCATTTAATACGGAAATAATAAAGTGAAAGTGAAATCAATTCCAACTTGTGCTATAATTAAGTTTCTTCAGTTAATATTTATGATTGCTAATGACATTTTTGAACTTTAATAATTTCAAGTTGTAAAGAAACTTTTTCAAATTAGGTATGTATGTGTTTTTATGTATTTTCGAAAGTTTACTCATATTAATGATTGATTTTCCTTTCTATGCATAAAAATGTATTTAAATAGAGTGTTTTGAACTGTTGAATACTTATCATGGAGCTATTTCATGAATATGAAAATACATTGTAATTGTTTTAGTCACTTGTTGAATTTTTAAACGTTATTTAAATTATTTTTTTTTAATATGAAGATGATTCATGGGATATTTCGGTCTATAAAGAAGCTAATAATATAGCATATTGGTTAAAATATTTTTTAGCTATTTTTTTATTTATTTATTTAATATAAATAAAACCGTAATTGTACTCTCAGATACGTCATTATTGAGTATTTGTCAATGACTTTATAAGTAAAAAGAGTATGAAATCTATTCAAAAATGAAACACAAGGTTTGAAAGTTATAAAATAATAGCTATTTTGCTCAGTCCTGGTAATAAGAAAATAAGAAAGTAAACTTATAAAGTTATGTTCATTTGAGATGAAACAAAGTAGAGGTTTTCAAAATAATTCGCACAGTTTGAGTAATTTTTGGAAAATTATAATATCTTGTTTTTTTCGAGTTGGAGTATTACTCGAATCCAATCCTAGTGTTTGGTCCTATAAAGATTTATTACAAATATAAATATATACCTCATAAACAAATATAAGAAAGTACGACTTCAATAGTAATTTGATTGCATATAATTTGTGCTCATTTTATGAGCTGTCAAAAAACGTATTTTAAGGGCTTTTTTGCTTGGCTATTAGAGCATATGATTCAAAAGTTACACCTTTTTAATGCTCTATAAATAATTGCTCATTTATATTAATGGATCTGTAATTTCATTCGGATTACTTACACATATAATATATAAAATAAATGAATTGAAACTTTATTTTCAAGAATAAAGGGGTTGATCCACGATTGCAAATTATATGTTTTTATTGTAGCTACAAAGAATGTAACGATAAAGTTAATTATTACATATTGTTTCGTTTACTAATTAAATATTTTTTCTTTGAAATTACCCCGTAACAACATCTGCTATTATTATTATAAAACAATCTTAAAATATATGGTTAGTACATATACATACATGTAAATTATGAAATATTAGATTAGCTGTCTAATAATTAAAATTTGATCTTCATATATGTAACCTTAACTAACTAAATTACAATTTAAATAATCAAATTAAAAATATTCTAGATTTTACAAACATTACTTTATGAGGGAGAAGGGAGCACGTATTAAAAGTCCATATCGTTTTATATAATTATAAATTTATTTTGTTTGTTTCAGGAGTATAAAATGTAGTTTTACTAAAAAAGTAAAAGTGAATTTACAAGTCAATTTCATAAATGACTATTTACCTAATCAAAATGTAACTATATCAAGGATAAATTTAACAAAGAAAAGATACTAAATAATTGTACAATGAGGAAATCAAGGACGGTTGAAATACATTCTGTCTTCCTTTCAATCACTTAGAGAAAGGATTGATAAATTATTATTTTTTAAATCTCAAAAAACAAAGACTTTTCGTTTAAATGTCAAGTCAATAAAAAGGTATTTACGATCAGTTTTTTTATTATTATTTACTTTGTTTTGGTTATAATAAGTACAATGTTCCAATTGTTCTAATCTTGGACAAGGGTCAGATAACAGAATATGCCCACAAATATGTCATAACCTTCAATTTGAATGTGATAATATCATGAGACAATGAGACTCTACAGATCTAATAACGACTCTCATAATTGAAAATTATTATTATTTATAGGGATTAAATTTATACATAAACATGTAATTTGCTAATCATTATAAAAATACAAATAAGTTAGATTAATTATTTATTCAAGAACTTATTTATACAAAATTTATTATTACCATTTCTGTTGTTTCGAGTCATTTTCTACGAATTGAAACTATTGGGTCGTACATTTCATTGTGAGAATATTTTCATTTCCGTATTTAATTTATATTTTCTTTGTTAACCCTGTTTAAGGCTCTTTACTTAATCATTTCATTCAGGCATGTTTATCATTTGTATTTAATAACAATAGAATAAATAGTTTAATAGATGCTTCCTTGGAGAATAATTGAGATTAAATATTGTCTATTAGATTATGGCTGAGTCTGACTGATGCAAAAATATTAATGTTCGTGAACGGTTTTAATTTCATTTCTCTTTCAAGCCTGTGATTCGAGAATGGATCATGTGTTTCATCGCCACCTGTACTAAGAAATTCACCGGTTTCTACTACTTATATAAATATTATGGTTGATTTTGGATGACCGTAATAGCACAGTAGGATTAATTGAACTCCTTATTATGAAATGAGACATCCATATGCCTAAGTTCCCCTATTAAAAAACCTGATGAAATATGTCATAGTGCATACAACAATTGGTGTATTATTATTATTATTCTATTATAATAGATTATTTAATGTTGAACCTACAAAAAAATTTCATTGAAATTAAAATCAATAATACATACGCCTTTGTTTGAAAGACTTAGAAAAAAGTAAATTAATAGATAATCCAATTATTATGATGCATACCATTCGATAACATAAATCTTTTTGATTAAGAAATAAAAATTTAACTCAATTTGTTTGTATATTTCAAAGTAATTTTTTGACGTTTTATTATTGATCTTGAGAGATTTAAATATTTTGCTATACATACATATATTCAATTAAGACATGTACGAGAAAAAAATATATTTTATTTTAGTCAATATCATATATGCTTTGCAAAAGTTTAAAGTAGTTGAACTACTGGATGATGTGTATGTATTATCCAGCAATAATTTTATACATAACTAAGTTTGAAATTGTTGTCTAATCGTAACGACATTTGTAATGCATCAACAACTCCAATGTATTTTTTTTTTCTTTATCTTTCGTTCCTAAAATTGTGTTTTGAATGTTGATAGGCTAAACAATTTAATTTGTTAACAATTTCCTACATTTGAATGAAAATTTTTCCTATAGTTGGAAAGAATTGGCTAATTCCCTCTTAATTTCGGGGTTTTGTTTTCTTTTTGGAGGAAAGGTTGAGAGATTGAATAGAATACAATTAATCTTATTCGTATTCTTCCGATCGTTGGTGAAACTTTATATTAAAATTTTTGCTTTTATGGCTTACAAATCGAGTTTTATATATTTTTTAACTTCTTTATCAACATGAAGAACGGAAATAAAAATATATTAAAACATAGCAATAAGAGTTAGATAAAAATGTTTTGAGTTTTCAATATTTATGTATCTTCTTTTTAACTTGAGAAAATCGCTTATAAGTGAAAAAAAATGACCTTTTTCTTTGTGAACTGTGTATATTTCTCATTTTAAGTGATAACGACTAGAATATGATATTGAACTAAAGAAGAAATACATAACATTAGTTTAAAAAAAAGAAAACATATAAAAACTTATTACTATTGAAGTTTTTAAATTATAATGTCTGGTCCTACTTTAAACTAAAATACTTTTCAAGAATTCCTGAAAGTCTTGTCTACAAATCGTTATCTCAAATCTCAATGTATTTACATCACAGAGTATTAATTTTATGTTCAAAAATCATTTTTCAAATGTGACAACCTACCTTTGTCATAGAATGGATTGTCACATTAGGATTGAATGTCTATTAATTATAATTTGGCTGATTCGAGGAAGATGAATATGATGAATTAATATAAATTTATCCGTCCTTCACTATTATTTATGAATCTATTCATCGATCAACTCAAATTCAAAAAAAATCCACTCTCCCTAGTTATACATTTGCTTCCTTATTTTCTCACCAAGGACACATACTAAAAAAAATCTTAGAGCATGAGTGTTCATAACTTAATAAGAGATTCATAAAAATTCATCATGTGATTTTACAAGCAAAGCCTTGGGGCAAACTAGGTATGAACATCAAAGGTAAAAAGATAGGAGTGTGGGGGAGGGGGGAATTGTAGACACTACATATAAAAAAATATCTTTGTCCTCTCCAGAGACACTCCAACAGCAATAGATCCTTTGCAATGTAAATCACTAAACATGAGTTAACATTTTTATGAGATAAAAACTAAGCCAATTACATAAGGGTTTTCCTTGAGCTCATGAAACTAAATAATTGATAATCCCTTCTTTGGAAGTTCAAAAAAAGTTTTGCTATTTCTTAGCTAACTGGATATTGGGCACATATGAGTGTAATTTTTGTATAAATACATATAAACAGACCTTGGGTATTGTAAACTATAGTATCAAGTTTTGGAGATAAATTTTATTATATTGACTGCTATATTTTTGGCATGCTTACAGGCATTTAAAAAATGAAAAAAGTGTCCTTGTTTTTTGTTCAAAATATACCTACTATTTTTAAACGATTTGTGTCATTTGTGTCAATTGTAAAGATATTCTTATCATATTGTTTTATGTGTTTGAATTTATCAAAAATCCTTGAAAATATAAAGTGTTTGAAAATCGTTTAAAGTATATTTCAAAAAATGTAGAAGATACCAGTTTAATGGGGGATCTTCTCTTTAGTTACATAATTAAAAAATGAACGAGTGTGACCATAAAATAATGATTACTTTTGCTCATGAATACTATGTGCACCATGGAACTTGTACTGATATTTTTGTATTTTCGGCATGATGTGATTTGTATTATATCTCTAAATTGGCCTTGAAACCAGATCGTAGTAAACCAATTCGTCCCAACTACAAGACTTTTCTTCAATGTGTAATAATAGGAAATAACTTTGACAGCTTAAAAAGGGATAATTCATATTCAAATAATCAACAATCAGAAAAAGACATAGAAATACTCTGAGCCTACAAAAAAATAGATTTTTTATGTTCATGTTAGCGGTATAATGTCGGTCAAATAATTATAAATAAATAAAAACAATTATTATATAAAAAAATACAAGTAATAACAATTTTATTCATATTTTTCTCAAGTTTAAAATTATTTTAACATATTCAGAGTCTATTCGCATTCAAAAAAAGTTTCTTCATATATAAATTTATTTTGAATGACAAATATATTTGTATGTACATACATAAACATCCATACATCTATGATAAGAGCAATGTGGAAAACGTGAGTATATGTTAAAAAAATTGAGTCGTTTCCTATTTTTCCACTTTTCCATCTACTCTAAAATCCATCCATGAAATAAAATTATGTATAACATATCTGAATTACTAAATCACTTTATATTTTATAAATGTAACAACATTAGAGTGTCCAATTTTTGAAATTAATGTTGTTGTTTTTGAGTACATTATGGCGGATATAACAAATTAGTTATTTCAAAGTTTCAGGTCCCTATTCGAGACAAATATTATATATAAAGAGCAAGAGATTGAAAAGTCCAAACAGATGCCTTTAACAATAAAAGATCTCAAAATCGGGTTTGTTCTTGAATTAAATCACTAGATAATATGAGTTGGGTCAAATATCTAGCCTATTAGAATTATTCCATTAATATCTTGTAATTAGACTTGTTAAAATGTTGAAGGAGTATATCCTTAGGCCCTATCCTAATTTTTTTTTTGGATCTTAAATAAGTTTTTATTTGATAAAATTTGTATCCATTATATAATTATTTTACGTCAAACTTTTTTGTTGGGAGAAGGGGGGGGGGGAGAGGGATTGCTCGAGTACTCGAAGCCGTATTTAGTTTTGACTTTTTGGGTTGAAGAAGGTGTGAAATAAATAAAAATACAACTTATGAACAACATTTCTTTTCAATATTTAAGGACATAATTTTTTATCCTTAAGTTTATAACAAGTTTCAAATTTGTAAACTTCTTAATAACTATTTTAGATTTAATGCTTCTAATCAAGGTATTCTATATTGTCTTATATGTATATAGTATATTTATAAATGGACTATCATAGAAAGTATCAAAACTATTGAAATTTACTTCAAAATATCTCAATTAGTTTGATATCAATAATTTTATGAAATAAAAATATGATTTTAGAAGTTTTCAATATTATTTTTATCCTTTTTTATATCACATTCTTAGAAATTGATTATATTTTGGGCCTTTTTTTGTTAGATTTCTTGCCTAACAAATACTTTTTGATTGATTTTTTATTATTAAATAGCAGTACTCTATCCGTTTTGCTAGACCTTTGAATATCAAATTTTATAAAAAAGAATCAATTACATTAAGGATTTTTATGTTTTGTATTTTTATGTTCTATGAGATTGATCATAAATACAATGCGTTGATAATATTTAGAAAGATGTGACGTCAAAATTACCTAATATCAATCTGAGCATAAAATATCCTGAATATGAACTATTAAACGATGCATTAATGATAAAGTTCAAAGTACTACTTACTTATGCACTAATCTCTGTATTTCCTTGAATAAACAGTAACTATGCAGTTTGAACTGAAGATTAAATATTAATCCTTAAATGAAAAATTAAACAAAAACTAAAGAATAAAGCGCATGAAATTATAATAATTTGATTATTATATTATGCTTGAGTTCATTAGGACATTCTGCTTTTTTTATTTAATCCATTTTTTTATTTAAATTGTCTATTTAATTACACCAACCAAATATGTAAATTGAATATTTTCATTATTTGTATTTTTTTATCCCTCAAGTAGAAAGGGATTTTAAGCTGAAGAGACATTTAAATATAGTATGTATTATACCATGTTAATTTGAATATTAAATATTATTATTGTATGAGGAAAAAAAAGTTGTGTGGACACAAGTGTATGCTTTTAATCTTTTCTAGACTACTTCTTGGAAGAAGTTAAGATTTATTAGTATATAAAATATTTGAATTTGATCTTAAATGAATGCTGACGTATAAGAATATATGTAAATATATGTACAAAGTTTTGAAAGAAATATTTTTCAAAGCCATATATATTTATTAGGGTTATATCATTCCTTAATATGGGAATTCAAATTGATTACCGCTCCACGTCCTGTCTTGCTCCTGTTATTGGTCTTAGAAAAAAGTTCTAAATTTTAAAGTGATCCTGAAATGCATAATTTTCACTCAGATTTAATGAAGCATAGTTTATTAAATGAATTCGTTGTGTACAGCTTTAGGACAGAGACAATGTACGAAAATAGTTTGCCATTATTCTTGATTAAAGTATTCATCACTCTAGTCAGCATTGAATAGTTATATCTTGAGGATAATCAAAATAAGTTGACGATGACGTTACTATCTAATATCTATGATGGCATTATTTTGAAAAAAAAATTCCATGGTACGGTTTATGCGTCCAATTTAGACGCGTTTATAATATTTAGAAAGGAACTAGATGGGACGTGAAATTTTTGGGATTGATACAATCCTATTATGCATTCATCAGTTTGGAATGAAATTTTATTTGCAAAAACAGAAAAGTTTTAAACCGTACCTACGTTTAGTTGAACCAAAACATTTTTAAACTAAAGAGTTACAAATTTCACCATTTTTGTCTCATTCACAAATAGATAAAACGATATCATGAGTTCGTAAAAAAAAGAATTTCTATCAAACTAAGTACAAAAAAAGTGATGTAATTTAGTTCGATAGTTTTACGACTTGTATAAGAGCGTTAGTATTGACCAGTCTTGAGAATAAGATAGGACACATATAAAAGTTGGTTTTGATCGATCTCATCTAAATATGAATGACCTGGACCAATATTATAATGTACAGTTGATGACGTCAATTATTTTTATGAAATCAATAAACATCTCTTGAATGGTTTCATACAATATTTTATAGCAACTGATATAAAATTTTCTTGTCCACATTGAGACAATTAGATAAGAAAAACGAACAAACTACTAATGATTCATTTTTGGGGTTGCAACTGTTTGAAATGACATTATTGAGTAAATGATATATTGTGTAGATTATTCCTTTCCTGAAGAGATCTCATTAATAAAAAAATTTAAGAATTGATTATTAATTTTGTTAAGCATGAAATTAAATTAAGTATTCCCAAATCTTATAAACAATTTAATCTACCAATCAAATTATCTTTTCTTTTATCATAATTTGATTCATTTCAATTAAATTAATTATATACCTAAATAATCAGTATAGAGAATAATAATATTTTTTATTTTGACAAATAAATGAAAATAGTTACTGAACCATAATTAGTTTATTTAGAAAGAAAATCATTTTTAAATATTATTTCTCCTCAGGGTGAAATTTATCACAGTGAAGGTTCCTCTTCGTGAAGTTAGTATGTTAAACTTTCTTCTACTAAATAGTTCCAATTAATTTAAATTGTAGGAGAGTCAGTTAGTATCTTTAGATCCTTTTATTCATTTTCAAATAGGTACATTAAATGAGTCCTTTTTGCACATAAGAATCAACTATATTCCAAGGAATTATTAATCCTTAAAGAAAATTCTTATCAAAAAAAACAAAAAACAATTGCATTCATCTTCAATTTCAATTTTATTGATACTGGATGATTTAATAGTTTATAAGATCCGTTTTTAAAATAAATATTAAATTTTCTAGAGTAAAAAAAAATTTTTTTTATACATATTTCTGAACAAAAATGATCTTCAACTTTCAGATAGCTAATGAATAATCTAAATATTCATTTTAATAAAAAATATATATATAAATAGAATATCAAATGTTATACGAAAATCGTGTTTCAAATTTGTAATCTTTTTTTTTTCTGGTCACTTGTGTTATTGAAAATATAAATCAATTCTTTAAAAAACTTCAAGTTTTTATACCTTGGTATGGTCATGGGGCTAACAAGGATGATAAAAGTTCGTAAGAAAATTGGAATTTTCAGAGCATTGGGATGACACGAAAAGAAATTCTTTGTATGTTGTTGTCAAAGCAGGTAAATTTATATCTCGATCCCATATTTACACAAAATGTTTTTTCTGCGAGTCCTGTAAGGATTGTGGGGAGATTTTTAACAGTAATTGTCATACCCAGTGTCGTTTGGTTTTAATTCTAAGGAAATTTGTTCCTTGTTGTATAGAGTTGGAAATATTAATTCCCTAAAGGCAACCATGTTGTTTGGCTTGCCGAAAAAACATTAGTAAAAATCCTCCTTAAACCAAGCATTGCATATTGCTCTTGTTACCAGTAATAAGGTGAAATGTGGAGAGCCAGTTCTTGAGAAGTATAGATTTACTGCTTTTTAAAGTTTGAAAATACCATGGAGGGATTGTGATCCCTTCAACTATTTCTTTGACTGGATCAAATTTAAACTCTCAGATTCTGCTAATACCTCAAAGCAATTCTTTTTTTTTTAATTTGATAAAGTCAAAGGTAAAGTCCAAGAGATCACTAACACTTCCTCTATGGTATTCTCATAGCAGAAAAAACAGTAAAAAAGATAGATTGCCAATTTTATATAGTTTTTACTTCCTTTATGTTGTATTTTTGTCAGCATTTGTTGTACTATTTGATTTTTTATTCGCTTGGAGGTCTAATTTTAAGCTAAAATGTATATTTATCTTAGCATAATGCAATTTCTTTAAGCAATTCATATTACTTTTTACTTATGTTTTAAATGTTTATATCTACATAATATTATATATAATATGAATAAAGATATAAAAAAAATTATAAAAGTTTTTTTAGTAGAAGTTTCAATATCTAATATTGCAAGTCATCAACTTTTTTCATGCAAATTAAATTACTTTTTTTTTGTTTACTGTAACAATTATAAAATATGATGCATAATTTATTAGACGCATTTACAAATTAAATAATTATGTGGGCACTTGTTTTATTATGCTTAATGAACTCATTAAAGCCTAAAGATCTTGAGCAATTATATGTATAACAATCATTTTTCTAGTAGTACTTGAAAATCTGGGAAATCATAATGGTTGACCTACTCAATATTGAATTTCATATTTAAAAAATTCCACCTCACTTTAGTATAAGAAAAAATATCTAGGTCAGTCTTGATACAGAGAACAATTTTGAAGGCCGTGATCTCGATCTTCTATAAGTTTTGTTTCTGACCAAAATCATTGAAAGAAGGTGAAAAGCTGGAGGAAAAGGATTCTCTGCGGTTTTTAATGGTAATAGTTTTTTATTTTTTATTCCTTTCTAATATTAATCTACATCTTGCTATTGACTATAAAATACTATATCAAGGGGATCAATCAACTCCAAATCAAATAATATCAAAACATAAACTAAATAGTTTTATCGATAAAAGAATCACTCGACTATTCTCTCACATAAGTAAATACAGCTAGACTGGTTTTAAAATTGAATATCTATTATTTTTACTTTGTTCATGACAAACACAATACTTAGAGGGAATAATTGAGGTTGTCAGCCAGCTCATTAATTATAAAATGTGTTTTTTGCAAATCACATTTCCATTTGAAACTAATGAATAAAAGGAAAAGAAAACAAATATTTGAATCACTTTACAACAACACTTATTTAGGTCATAAAGCACTTTCATTTTGTGTATTACGAGAAAGTGATATTTTATGTGCTATTACATATGAAATGCAGATATATAAATATGTATAAGTTTTTTAGATCCCTGCATGTACCATATGAGGTATATGCAATTTTATAAGAATAAAACAAAGGCCTAGACAGTTGTCATATATTTTATTCAATTTGTGTATTATATGCATAAATTTTGTTCTACATAGATGAATATTCAATTAGTTTAATGATAAGATTATGTTTATACATATATTGAAAAATGCTTTAGGGGTTGATTGGGATACCAACCAATCAACAATTTGTATGATAAATGTATTGCCTTTTTCTTATATTAGCATTCTGTCTTTAAAAAGTTCGAACAAAATAGCCCTTTATGTATTCAAAAGCCATGAAAAGAAAGCAGTTAATTCGTATTTGAAGTTATTAAAATTTGTGACCAAATAGCATATAAAAAATGATTTCTATGATTTGATGATAAAAAATAAGTCGGCATATCAAAACCAGGTATAGTATATTCTTCAACTTCGTATGAATAAATTATTGTAATTAATTTTTCAGAAGGGCAGCGAATTGTGCTTAAAAGCCACCCAGTCATATTCAAAAAAAAGAATATGTTAGATTTTATCTATTTCTGAGGTCATATTTGAGCTAAATGAAGGCTCAATACTAAGGGTAAGTATGTGAGAGAGAACTCCACCCCCCCCCCTCCCGCCCCTAAATAACACCCCATTTCACCTTGGAACAAGGAGTTTACATACCATTAGAATAGTTTTGACTCAAAAAGATATTTTAAGACGTGTAGGGTTTTTATGGAAGTTGAAGTAGGTATAAAATGGACGCAAGTATGTACAACGACTCATAAAGTTTTTATGATAATAAATTTGTAATTTTGCAATGAATATATTGATTTTATTTTAAACATCCTTCGATTGTATTAGCTTTGAAAAATTAATGATGCTTAAATACTAATAGAACTAAATAACCAGTTTATATCTATAATTTCTATTGTAATAGGATATAAATCCTTCATGAAATAAGTATCTAGTATATTAATTTCTTCGTTGTAAAAATACGAATTTATAATCAATAAATTAAATATAATTAGATAGTTGCAGATATCTATGATGATATCATTGAGCTAGAATGTTCATTTGGGCAACTTTTGCGTAACATGAAGGCAAGTTTTATGTTTACAGCTATTTTTCAATGGGATGCACACACACCCCTCCCTGAAGAACATCCCTTTCCAAGTTAAACAATCCTCCAATTTGAGAACCGCTGCTCTAGAATACACCCAACACTTCTGGTTATTTTAACTCCTCCTAGAAACTTGAATATAAAGTTAATTTTTAAATATATAAAGACAGTTATTTTGATTAAGTTTTACAAATAAATTAACCGTAAATATGTTCTACAACTGTGTTCAAGCTTACTTTCGTGCTAAGGCACCACCACGTATTAATTTTTCATATATATTTAAATCAAACTCTTGAAATAACTGGATATATATAGGTATATATAGTAGGCTTATGCGTTCATAATGGCAAAAAAAAGTGCGTTGAGAGTGAACTATAGGTATTCATTGTATTTTTTCCAAAAAAGAGAAAACAGGGGACTGGTAAAATATCAGTATTCTAATGAAGTTCTCAAATAAGGAAAAAAAGAGGTTTCGTTAACTCTAGAGATATGTATACATATGTGCTGTGTTCATAAAACAGAATAAACAATGACTAGGTTTGTATATCATTCAAAAAGAATCTAATTTAAGATAATTGTTGATGTTTCCAAAAAGTATGTTTTTACAACATTATATAATAGAGTGATGTTTTTTATATGTTAGTAACAAAAAAAAAAAGGACTAAAGCAAATCGTTCTATATATACATAGGTATATATGTTCATAAAAAAATTCAATTACATTATCTACAAATAAAAAAAATATCTTAGTACAAAGCAACAAAAAATGATTAGGATAAGAAATATTGCATATGTTTTTTTGTGTATTTTTTGCATTATTGCATTGTTTTAGACTTTTGTATATATCCTTATATTTGCCAAAATAAATCCATCTATTTGTGTCTAGTTACACATTAAATTGAATACCAATAATAATAATAATAATAATATTAATAAAAAGTGAGTTATTTTCTATTCAAATGTAATATGAACTTGGTAAAATGCTCAACATTTTTTGAACAATAAAATCAATTTGATTTGTCTTTTTTTCTTTCTTTTTTCTACTACATACATACATTTTGATTAGTTATCAAATTATTCAAGTGACTTTTATAGTTACAGTTTCCAGTTTATATGTATATATATATATATATATATATATATATATATATATATATATTTCAATGGCACCTTCTGTTGTGTGGATTTTACATGTCAGTCGAGCAAGACTTCTCAAATTTAAAAATGTGCTGAAGGATTAACATATTGATGATGCAGAGGATAATATAACGTATCCAATTTTATGTTTTTGTTTTTTCTATTCCTTTTCTTTTTTTATATAATTTTAGTTGGGAAATTTGTTAAGATGGAGTTGAATTTGATGAAGAAAAAAATCAGTTGGTAACCTGTACTGTAATATCCCTGCCTGCTCAATAATTTAAACTAACACGTCTTTTTACATACATTCAAATTGATATAAAATAAGTTTATTTTAAAAAAAAGAAAGCCTTACGGCAATATCACACCTTGTAATCGTGCTTTACAAATTTCTATATTATATTTAGTGCGTAATACTTTTTCAGCGGTATCATGGATTGAACCAAACTATATAGCAAACACATAGGATAAGGGCTGTAAGTCCTGTATGTAAAATAAATAAAAAGCAAAAATTGATCAGGTAATCCTGACAATATTATGAATGTTTGGAAGGAGACAGCGTCAGCTGTTATGATATTTACTATATCAACTGTTCATCTACTCTTTAACAAGGAAAGATATTGACGGCCTTCGAGAGGAAATAAACACAAATTCATACCTATCAAAAGATACAATTATATTAAAGATTCTAAGTATATTCGATTAGCTTTTTTATTGGTTGATTATAAACAGCGTGTATTACTTCATAACATCATGTTCTCCCTCAAGAACTAAGGAACAATGATGACATATTTGATTAATAGAAAATACTAAAAAGATTGCCAACCGTTAAGAATATCACACGCACAAAAAGCTTAGTATTAACAGCTTCACTTAGTACATAAAGTCACTGAACTTTCTGTTGAATACCTTTGACTAAAAAAATTTTATGATGAGTACTATCTGGTACCTTTACATTTTATTGGCTTATTTTTTTTATATGTTAAATAATACTCAATAACTGATATAAACTAAGAGGACTGAAGAAAATTTGAACTGCAACAAAGCCAGGAGAAGGGACACACTTTCTTTGTCATGATTTCTTACTAAGTAGAAGTTGAACTACTTATAATTGTTGGAAAAGTTGTCATTTTAACAATACAGGGAAGATTTAATTTAAATTTCTCTAGTGCTATCAACTGGTTTTTTTTCTTTTCCTTAAACTCGTTATTATTTTAACATTTTGCTGTCTAATCATTTTTTATGATCAATGTGTAGGGATGCAACTTCAATGGAGAAATATTACATTTTTATTATTTAAAAAGTAAAAGCGGCTGGAATTTGTGCTAATTTTTTAAATTGATGTTCATTCTTTATTAGACCGCTGGGGTAAAAACATCTCCCTCTAAAAGAATAATTTAAAAATTATTCGCTACCTTTCTAATATATAAATTGTGTTAGAAATGACTAATAAAATTATAGTATGAATATAATTAAATTTATCATATTCTCCCAGCACTAATGATATTTAAATGTATGTTACTTCTCACTGTAGCAATACATGTTTCTCCCAATAAAAACATGATGATGTCAACAACAAAGGATCTTTACTCAATAACACTATAAGTTTTTTCTCTTCCTAATTTGACATTGCCCTCTGCAAAAGTCCATCACACACATTAATGTGTGAACCCACCTTTTTAAAAGAAGATGGGAAATGATTTTCAACGAGAATATTTATAAACAAACACAAAATTAATTGAGTTTATGTATAATCAATAATTTTAAAATATTTTTAACTATTAAGAAAATTTTATAGAGTACATCACTGTTTCAGAGAGAGAAAGAGAGAGACCCAATTAAGTAAAAATATGTATAATTCATTAATAAAATAATAATAATCGATGGTGTATTTGTTTGTTTGTTTTCAAATCAATACATTTTGAGAAATTTGTACTTCTAAAAGCATATGAATCACCCTGTAGACTTTGTATTGTACCAAATTGTGAAATGAGTTGAAATGTAATGTAACTACCTATATTTGCCTTTAATTGAAGAGTGTATGTACTTTAATATAATTGCAAATATATGTACAAAATAACTTAAAGAACGCTGAAACCATTTGAGTCATTTATTAAAGTTAGTTTAGAGATTTAAAAAAAAGGTTAACTCGATAACAAAAGATATAAAGAAAATTCTATTTAATCTATACATTATATAAATAAATGGTATATTTTTGGAGAAAAAAAACGAAAAAAACATTTAAATTTTTGTTTTCATGATGATTTAATTATCATTAGGATCGTAACTCATGATTTTCCGTCATTTTTTGAGCTCTTGAACGGTAAATTATTAAACGGAGTTCATTTGGATTTGGGCTTTAATTCATGAAATAAGCAATTTAGTCATTTTTTTATCGTTATGTTAGCTTAGCTAAATGGTTCACTGTACAGATCATTTCATTATGTATGCAGTTAGTAAGAAGTTAATAAATAACAGTGTTTTTTTTTTTTGTAATTAATTATGCATTTAAAAAAAGAAAAAGAAATCTGGTTAACCTAAACTCTATATTTCAATATTAGTTTTCTTATGAATGACAATTTTCTTCTTTTTTTTCTACTTATGCTTGTGTCATATACATAATATATATTTAAATTAATATGCAAATTGTGAAATTTCTTCAAAACGTTAAATTTATAGTTGGTTTAGTACAAATTCGCATATTTTTTTTTTTAATACAAAATGTATTTTACCCACATTTAACGACCCATTGCATTTTATGTGTTCGTTGCAAACTTCTATTTTTTTCCTCTCTTATTCTTAATTGTATATAGTAATGAATATATCTTATTAATGAAAGTTATTTGCTCTTACTTCTTTTCACTACTATCAAAATACTAAAAGTAGTAATAATTAATCGCTTCCAAGAAATAAAAGTTTGGCTTTGGATATCCATAAATCTTTATTTTTAAAAAGGAATTAATCGCAATATTATTTATATTATGTTTTTTTTCCTACACATTATAAAAGGTAGAAAAAACATGTTTATAATAATTTATGGTGACTGTTACTCTGAACTGCTTATGTACCTACAAGCACATGTAGAAGGGAATGGTACAGTTTTGTGATATTTCTATTTAAGTAAATATTTACATACCTTGAGGTAGATAGATCCCTTTTTCCTTTCATGAACCAATTTAAATCCATGTTTCATTTTTAATACCTCCCTCATCTGTTCATTTTTTAACAATTCATGCCAAATACTCAACGAATAGCAAGCACGAGTATTTTCGTTTTATTTGAAGTAATAATTCTATGGTAAAAGTTGTTGTCGGCAAACTTGGAGAATTTGAAGTGAGCCCAAGCCCAAGTACAAGAGTTTCAAATTTTTCATTAATTCCAGTTGTTAAGGATAATGAATTATTCTCTCAAGATATGAACAAGTGGGAAATTAGAAAAAGTATGAATAATTGTATTGAACAATTTTCCACAGTCTTTACATAGAATATTAAAAAATAAACAACCTGAGGGCATTTAAAATTGTCCTCAGTTAATTTTTTCCATCCTTGATATTTAGAAATCGAACAGTCTTAAGTAACTGCAACAGATTTTGTCAGCTTTCTCCTTTGAGTTCGATGAGAAAAATATTTTAAAATGCCTTGAAATTGGTTGTTTGTGGCTTTCTTTTGTGGTTACAAAAAAATTTATTCAGTTCAACCAACATTGGTTTACACCTCTAATCGTGAATTAAAAAAATCTCCTTCCACAATTCAATCTTTTCTAGTTCCTTTGGTTTCAAAATATTTTTAAAATAAAATGTATTATTCTAGTTTTGTCGAGCAATTTCAGCCTTTTAAAGGCGTTTCTTTCTATAAATCCTCTGTGTCACCGCTAAAGAAGCCTAAATAAAAGTAGTTTCAACATTCCTGCCATAAAGTATGAAAAAACCTCTGCTGTCAAGGTAAAATCTTCTGTATTCAAAGTGTTAATGTTTTATCCCTAGGTCAATAAGGGCTGGTTCGTATATCATGGCGATTTTTGCAGCGAAGCAGCTTTGTACTATGTATAGGTGTATAAATATTAATTATATGTATTTTGGTCTACTTTAATGAATCGTATTTAGTTCAGATAGAAAAGAAAATCATTTTTGAATTTATACAGAAACAATCTTTCATATTAAATATAATAAACTGATGGAATACAACATTGGAGTTGATCTGATTTTCCTCCACCTTATGGATAAATATATTATATTTATGTAAAAAAAAGCAATTAACTTTTTGACCTAATAATATGTATACATTTTTTAACATTCCTAGAAAAGGTAAAAGTAATGACAATGAACTCTCTAATAAAACTTAAAAGCATCCTTATGACCAAAAAATAATAGTAATAATAATGAATTAGGTGCTTTACATACAGGTATAGGAGGAGAAAAAAAAACTACTAATGAGTCCCAAAAATATTAATTATATGGGATCAATAGATATGTGGTGTATAAAAAGCACAGCAATGATTGTACAATATTATAAACAACAAAGTTTGTTACTTAGAAACAACTTTTAATTCCAATATTTTGATTATTTATATGTTTATCATCTATACATGGATCAGTGGGCCAAGAGACATGATAACCATTTTGATGCATAGAAAGTAATCAGCATTTTCTTTGAAATGTGTCATTGCTCACTCCTGATTCATACAAAATAGTGTCATAATTATGTAGAACTGTTAAAAAAGTGGGATTCCTGGAGAGCTTCAATCATTTTAAAATCTTATATATATTTATTTTTATTGACGATCAACACAGTATTGTCTTGATTATGTATTTTGGAGTCAAACATCATTAGCAGACATACTGTTTGTCTTGGTTTTTGTTATCATCATCTTTATAAGTCGTCTTTTAGACAGCTCTACTCAGAAATCATAATTATAATATATATTTCAATGCAAATGTGTGCTATATCATAGCACATTTCAAAATTCATGAGACATTGAATGTGTCAACCGTCATAATGTAACGTTACATATGCCCAATGTAAATACTCGAACGAGCTTTTATGCCCCAATAATATACACATCCCTACTTACAATATTTATCTCGAGTTCCATTATTCAAAAAAATGATCAGTATGTTTGATCATTCTCCAAATCTCTTTCAACGGTTCTATTGTTCAATATTTGTTATTTACATGGTTATTTTTGTTGACCCTGGTCTTGCATTAATGAATTCATTACATTTACTTATGGTCATAAAAATATTTTTTCTTAACAATTCGTAGAGAAAATTCATGGTTTCTTGAATAATAGATATGTGGTAGTTCTGTGTGTTTTTTTCATATACATATCAATAATACTAAATAAATATTATATATTTATGCAAATCCCAGCAAATGAAATTACTCAGTTAGATTGTTATCAAAGGATTATAAGATTTGTAAAAATACTCATTAACATTTATGTTACTAAAGTGCTTACATATTTATATTCGATCCTTATAGTTATACCTATAGTTACGTTTGTGATTCTTTTTATTGATTTTGTATTTCTAATAAAAAAATGTGTATTTGACATTAGTCATTGAAGACTTTGTATCATTGATGTAGGGCTTCATATTATTAAAAATGAGGAAATTAGAGGATAAAGTATAATTTGTTATCATTTTAATTAACTATATCTACAGATACAGTAAAAAGTTGTACCATGAGCAACATTTTTGTCAGAGAAGCACTCATAATACAAAATGTTAGTAAAACAAACCTGACTAAGAACTTCTCTTTGATGGTAAAAATCAAATTTTCTAGTAAAATAATGAAAACGAATGAATGGTTCGCTAATGAGTATTTTCAATGATATTTTGGAGAGACGTAAACAAAAAAAAACTTCTTATAAATATAAGATCTACCCAAATTAAAAAAGGAAAATAAACAAGTGTCTTACAATCTGAAATATTAATATGGTCAGTTAGTTTAAACACTTTAAGATATATTTGAGTTAATTGTCTGAAGGTTTTTTTTTTCTTCAAAAAATTAAATAGGAATATTGATTACTTAAGAAAACTTGATTTATGTTAGAATATGCCTACAAAAAAAAATATTTAGACTGGTCAAACAATATTTGAGGTTTCACAATTGAGTCCAATTTGTAAAAGTGTATCACTTTGACGAAAATATTTTTTGATATTTTCTTTTACAAATTTATTTTACGTATAACATGGCTACTTAATTTTATGCTAATTCCAATTTTTAGCTTAGTTAAAAAATATTAAGAGATTCCAAAAAAAAATATTTTCAGTTTTTTTATATGCAATTGTAACAACTATATGTATTTCGCATCCGCAACATCAAGAATTCCTACATATTTGATTGCCAGCTGTTTATTTATATACTCTTGTCATATATTCATGTCGAGCTGTTGAAGGAAGTTTGTGGGAATAAGCACAAATACCTAGGATGTATTCTACCTTAATGTTCAGCTTCTTTCTAAAGAAATGAAAAAACAAAGAGTATACTAATCTTAAACAAAAATTGAAACTGCGACAACTGACGAAATAAAAGACCTAAAACATTCAAATTGTATGAGTAGTGAGCCTTTATTTTGTCAACTCACAAAATTTCAAATATAATTTGATTCCTCATGCAGAGTTTCATCAATCTAGGAATTTTATCTTTTTTTTTTTGCTTTTTCTCTCTAATATGGTGAATTCAAAACTATGCAATATGGTTACCAAATTCTTCTTTTTTTTTCTTTTCTAACTTTTCTTTTCCTTTTGAAAATTGAAGTATTTAGTGGATCTTTGATTTGCCGAGAACAAATGTTTTCTTCTTGTCATGGAATGAACATATCCATAAAATTTAATACAGAATAGCTTTGTAGTGAAAAGAATGACGTAATTGGTTTTAACAGCCCACCAATTAATTTTGGGCCTTGTTTTATTTTCCTTTCAGAGAAAAGGTTAAAAGATGTAACGTAAATTGTTTTTGTTTTTTGGGATAAGGACACTCTAATATGATAGCCAATCTGCAACACATAATTATTTGTAACTAAAGCTAGCTTTCTAATTCATAAATAACGCTCTAAAATAAAACCAACACACCTGCTGTCCTCTTTTTATACAATCACCCAAAAATGTGTAAACATTATTTCAAAGTGAGTTAATAATAAGACTTATCCTTACTCAGGTGCATTCTTTAATATGTACAAGGCTGCTTAAATTTACAAAATTCTATGCATAGCCACAAATCACTCAAATCGGTGGGCGTTGCAAAGTGGGCGTTATTAAGGAAGTATTTAGTTAGCCACGCTTGGTTGTTTTTGCAAAAAAAAAAAAAAAAAAAAAAATTAGGGGGAAATATATATTCTATTTTTAAGCATTTACTGCTAAAAAGTACGTATAATGTATGGTTGTCCAATCGCTAGAGAAAATTTGTCAGCATGTAAAATAATCTATGTATGTACATGTAAAAATGTAGATAAAATTTAGAAAAAATAAGCATATAAATAATAATTCTAATACATTAAACTGCAAAGAAAAAAAATGGCAATTGCGTGTACGTGCTATTTTCAATTAAATTTTAAGTATATGGAAAGAAGTTATGTGATGTGTTAACATAACAGTAATCTAGAAAAAATATAATGAAAAAGAGCAATTCACAATACAAGTTCATATTTGTTTACTTTATAAATACTAACGCCCTAATATTTTTTTCACATAATTTTGACATTTAACGGCATTATATTCAAATTTTTGGATGGGCCTGAGATACTAAGTAGTGTAGGATGGAATGAAAAAGAAGAAATATGAGAAAACGGATTTTTTCTTTATAAAAATAATTAAGGTGTTTCTTTAAGGCCATTTATATCTGCAAAGTATCTTTAACCAGGTTTTTCATATGATAGTTAATGTTCTGAATTTTTTTTCTAAGGTTTAACAAGATTATACCTTTTTTATATCTACAGCCAAACAATAGCTAGATAATTTGGAATTTGACTTTCAAATTAAAACTTAATAAGAGCGGCTTACACTTAACTAATGAAATAAAAAGTAGTAAATATAATTTTTAAAGGCATAATTTAGTCAATCAGTTCATCATCCTGATAAATTTTTACAAAAAAGAATATATTCTTGGCTCTATTGTTCTCTGGTAATCTAAGTTTAATTTTGAGAGAAATTATTCTAGTTTGAATTTATGCTGATGGATCACACATGATCTTTCTATTTCTTTGGAGATTTATATGTATACATATATATATATATATATATATATATATATATATATATATATATATATATATATATGTTTATATTGATAACCTCTGCTCATGACAGACTGTCTTTTTCTTTTTTTTTAATATCTTTGAAACATGAATCAAATCAAACAATAATAATAATAATAATAAGTTTTTTCATTAATCTCGTAGCAACTCCTTTCCAAATAAATATAACTAGAGTTTTACATCCCATTTGTTGTACTACAGGCTAAGATGTACGTATAGTAACACATTTCTAAGTCATTCATAAATGAAAGAAAATTGATTTATATAATTTTTTTGTAGTCACTTAAGTACATCTCATAAAGGAAATAAATTCATATTTCTTTACATGTACAAGAAAAAAAAAACTCTTCATAGAGAAAAAAAAATAATATGGTTTTTTCTGGAAACAATTTTTATTTTAAAGAAGTGTTCAGAATAACCAATGAATCTGAGATTCAAGACATATAAAATACGAATTGATATTGTTGACACAACAAAGAATATAGTTTATTTTTTTCATCAATAACTATTATTATATGCAGTTATTTTTTTAAAAAATGGTTTGAATTAAATTGATATGATCCTAGATACCAATAAATTAAATGAATACACAAAAAAGTAATAAATATTTATTAGGATAAAAAATATTTTTCAACGAAAGTTTAATAAAATAACATTTTTTATAAATAATTTGCAAGTCTATATTTTTTCTAAAAAAAAGCATAAAGTTTTTCACAATTATCCCTACATTTAATTGATATACCTTTGTCTTTTATGTAATATGAACTTTCTCTTAAGTTAAAAATAGTAATACAAATATTGTAAATCTTCACTCTTTTAGAAGAATAAAAAAGCTTTCGTTTTTTAAGCTCTTAAAACTCTAAGGTGTTTTTTTTCTTCATTTCTTTATAAAAAATATAATTAGCTACTTATGCAAACTTTTAAAGTTGACTCACCTTATTTTATGATTTATAAAAACTTATTAACATTTTACAAAACATTCTTTTGTATCAAAACTATACGTGTACTGTATCAAGCAACTTTTCTTCTAAAAAAGAAAAAAGACCAAAATTAGTTGATAGTTAGCCAATGCATTCATTTCTTCAAACTCTACGATTATTTTTAATTATGGTTAAGTAATTGATCACATGAGTTATAGTGTATCTAATTAGTTACTTTATTAGAACTATAATAAGGTAGAAAGATTGACGACTGACACTAAAGTTATGTATATATTTTTAACAATTCCTATGTCACTTATTTTATTACTTTTTATTTATTTTTGTGGTTAGTTAATTTGAAAAAAGGACATTTTGCTTAAAACTGCATTAAAAAATATATGCTTATCTTTCTTGGAACTTTATTTTCAGTCAGACACAATCATTTAATAACTCGATGATCAGATATCGTTCCTTATTCTTCTATTAAGTACAATTTATTAATTTAAAATCAAATTAATAATAAACTAAATTCTAAATTATCCAACCATGTAAAACAGTTTATTCAACGGTATTATCCTAAAATATAAATCTTTGTTGATCCAGCTGAATAAAATAAAAGAAATTATTGGTTAAGGGATCTTGAACTGAATAATCCAATAAAATAAAAATTAAATATGATTTTATTTTTAACATACAAAAAAATAATGACCATTCAAGTATTTCAATTCCTTAGGGAATAACTCCACATTGATTCTATTAAAATTGAAGTATCAATAATGAGGATCCTAAATGCTATGTAATTCTAAATTAATAATCAAATTTAATTTGTATTTTTCATCAAAATATCATTTTGATAAATTGTTATAAAATGGATTTTTAAATCTCAAATTTATTCTTGTTGAGCTGGGAATATCCACACTATTAAACAGAAAAGAGTCCAATAGTTGAAAAAAATGACGTAATTAACTAATTTTTTTGTTTATTTTGAACTCATTTTATCTTCAAGTATTTTAAATAATCACTAGCAATTACATGTAATTGTACAACATAACTACATCTTCAAATTATCCAGTATTAGTATTGATGTTATTGTAGTTTTTCGCATGATTGTATTTTTTTTAATTTCATAGTTCATAAAGCAAAGAGGATATTGAACTTCTTATCTGTGTTATTCTTCTTTTATTTTTTTTTTTTCTTGCTATCTTTCCTTAGAATTTTTAAAACGTTTTTAATTTTTAAGAAAGTCAAATTTTGTGCCAGAGATTTTAAGTATATTTATGTTAAAAAACTATTAATATTGTAACTAGTAATTTAATTATTTAAGAAAATAAAGTTAATAAAAAAAAACCAGTGAAGAATTGATAAAGACAAATTCAGTGGGCTTCTATTACAAAAGTTAAAAGTCATAGCAATTTCAAAACTTAGTGAGGTGGAAACCCTATTTCAAATTACTAAATTGATTATCACCATATAGAAGTATCACTCTTGTGAGGATCTAGGATCAATTATAATTATCCCCTAGCAGTTTTTTAAAGTTAATTATAAGAATATAATTAAAATATGAAAAACCAAAAATATATTAAAAAGAATTGTTTTAGTAATCATTTGACATTAAATGATAATAATTAGATATTTAGTGTCCTGAGAATTGGAAAGCATATTACTATGCTATAACTTATTTATCTATTGTAAATATTTATGAGAATGCATCTACCTCTACGAATACTCTAGTACTTAAATGATTTAATCTTTCAATTTTGTTTTTTGTCGTATTGTTTAGACTAATAGGAAATATATTTGATAGTAATTGATAAACTTACTACAATCTACTCTTTTTTACAATTACATACTCTGATGTAAATCTATGAATTAAAAACTCAAATACTTTTGACCTTTTTATGCATGCCTTTTTTATAGTATTCATTAAATATACATTATACAAGGTTGAATATAAAGGTAATTTCTTTTTCAAAATATAATTAGTTCATTGGCTCTCAATCATCCTTAAAAAGCCATGTCTCATTCTTATCCAAGAATCTTGGGATTACTTTTCTTCCTTGTCCCCTTCCTTATATTTGTAGTCCTTACCATTCAAACTTTCAATAAGATCTTCAATCCAAAATTCACTCATGATTTAACATTCTTCTCTTAATACCAAATTATTTTTTTTGAGTCACTAACAGACATATATGAATAGAGATGGTAAATAAGAGCGTTTCTCGGCGAGCGTAAAAACGAGAAATAGAAAAAGATTCCAAAAAACCATGGATGTGCATATTTTTTAATAATTCTTCGTTTTAAATGAAAAATTTGAAGTTCTTCTATAATATAAACTCTAAAACTTATCTTTAAGTTATAAAGATGTAAAGTAGAGTGTCGTTTTTGTTTTTGTTTTTCATTTCCTGTATTTAAAAGAAAATATTTCCACTTTAGAACAAGATACAGAAACAGTAAAAACATTTTTGGTAGTTATAAAATAGTTCTACATAATTTTTTACTTACTGTGTTTTTAATTTTCTAATTGTCTAAAAGATGATAATTGACATTGAACAGTGTTAGTCACAAATTATGTACTTAAAAAAACTATAAATATCAGAACCTAGACCTATGAAAGAAAAACTAAGATTAGTTTTGGATCCGGCACTAATACTATTCAGATCCAAAAGTCCATGCGATAATTTATCAGCTCACAATTCAGTTCTTTTTATCACATCTTTACTCCAGAAAGGAACATTCAAAAAAGGAGATACGAAAAAAAAGGCTTTAACGAATGTACTTTTTAAGTCCTAATTTACGTTTTTATTCATCTCTACATCTAGTTTGATATCCAAACGCTATCAATTCAATAGTATTTATGTACTAAAAATATAAGGCACAAATATAAAGTAAGAAACTAAAACTAATATTAGCAGATTTAGTTTGCAAAAGGGGTTCAATACAAGAGTTATAATCAATTTAGCCACTGCATTATTTATGAAGCATTTAATACTTATTCTAATCTCCATCATATTTATATATATATATAAATTAAATACAAAACTACTTGCTTTTGAATTTGGAATGCAGATGTCATAAATTTTGAAGTTATTTTATGTATGTATAGCATATATATTCTACTATGAACAAAAAATACCGGGAAATTTGAATTTAATTTATTGGGGACCCCGATAGGAATTAATGTTTTTGTTTTTAAGTCATCATTGGCAAAACTATGCCAAACTATTGCCAAAATATTCATTAGTTTTTGAGATACGTATCCTTTTGTAAACAGCTCAAATTGAATTTTTCGTTTTTTTAAATATCTGAAATGTAATGATTAAAATACAATTTAATGAAAAATTGTTTAGTAGGCAAAAAAGCTTTAGTGAATACTTTAGATTATATTCTTTTGAAATTTTGAGAATCCGTGATTTATTTCTCGAAAAACATAGCCTATTACTCAAGAAACCTACTATCCTATTTTAAATTTTAATAGCATATCTAAACTCAACTGTTATTGTTCTGTAACTGTTGACTTAATAAAAAATTGGTAACTGTTTTGAAAGTTGGAATAATTACATGAGTGGGATTACTTTGCGAGGGCCTTAATGAATTTTGATGATTTAATAAATATTTTTTGATTCCCGATATTTCTTGCCCATAGCAGTGCTTTTTTATCATTGTATTTACTGCACAAATTACTAGGAAATAAACTAAACATATGAAATAGTTGTATTATGACAATGGTATTTTTTTATCAGATTCATTTCTCTTTTCAGAAAATGGGTATATGAAAATAGTGTTCTGTAGATGGATAGATAGATATATGTATATACATACATATTTAGAAATAAAATGAAGGGTATTACATGGAAGATGGAAGATATGACTTCAATGTCAAATCCTTAACTACATAGATCCAATCCTTGAAGAAGATTTTATACACTTATATATATATATATATATATATATTATACTGCATTCATTCTCGAAATATAACTTTGGGGACCAATGTTGTCATTGTATGAGAACATATGACGTAAAAATCAAATAAATGTACATACTTCAAAATAAAGATTTGAAAATGAGTAGAAGGTGAACCTACAATAAAATAATTTCAAAATGATGAATGTATATAGAAGTGTTACAATACATTTTCGACTAAAAATACAAAACGAAAATGTCACATCTATTATTCTACATGATTTTTTTTTGTTACTTTATCAGCTGATGGCGTAACTTAACGTCCATTACCCAGCCTAATTTATTATAGCATCATTTTCTATGAGTCAGTACCCCGGTACCACTATAATTGATTATGTAAATATCATTTTGAGGCATTTTCCAAAGGTACTAGACCTCAATTTCTAAAATATATTTTAATGCTATGTAAAAAGTTCAACTTTGAAAAAAAAAATTGAAACAATTTGTAATAGACAACAAGAAGTGTCAAAAATATAAAATATTAATACCTTGAATAACAAAAAAAAAAAAATGACATCACTATACTGCTCCCATCTGTTCATCAATTCCAGTGACAAAAATTATAATCTTAGAAAGGGAGGATTTTCTTCAAACAAATCTCTTACATTTCAAGTCTTTTCAAGTCAAAGGACTCAAGCAAAAGACAAATGAATAATGTTCAATTTCCAGTGAATTATCAAATTTCTCATCATTGTCAAGTTTAAAATTCCCTTGAATCAATAGGGAAATTTAATCCAAGTCATATGACTGGAATGAAATGCAGATTCGATCCCTTACTTAGTCTTATAGACAAAGTCAAGGTCAAAATATGCAAATAAGATTTTATAACTTGAAAACATTTGCATTTTATAGAACAAATTGAAGAGAAATCAATCTTTGCTCTTAAAAATTTTTCTAAAACTATATTTGCTATAAAAAAAATTTTAAGCTAATATATTATATTTTAAGATTTGAATATTATTATTGTTTTAATTACAAATTATGCTGACCTGTGGACATCATTTGATAAGAAAAAAAGTTAAATGTTTTTTTTAATAAATCTATTTTGATGATAGAGCAATAAATTATTTAAAGAAGCAAACAAATAAATATTACTAAATTATGAAATGTTAACTTTCATTTTTAAGGAAATAACAACTTATATTCATTTATTTTTTTTAATTTTTTTAAACATTTAACTCAAAACATACTTTTAATATGAAGAAATATCTGATGTTTATAAAATTATCATCCTCTTATCCTCACTTCTAAGAAAAAGCGATCAGGAAAGTGACTTTTGGAGAGTGCGTGTAATAAAAAATGTTTTTTATCAAACAAAGTACATTTTTATATACAAACCGTTTTTGGCTATTACCTTTTCAGCTTACGTATAACCTCATTACTGTAAACAATGATCTTTCAAAATAATGCGATAATATAATAAAAAATATATTGTTTTTACATTTTTAGATGAAATACAAACATTAATCTTAGAATTACTGCCGTTTATGTCCAACTTTTATTACGAATATACATAATTCATAAACATATATTGGTTATATGATTAATTGACAAATTTCTACATTAATAAAAAAGATAAAAGTTCAACTGTTATAATAAAAGTGAATCTTCAAAATGCTTTCCTAAAAAAAGCCATAAATTATGTAAGCCTACCGTCTGGGGGCGGAAATATTTATTCATGGTCCTCCCTTCTTTGAAAGTTTGACCAGATCGTCAATAATTGTATATTTGACTCTTGAAATTCAAAAATTAAATTAAATTAATGTCATTTTTTTGTGGCCTTACATATTTTCAATGCTAATTAATGTGTCTGGATTTCATAATGATAATACAGTCAACAGAATTTTACTTTTCAAAAAAAAAAAATTGTGGATGTAAATCTAAACCGGCTGATGTACTACTAGGACTGTGTGCTCCGGAAAAGTTCCGTATCGTTCCGTATAACTTCCTTTTGTGACCATCATTTTTGTATCTTGACTTCTGCCTGTGACCATGAGACTCTCTTTACCTTAACTATATGTAATTTTGATATGGTATCTGTAAGTGAATATAAATGCATGCTAAGACAGAACAGTTTTCTAGTTGATTCATGCAATGTAGTACAATCTAACATCAAGACGAAGACAAACCAAGCACTGGCACAATGTCTGAAATATTTACCTAACATTTTTCATTGTAGTTACTTTACCATTGGATTAGCCAAAGTACAATTTAAAGGTGGAATAGCTTATCTACGGCATACTATGTATATCTGTACCTACGTATATATTAATAGTCATAAAAGTCAGACATAAAATGTATTAATCCTGAGAAGTATGTTTGTATTTCCTCTGAAAATGTAAGAAATAGTATATCTTTTATTATATTCTCGAATTACATTGAGTGACCCATTTTTACTGTAATAAGTTTATACGTAGACTGAAAAGGCAACAGCCAAAAATGGTTTGTATGTAAAAAGAAAATAGGTTTTTACCCAAACCAAAAAAATAATAGACAAAGCCACACTCTTCTAAAGTGATGATCCTTAAACTCCTTGAACAAAGCCATTTTTTCATACCTACTGAATTGTACAATATGATTTTTTGTTCTTATTTTTTTTTTTGTATACTAACATTGCTTGTATAAATTTTCAAATAGAGGAGCGAAAACTTATTAATCAATTTGATTCACTATTTGTCTCTTTTTGAATAGATTCCTTAAGACGTTTTGCCAATACTTTTTATGTACAAAAATACTCAAATTGAATTCAGAGTGAGTCAATTTTATTATTCGTTTTAGAAATGTTCAATTGAAGGATTTTTCAATGTACACATACACATATACATATAGAAAGGGATATTCTTAATCCAGAAACTCTTGATAGAGAATTATGGACCATAATATATACAGAGATATTTCAAATGAGACAGAAATATAAAGCAGAAGAACGATACTTTAATCAATTTGTAGCTTAAATCAAATAGCTTACAATCGGTTTTGAATATATAATCATATCACTTTTTTTAGTAAAGCTGTTTTGGATATAAATATGTAGATAAAGATTTATAAATAGGTGTAAAAATATTGCACAAGGAAAAAGGGATAAGTAAATTGATTATCAACAAAATTAAACTTAAACTATTAGATAATGAGTATTTGTGTTCATTCCACGATAGTAGATGCTGTTCCTTAAAATTTAATTATGAAATCGTGTTAGTTTGGAACTTGTCATAACACACCAAAAAAAAGAAGGAAACTTAAGCAATTGGGTGAATGAATAGTTTCATAATAAACAAACTCGAGTTGCACATGTACATATATGAACTAAAATTATGATAATTTTATCCCAAAATCTAGATCAGAAATTCGCACAAAAATAAAGCCCCCTACGAAGCGTTATTAATGTGCTTTAAGTAAAATTTGAATGTATTGAAATATAAATTAAATAAAAAAGTAATTGTCATTTTATTAAGTATATTTTAATTTGGCTCTTTTTTTAAACCTCTTCAATGAAATAATAATTGAAATACTCAAATTGAAATATTAGAATATTATATATAAATAGTGAATATTAGAAAGAATTTTTTTGATATTATTTTGAGAAATATGTTTTTTAAAGAAACATTCAGGGGAAGGCCACAAATTTTTGACCCCAAATTTCAGTCAATACAAATCCCTGTAAGAAAAAATATTTCAATTTGCCACTTTAAAATACTATAGTATATAAATAGTCCCTTGATAACAACTAGGTAAAAGATGAATATACCTCATTCTGGGGTAAAAAAAATCTAAAATATTATTCAAGAAATCTCAATTTTAATTATATGATTTTTTTATTTGGAGTTCTTTTAAGAGCCCAATGTTAATTAAGCTCGTTTCTAATATTATATTATTATACAATTTATATGTATAAAATGTTTCTACATATCATAAGTATATATTCTTTATTACTTAATTAATTATGTAGTCTGATACTACATATAATAAAAACTTCATTTTCATAGATAAGTAAACCAATAACTTTTGCATATATTAAAAGTTTGTATAAAACTAAATTTATTTTAATTATAACAATGATGTTAATTATTTAAAAAAAAGCATAAATAATTTTCTCAATTGGTTAAAAGTTTAGCTGTTCTTTAAGTTTTTATCAAAATATGTAGAATACAGAATTGATTTAAGGATTCAATTACTTTAAAAAGATTTGGATTACTTCTAATTAATATGTTTAGGAAAAAACTTCATGTCAATAACATAGATTGCAATGTTTATAAATATTAACCAATATGGAAGCGTATTTTGTGCTGATGGAAAACAATTTTAAATAGTTGACTAAATACAAAAGTCAAGAGATAATGTTCTCTCTCTCCAGGCGTTGATAACTGAGAAGTGATCCATTAATTAAAAAGTTATAACACCTTGTTATTTAGCATGAAGTCAGATCATGGTGCATTTTTGATAACTTTTACATTCCCTAATTTTGACATAATTTTAAGGGAATAAAGAAATCAAATAAGTTCATTTATTGGTAACATATTGAAATAAAGTCCACTTGTAGAATGATAAATGGTTTCTATCGAGGTCAAAACTTTATATTAAGGTCATGAATAAAAAAACCTTCTAATAGAAAAAAAGGCATTCAATGAAGCAAAACGCTATATGCCTTTCTTTTTTATGTCACTCAAATTTTGGTACGTAGCATAGTTTTAAGCGATATTTGTTTATATATAAGATTTATGCAAATTTTATGTTCTCTAATAACTGCCAGTTTTTGAATATTTATGGTCGTAATTTATAAAGAGGTAATTTTTAAGGAAACAAAATGTCACTATAATCGTAGACAAACAATTTGTAATGTTTGTTTGAGTATAAATTACTCAAACTTTCTTTCTTCGGAATCAACAATTAGAAAACTATCGCTAATACAATTATTTTTCTCACAAAAATAAAATTTTTATAAGTAGACTATTCTATGTATATTAATTTGATCAGTGGGAAAAGGGCAATGCCGCAAAAAGAACTCATAAACAACCGACAATCCTTGATGATGAAAGTATATGAGTTTTAAAAAAATTAACCCATGATTTATGATTGGCCATAAATTATACAAAATATAAAATTCCTGTCGGCATTTTTAAACTCTATACAAATGGGAGTAAGGAGCTAATAAAGGGAAAGGACGATAACCAGCTTGAGAATGTCCTGTTGTGTTTGTGAATGTAAACAAAGGAAGATTTTGATTATTTCTCTAATAAACTCTTTTTATAGAAAGAATGTGTATTTTGAACAGATAAAATGTATCCTGCTCTAATTTTAATTACTACACACTCTCTAAGTTTATATCACTTTATATAGATGGAAATATTTAGCTATGTTATTTATAATTACTTTCTATGCAAAAATTAACAAATTTAATGGATTTTAAATTTAAAAAAAATATATTTACATTAAATGTTGATCACACTTTACTAAATTTTATGAAAAGAAGTAACAAATCATTATTTAACCCAGTACTTCCATAAGCCAAAGTTTACCGGTCTTTGGCCAGTAAAATCTGCTGATATCCGGTATTTTGTAACCCCTTTGGTCAAGGTATCCAGTAAAAATATCCGTTTAAGTACTATTTGAATTGCATTAAAATAAGCAATTTTCACGTGTGATTTCAGCTTATTAATCCATTAGAGACGATAGATTAATATATTAACCAGCCTAAAAGAGCACTGAAAAATCGACTCTGAGTGAGTTTAACTGACTAAAATAGCTTGTGTGATCCCCGTCTCCAGTGTGCCAGGAGAGAGAGGTGTTTCTCTCCAGAAACGAATCAAAACAGTGCAATACAGACACCCGGGAGAGAACAAAGTAGGAAGACTGATAAACACTTGTCACCTCTGATTTTAAATCAGCTCCTGCAGATTTCACTGCAGCAAAAAGGTGTAAAAAGTAGATCCTGAATGATCAATACAAAACATTATACTGTACCTTCACATGCATTGATATCATTATTATATAGCCTGTACATCATTTTAAGCTTATGAAATTCAGATTATGTATGACTATAATTTTTTTAATATTTCTCCGGTAAATTGAAGACCTGTCGGTTACGTTGTCCGGCACCAATTTTTTCTAGTGGAAACCCTGATTTAATCCTTAATCGATCAAATTACTCTCATTTTTAATTGTCTTTTCCCTATCTAAACTAAAAGTTTATGGTTATAATTTCATGTTAAACAGGCATGAAACTTAGCAAGTTTTTTGTTGCTTATTTTTTTTAAATATAAGCTTTTATCTAATACTTAAATTTTTATTTTGCTATTTCTTTCATCACATTCCTGAATTAAGGTAAGTTCAAGAGAGAACAGATTGATTTCTATCCTTTAATTAATATAATATAGAAATTTTCAGTGTTGTTCAGTTATATTTAACCCAATTTGTGTTATATTTAAAAACATAGAAATTTTTTATAAAGACAAATATTTCTTCATAGTATAATAGTTTGAACTTATTTGTAATATTTTTAATGAGTTTATGTACAAATAAAAACAAAATGGTCTGCTTTATTTTACTAATATTGAATCAATTAAAAAAAATACCATAGAGTAATTTTATTATAAACTACTGAAGTTTGTTTCCTGTTTTTACTTGTAACTTGATGTGTCAGATACATAATATTAAAACTTTTGTTTGAGTTGTCAATAAAAATTGTATTTTTGTAACTAAAAATTCTTTAAACTCTAATACTTTATAGATGAGTTAGATATTGACAGTAATATTGACAAATTATCAATCATTTTAATCATTTTATCAGATGATATGTTTTATACCAAACAATGAACATCTTTCAGTTCAGAAATTATGTTTATATATACTGCAAATGAATTCTGCAAAATCAAAATATTATCTTTTTTCTTCTCATTTGTTGTTGATGGAGAGAGATAACGTCATTTAACTTATAGCTATATATCACTAGTACCCACTAAGATAATTTAAAACTATCACTCATTGAAGCAAAAAAAAGTATTTACCAAACTAGAAAAATGTTTCACTTAATTTTAAATGTACAAATTATTTAATATTGATTTTTATTTTAATAAATAGACAAATTATGCAAACACGTCATTAGAAGGAATATATTTTTAATTCACAAATAGCACTCTATTTTAAAGTATACAAGTATATCTCTTTTCTAGATACAAAAAAAAAGATTGCATCATATTAATTACTTTTCATATATCTTTTTTCAGATTTTTCATCATTTACGCAAATGTATATGTTTAAAGTCTACTATCTGTATTGATTATCAGATATCTTCATATATGTATACCATTTCTGTTCGCATAGAAATTCAAACATTACTATTAACTAATATTATAAAGAAATATAATGCTCCTTGGAGTTTACAATTTTAAAAATTGATTATAACTTCTTTTTATTAATATAGCATTTTAATTCAGATTTGGTTAAACAGTTACAGTCAAAATTACGGAAATTACCAAAATAAATGTAACATTCTCATTAATAATATTTCATCTGTAATAACCAAAATTCTAAAATGTAAAAGTATTAAGCCATTTAAGGACAAAACCATTGAAATAATAAATGTGTTGGAATGTCTACACATATAAAATAATAAATGGAACAACAAAATATATTCAAAGGGGTTCTGTATTTCAATCATCAAAAACTTGAGGAAGTACAAAAATGTACAACCTAAAACAGAGATGAATTCTACTCCTCTAAACACTCATGTTTTGGAATAGAATGCAAATCCACATTTGCAACATTACAAACTCCACAGTAAAACACTGGCTCAGTGTCTTTATATAAAAAATCCAGACCGAGGAGATCCTTGAAATTGTCAAATGCATTGAACCAGAATTGACGATGAAAACCATTCAGATGCCCCAAAATACTGTCATAGTCTTGAAAAAGAAGATGACAGTCATAAGGGCACGGAATAAACTTGAGATCTTCCTCAAGTTCATCCCTTAAGTCAGGCAGGAACTCCGCCCCTGTATTTTGAAAGAGAATGCTTGGATCAATTGGACAGGTTGAATTATGCTCTTCAAGCTCAACATGTGAATCAAACTTTTGATCACATGCTTCACACACAAATACTAAAGAAGCCCCAGAAACCTGCTCCAGGTCCTTAACTGTATGGGAATAAGACTCCGATGAAGCTTTTTCCTCCTCATTGGTCCCTTCTTGTGAGTGACTTGCTCCAGAGCTACTGGCTTCCTCGCCGTTGCATTTATTAATCTTTCGTTTCTTGTTTCGTCTTCTGAGATATGGGAGACCAAGTTCCTTGGCCCTAGCCTGCTCTGCCTTGATTTGTTCTCGAAGAGCAACCTTCTTCTCATATTCCTTTGGATGAGATCCTCGAAAGTGTCGGAAGAGAGATGTGTGATGCTTGTAACGATTGAAACAACCGGTGCAGTCAAACCTCAACTCTCCTCCTCCAATATCAGAGATGGTCATCATTGAGCTGAGAGTAGAATCTTCACAAATCTGATCATCAAAATAATTGACTCCCGGTTTCTTTGGAATCTGAGCTTGATCCTGGTTCTCCATATTATCTCTCTATATACTGATATATCTATGTACAATCTTCTTCAACTGTCCAATGCTCTTTAAATCCTTTTAATTAGATTTTAATCACAAAGATAAGTTCAGGTAGGGGCATTTCATTTCCAATAACACGCCGGTCAAGGGGCAATACATGAGGGTGGGGGATTCACCTGGAGCTTTTAACCACTACGCCCATAGGAACATCAGACACTACATTGTGAAAGGAAATGGGGAATTTTGATTTATGTGTAGGCAAAAGCTCTCGATTGTCAAATACAAGAAAAAAAAATATTTTCTTTCTCTTTTTAGGTTTAATTTAAATTTTCTAGATTGCTTCAGATAAGAGTTGAAATTAAATACAATTATCAATTTTCCCCAATACACAACTATAATTTATAATAATTTTAGATTTTTACCTTAACTTATTTCTATAATTGGCTTTCAAATTTTTAACAAGTTATAAAACTGACTTATATTTTTTTTTTGGATATGGTTTTTGTTCGTATAAAAAACTTTTTTTTTCATTTTTAATTTATTTATTTCTCTTAGTTTGTCTGGTAACACTTTCTATCGAAAGAGTTACACTATGTGACAGTTTTGTAATATTAATAATTGGGATGGACTTAAAGAATAATGATATTACAAAAAACGGTGATGTAAATTTAACTATTTTCGTCAATAATATTGATCATTCGATTTCTTTTTGAGATTTCTTTTAAAATTGGATGGAATATATTTTAAATTTAGATATTCCTTTAATAATTTTACCTTAGTTTAATGAATAAAACATTATGTCTAAGAATATGAGAAAATTGAAAAAATATTTTTGAGAACATAGACTTAAAGCAATTCAATTCATTTTTAAATTGATTTATAACAAGAAAGATTTATCTATCATTAAGTCCCTATTTTTGCAAGTCCCAAAGGGGTAAGGAACGAAATTTTGTAGATGTCTTTTCATTTTGTTTGAACTCTACATTTTTTTTAAGTCTTAAGTAACGAATATCTTAGTTCATTTCTGAAATAATATTATTTCTCTCTGATCAGTATTTGATCGTGAAGTAAAAGCTAATCATTGTACCTTCTATTTAATTATTATGCGTTTTTTTTATTTATGCATAGGATGTTTCATGAAAATTCCGGATAAATCATTGACCAAATCAGCATTACAATATTATTAACTTATTTCTATAATTGGCTTTCAAATTTTTAACAAGTAAGTGAGTAAGTAAATGATATTGACTTCTTTTTTGTCAGATCATTGTATGGCAAAGTATAGCATATTTAGTCTGTAAAACAAACACTTCATCAAGCACTTTCATCAAAATATGATGGAACTTTAAAAAACTAACAAGGCATTATAACGGGTGACTATGTTCGGGATTTAGTTCTATAAACTCGGCCTCTTCACAGAAGAAAAAAAAATGTGTGTTTTTTCAATACAAAAGTCTTATAAATAGAAAATATGCTATAATTTACTTCTGGTCAGCATATTTCTTTTATGTACCGATGTTGTTGCTTAGTCTTAGAAATTTTCAACGACACTTTATTATAACTTTTTTTTTGAATAATGCTAATTTTTGTATTTTTTAAAGAATCGATGTCATTTTCTTAATAACAATTAGTTAGATCTTTTTTCTTTATTCTTACGACCATGTAAAAGATAAACTACCAAAAAAATTGCTCAAACTAAATCTTTGTTACGTAGTTTTTATAATTGTTTTTTAGCTGTTGCTTGTTTGTTTTTCGGGGGTATTACGTTCCAATTATGATATGTAGTCTAAGCACAATTAAAAAAATCAAACATGTTCGGAAATGCAATTATAAATACACTCTTGATGGGTTGACATGAAACCACTTTGAATCAAAACCATCCTGTCCTTAATATGAATGATGTCTTTTCATCTATAAATAGTATTAAAAGTTTGTTTCTATTGTATATACAATAGATGAAATGGTGTTCTAAAAATAGATATTGGATTAAATAGATAGGAACTACAAAATCGTTGATAGTAAAGTACATATATTTCAATTCTATTAACTCTCAGATATTTACAGCTCAATAATCGATTGTATCCATAAAGCAAGAGTGCTTTGGAATGGATACAAAATCAACATTTGCAACACAGCAAACGCCACAATAGAACAATGGATGTTCCTTTATATTTAGAAAATCTAATTCCATATCTTTAGAATAATTATCAAAGACACTGAACCATAGCTGTCGATGAAAATCATCTAAATGTGCCAAAACATCATCATAGCTTTCAAACTTAAGATTACAATCATATGGGCATGGAATCAGGATTCGATTATCTTCCAATTCATATATTTCTTCAGTTGTTGTATCCATGTCATCTTGTAAAAAAACTGAGGGATCCGTGAAACAGTTCGAATAATGTTCAAGGAGTTCTGCGTAGATACTAAATGGTCGATCACAGGCTTCACAAATGAATATATAAGGAATCTCTGATGAGGGAAGATCATGGGCTTTACTTGTGGAAGGAGTGGGATTATCTTCGAAATTGTATGATTCTGGGTTTGAATCATGGGCTTTACTTGTGGAAGGAGTGGGATTATCTTCGAACTTGTATGATTCCTGGTTTGAATCATGGGCTTTACTTGTGGAAGGAGTGGGATTATATTCGAAATTGTATGATTCCTGGTTTGAATCATGGGCTTTACTTGTGGAAGGAGTGGGATTATATTCGAAATTGTATGATTCCTGGTTTGAATCATGGGCTTTACTTGTGGAAGGAGTGGGATTATATTCGAAATTGTATGATTCTGGGTTTGAATCATGGGCTTTACTTGTGGAAGGAGTGGGATTATCTTCGAACTTGTATGATTCCTGGTTTGAATCATGGGCTTTACTTGTGGAAGGAGTGGGATTATTTACAGACTTGTATGATTCTGGCTTAGAATCATGGGCTTTACTTGTGGAAGGAGTGGGATTATTTTCGAAATTGTATGATTCTGGGTTTGAATCATGAGCTTTACTTGTGGAAGGAGTGGGATTATCTTCAAACTTGTATGATTCTAGGTTTGAATTATGGGCTTTACTTGTGGAAGGAGTGGGATTATCTTCAGACTTGTCTGATTCTGGCTTTGGATCTTGAACATTCGCTTCTTCGTTGATTTTATTTATGACGCGTTTCTTATTTCTTCTTCTGAGATATGGTAGACCAAGTTCCTTGGCTCTTGCCTGCTCCGCCTTTATTTGTTCACGAAGAGCAACTTTCTTTTCGTATTCCTCTGGATGAAAATCTCGGAAATGTCGAAAGAGGGACGTGTGATGCTTGTAACGATTGAAACAACCGGTGCAGTCAAACCTCAACTCTCCTCCTCCAATATCAGAGATGGTCATCATTGAGCTGAGAGTAGAATCTTCACAAATCTGATCATCAAAATAATTGACTCCCGGTTTCTTTGGAATCTGGTCTTGATCCTGGTTCTCCATATTAACTCTCTATATACTGATATATCTATGTACAATCTTCTTCAACTGTCCAATGCTCTTTAAATCCTTTTAATTAGATTTTAATCACAAAGATAAGTTCATGTAGGGGCATTTCATTTCCAATAACACGCCGGTCAAGGGGCAATACATGAGGGTGGGGGATTCACCTGGAGCTTTTAACCACTACGCCCATAGGAACATCAGACACTACATTGTGAAAGGAAATGGGGAATTTTGATTTATGAGTAGGTAAAAACTCTCGATTGTCAAATACAAGAAAAAAAAATATTTTCTTTCTCTTTTTAGGTTTAATTTAAATTTTCTAGATTGGTTCAGATAAGAGTTGAATTAAATACAATTATTAATTTTCCCCAATACACAACTATAATTTACAGTTTGGATAGTAGTACAATTTTTACCTTAACTTATTTCTAGAATTGGCTTTCAAAAATTAAACAAGTAAATGGCACTGACTTCTTTTTTCTCAGATCGGTGTATGTCGAAATATTACACATTTAGTCTGTAAAACAAACCATTTTTATATCACTTCACATTAATTTTTTGCTAAATTGTCAAATAATATTGATGAATCTATTGAGTTTCACTATTGAGGGTTTTCAATTTATTTTTAAGGTATAGTTTTTGAAATAGTTACGCAAGAAAATTGATAAATTTGAAAAAAGATATATTGAGGAAGTTTCATCAAATGGCTTTAAAATTTGTTTTTTTAATAATTAAGGTCCTTATTCTTACAAAATGGATTGATATGTTCTAATAATGACGTGAGGAAGTAAGACTCTTTTAAAAACAAACTCACAGCCTTTAGTTATCAGTAAGTCAACATTTTTTCAAACCATAACTGGTAAGGGAGACCATTATGTAGATGTTTTTTCATTTTGTTTGAATTCTACATATATTATTTATTCAATCATAATGTCTTAGATCATCTCTGTACAAATATGGCTGATCATCTCAATCCCTCGGGTGTTTTTAATCTTGCATGCAGAGCCTTTGAAACTTATGTACATTGGAGAAAAAACGAATAGTGTTTTTTTTTCCAATTACAAAGAGAATTTGGTTCCTAATTCCATGAAATTTTCACCAAATTAGCATTAAAATATATACTACATTAAGAACAAAAAAAAATAACAATATTTTATTTAATAAATTATTTAAAAAGGAATTAGACATAAAAGTATCTATATATAATAGTGTTTTGAACAAAATTGATAAAGTTTTGAGGTCATAGTAATAACCAGTTTTATTTTTACTCCTTCCTATTTATTGAGTAATCCATATATAATATATAATTATAATTTCATATTAATTGATATTATAACTTTTGATGTTGTATTTGTATATTTTCAAAAGAAACTTAAAATAAATGGATTCAACATACTTTTGGAGACATCGAGCCAGCTCAATATCTTAATTTAAACAATAAAATAAAAAAATTCTTAAATAAATTTTATTTGCCTCTTTTGACCCGGCCCTCATTAAAAATTAACATAGTACTAACTCAACAAAAGTACTCTAATTATAAAAAAAAAACTGTGGGAAAATATTCCTTAGATTTTGGTGTTGTTGGAAATTCATATCAAGTAGCCTAGCAATGAAGATTTGGGAGGCAAAAATAAAGATAGTTGAATTTGTTGGGTGACAAATTAAAAAGCTAATAAAGGACTAAGAGTTCTCTGGAGAAACGTGCCTGGCAAATATTTCTTACAGTTGTTCTGAGCTTATTGGGTAAAAACAAAGACAAGGACTATCAAGAACTGGTCGACAAACTTCTCAAGTTCTACGAGAACATGTATTATGGCATCTTCCTTAAATTGTACATGGTACACTCCCGTTTATAATAATTTCTTTAAACCCAATATGGGAATATACTTCGAGGAGTATGGTCAGCCCTTTCATCAAAATATGATGGAACTTTAGAAAACTAACAAGGCATTATAACGGGTGACTATGTTCGGGATTTAGTTCTATAAACTCGGCCTCTTCACAGAAGAAAAAAAAATGTGTGTTTTTTCAATACAAAAGTCTTATAAATAGAAAATATGCTATAATTTACTTCTGGTCAGCATATTTCTTTTATGTACCGATGTTGTTGCTTAGTCTTAGAAATTTTCAACGACACTTTATTATAACTTTTTTTTTGAATAATGCTAATTTTTGTATTTTTTAAAGAATCGATGTCATTTTCTTAATAACAATTAGTTAGATCTTTTTTCTTTATTCTTACGACCATGTAAAAGATAAACTACCAAAAAAATTGCTCAAACTAAATCTTTGTTACGTAGTTTTTATAATTGTTTTTTAGCTGTTGCTTGTTTGTTTTTCGGGGGTATTACGTTCCAATTATGATATGTAGTCTAAGCACAATTAAAAAAATCAAACATGTTCGGAAATGCAATTATAAATACACTCTTGATGGGTTGACATGAAACCACTTTGAATCAAAACCATCCTGTCCTTAATATGAATGATGTCTTTTCATCTATAAATAGTATTAAAAGTTTGTTTCTATTGTATATACAATAGATGAAATGGTGTTCTAAAAATAGATATTGGATTAAATAGATAGGAACTACAAAATCGTTGATAGTAAAGTACATATATTTCAATTCTATTAACTCTCAGATATTTACAGCTCAATAATCGATTGTATCCATAAAGCAAGAGTGCTTTGGAATGGATACAAAATCAACATTTGCAACACAGCAAACGCCACAATAGAACAATGGATGTTCCTTTATATTTAGAAAATCTAATTCCATATCTTTAGAATAATTATCAAAGACACTGAACCATAGCTGTCGATGAAAATCATCTAAATGTGCCAAAACATCATCATAGCTTTCAAACTTAAGATTACAATCATATGGGCATGGAATCAGGATTCGATTATCTTCCAATTCATATATTTCTTCAGTTGTTGTATCCATGTCATCTTGTAAAAAAACTGAGGGATCCGTGAAACAGTTCGAATAATGTTCAAGGAGTTCTGCGTAGATACTAAATGGTCGATCACAGGCTTCACAAATGAATATATAAGGAATCTCTGATGAGGGAAGATCATGGGCTTTACTTGTGGAAGGAGTGGGATTATCTTCGAAATTGTATGATTCTGGGTTTGAATCATGGGCTTTACTTGTGGAAGGAGTGGGATTATCTTCGAACTTGTATGATTCCTGGTTTGAATCATGGGCTTTACTTGTGGAAGGAGTGGGATTATATTCGAAATTGTATGATTCCTGGTTTGAATCATGGGCTTTACTTGTGGAAGGAGTGGGATTATATTCGAAATTGTATGATTCCTGGTTTGAATCATGGGCTTTACTTGTGGAAGGAGTGGGATTATATTCGAAATTGTATGATTCTGGGTTTGAATCATGGGCTTTACTTGTGGAAGGAGTGGGATTATCTTCGAACTTGTATGATTCCTGGTTTGAATCATGGGCTTTACTTGTGGAAGGAGTGGGATTATTTACAGACTTGTATGATTCTGGCTTAGAATCATGGGCTTTACTTGTGGAAGGAGTGGGATTATTTTCGAAATTGTATGATTCTGGGTTTGAATCATGAGCTTTACTTGTGGAAGGAGTGGGATTATCTTCAAACTTGTATGATTCTAGGTTTGAATTATGGGCTTTACTTGTGGAAGGAGTGGGATTATCTTCAGACTTGTCTGATTCTGGCTTTGGATCTTGAACATTCGCTTCTTCGTTGATTTTATTTATGACGCGTTTCTTATTTCTTCTTCTGAGATATGGTAGACCAAGTTCCTTGGCTCTTGCCTGCTCCGCCTTTATTTGTTCACGAAGAGCAACTTTCTTTTCGTATTCCTCTGGATGAAAATCTCGGAAATGTCGAAAGAGGGACGTGTGATGCTTGTAACGCTTGAAGCAACCGGTGCAGTCATACCTCAACTCTCCTCCTCCAATATCAGAGATGTTCATCATTGAGCTGAGAGTAGAATCTTCACAAATCTGATCATCAAAATAATTAATTCCCGGTTTATCCGGATTCTGGTCTTGATCCTGGTTCTCCATATTAACTCTCTATTTACTGATATATCTAAGTGCAATCTTCTTCAACTGTCCAATTTTGAGGGTTTGTTATTTGTTCACCCTCCATAGTAAGTTGACCCGTTCCCTTGTACCCTTTATTTGACAATGACAAGGTTGTCAAACCTCCTTTAAAGGTACATTGCGAGTGACAAAAGATTTATATTAATGGGGTTGATTAGAAAGAAGAAGAAATAACCAAGCGGGAGTTTTAACCATTTTTTTAGCATATTCTGTAGCATGAATAAATTAAAATTTTATATTGTCAAAAATTTATTATCAGATATTGGTGGATTGGAAATTGTTGGTATATCCTTAGAAAATTACATAATTTAATAAATATTGAATGTATTAATAAACATTTGTATTGTATAACCCTTCAAGTCTGACATTAATACATGATTTTGTTTCTTTCATACTTAAACAAGTGCACCCGTAAATATAATTGGTTTTGTATCAAATTAAGACGGAATGAACCCAATTTCATCAACTTATTAAAAAAACTTTATTAAAGCACAAACTTTAAATGATTAATTACCATGTCATTTTAAGGGATGATTGATTTACTGCTTTTCCATGTGTTAATTAATGTTTTACAGCTATATATTTAAGCAAGTAAAGCTTCATTCTTAATTTGTTACCCAAACTTTATTTTAATTTGATATTTGTTTATATTGAGTTACTATTCATAGATGAATCAATGAAAGTCAAATATAAAGTATTACAAAGAAAATAATGGTTCTATTGGCGAAATCTCATGCAAATAAATTTAGCTGATATTTTGAATTATTTCAGTATAATTGGTCTAGCGTATTCAATAAGCTGTACATTGCAATCCGTCAACCAAACGTGGGATCATTAAAAGCTTCCATTTCTGACGCATGGCTCTCCATTTTAACATCATCAGTTTTTAGACGCATCCCCATGTACAAGTAGTTCTTAATACAAATAAAACTATATTGAAAATGTAATTATTTATCATTTTATACTTTGTTACATTCATAATTTTCGCTAGTTATTGTGCACATACAGGTGACACCCTCTAGGTACAAATAACAGCGTTTATTTATAACACATTCATGTTACCAATCATATCTCGATGTTGTTTATTTGAATTGACTAATCATATTTATGTTCTAATTTACATCATAGTTAAATAACTATATACTAATTCAGAAATCGAAAAAAAATTTGTATAATAGTTTCATAACAATCTCCACTAATCTCCATTAATTTTTAAGTAATAAATCCTATATATTGAGAAAAATAATTACTTATAAATGAATTTAATTAACTGGTTTATATTTGACAAATTGTCGTTAGTGATCAAAACACTCTATTATATTCATACAGATTTAAATTAAAAAATTACCTTAAAATATTATATAATTAATTTATAATATGTAGATTTCAATCATTTCACTTTATTAAAGCCTTACATTTTCAAATGGTTATTTTGCAGAATTTGAGGCAAAATAAGATGAAATGAATCCTGCAAAACATACAAAATAATAAATTGGATTGAATTCAATATCTGTTCAATTCAACAACAAAATTAAAACTAAACTTTCTCCCAAGACATTGTACTTACAAAAATATTAGTTTCACAAACTTTTCTTATTTTTGTCTACGTTTTTTATTCAATTACCCTCAAAAATAGCAATGGTTAAATTTTGCATCAAAAGTGCCCTAAATAAGAGATGGTTAATATAAGCAACCAGTTTGTACATTTGTGTGTAACATAAAAATGGTACATATCTTAGGTTAAGAATAGGCCTGGACTTAGAACGTGCTCGCATGCTTGTAAACGGTGGGTTTCTATACAATAACGACATAAAGAGAGGAGAGGTTGCGCATAGGGAAGATTCTGCAGGCATATTCAGATTTAGAATTTATGCACGTAAAGATGAAGGACAACCTTTGATAAATATTTACACATCGCATTGACTGCACCGTTATATTAAAAAAAATTGTTTGACTAGGTTATAAAAATGCATGGAAGAGAAAAGGAAAGAGTATACGTACGTCTTCTTATCTCAAAGATTCCAGTGAACGTTAGCATAGTTTTTAAATAGGTAAGTGAGTCTGAAGACGCCTAATGAAGCTTTCCTTATGTTATTTTATAAGTCTGCTTATTCTCCTCTGTGTCTACCGGACACACAGTGTAAACGCAATAATTTAATGTAGCCAATTTGTTTTCTTTAAGGACAGGACTGGTCTAAAGCAACATTTTAACAAGTGGAGTATTACGAGAATTATTTTGAGATAATTTTGCATTTGAGCATCAACATGCTCTTTGATACTAGTTATTTGAGTGGAATCTATTAAAGTTACTTTTTCATCCTACATTCAAAAAATATAACTTATTAATATTCTAGTACATTAACATATATGTAGGCATCCAATTTGCATGCCAAATTCCTATTAAAACTAAACTCTTGCTTTTATACTATTAAGATGACATTTTATTAAAATATTTTTCTACATTTACAAATGATTTTGAAATATTTGAAGCGTAATTTATGAAATTATAGTGATATTTTGTGAAACTCATAAGTATATAGTTGTGTAAAAACTGAGTTGTAATGCTATTTTGATAAATAAAATTATTCTTAAACTGGAAGTCATGGAAGAAGAACTTGGAATCAAGAAATCAAAATTCAAACATATTTCTTGAAAATAGTGGTCGAATTTTCCGTCAGCATTTTACAAACTGTTTGCTTTAAAATACATCTTGAGAGGTTTTTAGAAAACCGTCAAAGAAAAAATTAATTAGGAAAATAGAGATCATTAAACCCACAATATGTACCCAAAAGTCATCAAAAAAAAATATCTAACTGGACGTTAAAAAAATATACATTTTTTTAAAATTTTCCTACGGTAAAATTCATCAAATAATAGATCTGGAAATAATATTTATTCTATTATTTGTATGCATTTGATTTAACAATACCAAATAGTCCTCCTTAATAACTGTACTATGTAAAAAAAACCAAAAACGATCACCTTCAAGGTGTTTTTGTTGATATCTCAACACAAAATTTAAAAAATATAAAATACATTATTTAAGAAATACTAATAACTAAACTAAACTAAAACAAAAAATATATTCAAAGGGGTTCTGTATTTCAATCATCAAAAACTTGAGGAAGTACAAAAATGTACAACCTAAAACAGAGATGAATTCTATTCCTCTAAACACTCATGTTTTGGAATAGAATGCAAATCCACATTTGCAACATTACAAACTCCACAGTAAAACACTGGCTCAGTGTCTTTATATAAAAAATCCAGACCGAGGAGATCCTTGAAATTGTCAAATGCATTGAACCAGAATTGACGATGAAAACCATTCAGATGCCCCAAAATACTGTCATAGTCTTGAAAAAGAAGATGACAGTCATAAGGGCACGGAATAAACTTGAGATCTTCCTCAAGTTCATCCCTTAAGTCAGGCAGGAACTCCGCCCCTGTATTTTGAAAGAGAATGCTTGGATCAATTGGACAGGTTGAATTATGCTCTTCAAGCTCAACATGTGAATCAAACTTTTGATCACATGCTTCACACACAAATACTAAAGAAGCCCCAGAAACCTGCTCCAGGTCCTTAACTGTATGGGAATAAGACTCCGATGAAGCTTTTTCCTCCTCATTGGTCCCTTCTTGTGAGTGACTTGCTCCAGAGCTACTGGCTTCCTCGCCGTTGCATTTATTAATCTTTCGTTTCTTGTTTCGTCTTCTGAGATATGGGAGACCAAGTTCCTTGGCCCTAGCCTGCTCTGCCTTGATTTGTTCTCGAAGAGCAACCTTCTTCTCATATTCCTTTGGATGAGATCCTCGAAAGTGTCGGAAGAGAGATGTGTGATGCTTGTAACGATTGAAACAACCGGTGCAGTCAAACCTCAACTCTCCTCCTCCAATATCAGAGATGGTCATCATTGAGCTGAGAGTAGAATCTTCACAAATCTGATCATCAAAATAATTGACTCCCGGTTTCTTTGGAATCTGAGCTTGATCCTGGTTCTCCATATTATCTCTCTATATACTGATATATCTATGTACAATCTTCTTCAACTGTCCAATGCTCTTTAAATCCTTTTAATTAGATTTTAATCACAAAGATAAGTTCAGGTAGGGGCATTTCATTTCCAATAACACGCCGGTCAAGGGGCAATACATGAGGGTGGGGGATTCACCTGGAGCTTTTAACCACTACGCCCATAGGAACATCAGACACTACATTGTGAAAGGAAATGGGGAATTTTGATTTATGTGTAGGCAAAAGCTCTCGATTGTCAAATACAAGAAAAAAAAATATTTTCTTTCTCTTTTTAGGTTTAATTTAAATTTTCTAGATTGCTTCAGATAAGAGTTGAAATTAAATACAATTATCAATTTTCCCCAATACACAACTATAATTTATAATAATTTTAGATTTTTACCTTAACTTATTTCTATAATTGGCTTTCAAATTTTTAACAAGTTATAAAACTGACTTATATTTTTTTTTTGGATATGGTTTTTGTTCGTATAAAAAACTTTTTTTTTCATTTTTAATTTATTTATTTCTCTTAGTTTGTCTGGTAACACTTTCTATCGAAAGAGTTACACTATGTGACAGTTTTGTAATATTAATAATTGGGATGGACTTAAAGAATAATGATATTACAAAAAACGGTGATGTAAATTTAACTATTTTCGTCAATAATATTGATCATTCGATTTCTTTTTGAGATTTCTTTTAAAATTGGATGGAATATATTTTAAATTTAGATATTCCTTTAATAATTTTACCTTAGTTTAATGAATAAAACATTATGTCTAAGAATATGAGAAAATTGAAAAAATATTTTTGAGAACATAGACTTAAAGCAATTCAATTCATTTTTAAATTGATTTATAACAAGAAAGATTTATCTATCATTAAGTCCCTATTTTTGCAAGTCCCAAAGGGGTAAGGAACGAAATTTTGTAGATGTCTTTTCATTTTGTTTGAACTCTACATTTTTTTAAGTCTTAAGTAACGAATATCTTAGTTCATTTCTGAAATAATATTATTTCTCTCTGATCAGTATTTGATCGTGAAGTAAAAGCTAATCATTGTACCTTCTATTTAATTATTATGCGTTTTTTTTATTTATGCATAGGATGTTTCATGAAAATTCCGGATAAATCATTGACCAAATCAGCATTACAATATTAGAAATCCTTTTATAAATTCAAGATAGATTTTCTGCTTATAGTTTTTAAATAAATAAGAAAAAATATCTCACATGCAATGAAGCTTATATTTTTTCCTCATATAAACAAAACAGAAATAAGAAAAAAAGTACCTATATGAATATTAAAGTGTTTTATACAAAATTGATAAGCCCTTGAGATCACACAGTAATTACAAACTGTATTTTTCCTATTACCTATTTTTTGAGTGATATATAAATTGAATAATAATTTTATTTTAATTGATGTTAAAATTTTTAATGTTTTAATGCTAATGTGCCTTCAATGCAATACATTACAATTTTTAACATCTTTTAATTGAACTTTAATCATAAAGACAAATTAATGAACCTGGGAATTTGATTTTTAATTTCACGCCAGTCAAGGAGCGACATGTGTGAGTTGAATATTCACCTGACCTGCACTGTCAAAGTATCAACAGACAAAACATTTTGAAAGGAAGTGGGGAATTTGAATTTTGAGAGTAAGGTTTAAAAAAAAAAAAAAATCCCTTGATTGTCTTTACTTGTGTATATCATAAAGGATTTTAAATTTCTTATTTTAAGAGTTAGTTCTTACATTTTATGTAGTGCAAAAAAAAATCAAAGATTTTTGATTAATTTATTTATTTTTAAATGTATTTTGTTTGTTTTATAGTAAAAATAATATAAAATATTAATTTTGCTTCTAATAAAGGCTCTTTACAAGCATATGTATGTCACAGAAACAAAATTAATCCCAGGATTTATATTTGACATGTTTTTGTATATATATATATATATAAGTATTATTAACATTTAATATATTTCTAAAATGATTTGAAGTATAAAATAAGAAAATAAATGAAGAAAATAATATAAAGAAAATGAAGACAGATATCAAATATATAATTGGATTTATAATATTTCGTGAATATAAAAATTACTCATAAACGTTGAATTCACAGTATGCTATGTTTTGATGCATAGTTATTTTGATTAATTGAACATTTTACATTTGTTATACTCAAAAAATTGATCTGTTCTGATAAATTGCTCAGAAAAAATATTTGTCAGATATGAAGCTATATATAAGAATAGTAAAATGAAGTAGAAGAATTTATATCCGTGATTTTATCACATTGTAAGTGGTAAAAATATAAAAATTAGAAAAAAAAAAAATTTTCTGTATTAATTACCAATTTTTTACATACATAGAAATAAAAAAAACTCTTCTTTGTTGAACTCAAATTTCCATCTGAGACAATAAAAAAATACAACCTTAAATAGCTACAAATATAGGTAGACTCTTCATTTTATAGTCCCTTAATTCCTTTCTTCTTTTTTTATTAAGATATGACTGAATGATAAGGAGATTGATGGATGTACAATAAACAAACATACATACATATAAATTTCATATGGACCCCTGAATGTGATTTGACATAAATCTGTTTTGATCTTTACTCACTATCTCATTACCTATGGTAAAACAAATACTTTATACCCTGTGGATCAATTAAAATGTTTTGGCTCGTGTTTCAGGTGGTAGGTAATTTAGCATGCCATAATAAATCGGATTAAAGTTTCTACCCATCATCTAGTAAAAGGATTTGATATTTTTTTTAATATAAAAGCTACCCTCTATGAGGGAGCAACAGACATAGATAGAATTGAAAGAGAAAACATCCCTCAGGGGGTGATGACCGATGATAAGGGGCCACAAATCCTGATATTAATATCTATGCTTCCGACTCCGTCTCGGGAAGGAATAAAAGAATGATGTCATCAATCCCATATAGCATCTAATAATAATTAATCAATTACGGTTAGTTCCTCTCCCTCTCTCTCTGGATGTTAATCCTAGCCAAAGAATCCTGTGGAGTCTCTCCAAGATAACATATTTGGCAACTATACACTTTCCAAAGATGTTACTAGAATTATTTTCACTACAAATGCAGTCCCATAGTCATTGTTGAGAAAAATATATTATTTGGGACTCTTCCATGTCAAATTTGATATGATCCTGATAATATGCTTTATTTATGGAGTCTTGAACCAGTCTTGAACTGTCCACAACCATAAATCTTTTATTACCTAATAAGCTAAATACACCAGAGTTATCATTTTTATTCCAGTATTCAGGCCTCTTGCATTCTGTAGTTTCATATATAAATCTTTTATAATCTTTTTTAGCCATCTAAAAATGGAGAGCTTTTTGTCGGGTTTTTGCATAATTATTCTACAAATATATATATCATGAAATAATCTTTGTATTAAGAAATTATGGGATCCTTCTCAATACTAGAAGAGTGCCGAAACACTTATCATAGGAATACAGTTTTAAAATTATTTTAAATTTGTATGAGTTTTCAAGAGGTACATAGAAAATTAATATATATTTTTGACTCAATTAGTGAGTGGTATGCTAAAATTTTGATGTGATATCAATATTAATTTAAGGCTTTTCCCTTCATTTAAAGCTTAAGATTGTCCCATTGTATTTTTTTAAAAGACACTTTACACATATATAGATATAAAACCTCATACAACGCTGCTAATTTACAAAGTATTTAAAGGATCTAATAACTTCCGTAATAAGATATATACAAGTTAAGTATCTTATTATTTGGTAGAATTTCAATCACTAGAGTGCTATTAATTGACGTCATAGATTTTATAATAAGGCGAAGTGACGCCATCTTGTTGACATAATCATATTACACACAGTGGATATATTTTCCCTATTAAAGAAACTTCATCCAGTAGCCTTAAAAATCAAGAAATTAATTCTCTTTTTGTTTTTAGGAGCAAGGAGCTGGTTTGTTTTTTCTTCAATTAAAGTTTAGATGTTTATGATGCCTACATCACGTACAAAGCTTCATACTAAAGCTTTTAATATGACTCTATGAACAAGGTGATATCCCACACGTACAAATCTTTGTTGTACCTCTCAAACCCGAAAGTATTTTGATGGTAGTCGATCAACTCTTCCAACTATAAGACAATTATTCTTCGAACAAAAGGAAATTGATCAAAGCATGCCAACAGCTTATTTGTGTACAACCGATCAAGGTTCAGAAAGGAGCAGGAGAAGTAGAAAATCGACAACTGACAAGCAAATATCTACATACATAGGAGAACACTGCATTTTCTTATCAGTTGTGGATTCTTCGACTTCACTTATGTGTAGTGTTCTGAATGTTGATTGGTTAAATCCGAATTAGAACTTGTTAGGTTGTGAATAGTTATAATCACAGAACTATTAAGGGAAGGATAAGTCCGCCATTAGGAAGAATTATATCAAACTACCAACTAAGAATTTGGACCTTTTTTTTGCGAAATGTTGCGAAATGTGTGAATACACATTGCTGCTGGTTTTTACTTACCCCTCTCTATATGTGTATATTTACATATATGTATTTTAGACTTTTAGTTTCATAGGAATTAGTAATAAGGAGATGAGCTGATTGATACTCTAATGATTCATTTTTTTGATAATAATTTTTATGATATGCCATCATCATTAGCATTTATATATCACATTTAAATATAAAGACATTAAATATTGAAGGATGGAACTGCAGACAAGAAAGTAAAAAAGTCTGATTTTATACGACGTTTATACAAAAAAAAATGAAATAGATCAATAACTCATTAAAGAATTATTGCATTTATCACCAAGCTTTCTTACTCCGAAGGTATGTTCGATCAAATTATATAGCATAGCTTGAAAATTTGAAGATCTTAATGGATTTACCACCAATATCGTTGATTACCTCATCCCCTGCATCCTGCATTAACTCGTGATTTTTTTTCTCCCTTTAATGTCATATCTCTTTTTCAAGAACATCATCAAATGTCCTTCTTTCATCATTTCAATGCTATGGATGAGGAAATCTCATTTGATCATTAACTATCTACATTATGCACTAAGCAACTAGAAAGATAGAATTAAATGTCATTAAATTATATTTTGCTATATACAAACATAGGTACATTAATTATTTAATTAAAATAATTCCACACATCTATTTCATTTGGATTTTATTTTTAAGTAAATAAATAAACTTCAAAAAATATATTCATTTCATAAAGTCAACACTTAAATAAGAGATATTACATATTTATTTTAATTCAGTATACAAATTCATCAAACAGCCTTGTGGGCTTAATAAATTCATTGGTAATGTTTTGGAAAATATTTTTTTTAATCAATGTAAAGATGATTTTGAATTTTAAGCATTGAGTATGTAAAAATATCCCGGCTATGTAATCTTCTATGACCATAAGTACTGCCAATTTATTCCTATTTATTATTATAGCCTAAAAATGTTTCAGTTGTATACGTGATTTTTTCTTTATTGAATTACCTTATCTTTTCTTTCTGAAAGAGAAAGAAAAAAAAAGCTTGAAAGTAATTAGCTGCAAGTCAAATCTTCCCAGCAATGGGATTGTTCTTCGCTGACTAACAGAAGCAAACTGTTCTGGGATTAACTAAAGCTAATTCGAATTTTAAAAAAAGGAATGTTCAGAGAACTAATATGAGGCAAGAGATGGCATCATCTCATGGCACTGGTTACATCTTATTCCGTCCTGAGACGGAGTCAGAGGCATTGATGTGAATCCCTTGACTTATTTTCTCTTTTCTCCTTCAGGGATGCTTCTCTCTCTATCTTACTCCCTGAGTGTTTGTTGCTTCCTCTATGAAAGTGCATACTTTGAAGGGGTCGATACCAAGATCAAATCAAGACTTTCATGTTCATTATAATTAGTCATATTAAAGAAGTAAAATAATAATGTGATTTTTCTTATAAAACTTAAATTTATTGCATGTGCTAATATACATTATGAAGAGGATAATTATGTTAATAGCATACCTTAAAAATCAAAAATATTTCTTTTAATATATGTGTCAAGTCAAGAAGAAACCAAGTTTATCTGAAATATTTCAAAAGTAAGTTAGAACTGCTCTCATATTCTTGAAGGCATTCTCTTTCGTTTGTATTATAAGTATATTTCGATTAATTAAATAATGACGATAATAAATAATTGCAACTTAATTATAGGAAAAAATTCTACTGCCACAATCAAGAATAAAAAACATCTTGTATTTCTGACTATGTAGCTAATATTACTATGATTCATGAGCAGCATGATAGCAAATTAAGTTGATTCTTAATAGTTCTACAACAAATGAACTGGCTTTAGCCAACTGCAACTAAATAAATCTCTGAACAATGAAAAAAGATGAACGCTCTTTCAGGAATCATATTGGCTACATTTGCTGTCGACACATTTATCCGATTGCTCTATTAGATAGACAACAATCCTTGATTTATCGATTCAAAGTGATATTTTAACAAACATCGCGCGCAATAGGTCTTAAAATGACTCCGAAATATTTGATCGTTACATTTATGAAGTAAAAAAACTTATAAGTGGATTTTCTCCTTTTCAATATTTGAAAACAAACTTGCTTTATTGTTGACTTGACGCATATGTATGTATTCATATATACATAATATGCTATAAGATAGTGCAATTTTCTGCTTACATACGAATGAAAAAACTAAGCATTATACAATCATTGGTTATGATTCATGATGTATAATTACGTAGAAGTTTTGTTGTACGTAATTTTGTACTACCAAATAGTTTCCTTATTAGTTTAACATTTCCTTTCCTGTTTATTGAAATCATGTAAGGAAACAAGATTCAAGGCATGAAATTAGATATATTCAAAACTAAAAATGAAAATTGTCTGTGTTTTATGTCTTTTCTGATGTGTCGAATATCCTTATCCACGTTGACAACATAATTATTTATTCGAGACGGATCAATCAATCAAGTTCACATTATTTGGTCTCGTTTTTATTGCATTGCCTCCACCAATTGCCTTTCATTTTTCTAAAATTGTTAAATGATGCTATATTCCTATATATGCATATTGGTAAATATGTTTAATACCAATGGTGTGAAAAAATTAGTAATTGTATGTTCGAGTCAAAACGACGTAAAGAGGGATTTCTCGTCGCGAAGCTTGTTCAGACGTCTTCAAAATCATGCTTACGTCCACTTGACTCCTTGAACAAAGGGAAAGCACATATATGACTTCACAATCTCGACTTTAAAAAAGAAAGGGAAAAATTTGACAAAATGGTAGCTATACATATATAGACCAATGGTACTACAGTACCATTGGTCCAGCGAAGAGTCAAATGATGAAAGCATCTGTTTACCCCAAAAATCTCGTCGTGGTATATTCTTTCCTTTTCTCTTCCATACAAATATAATATGGTCCACTCAGCTGATTCTTCAATGCAACAGTGTAGTCGATTCTATGAACAAATATTTTTTACGTGCATAGATTGTAAGCCTCACGATGCTTGCGGGAACATTTCTCGATGAAGCTTTGCGACGTGGTCGTTTTGTAAACACACCTATAAGTTTCATGTCTTTTAAGTTCAAGTCCGAGTCTAATCATGCGCCATTGTAGCTCAAGACTAATGTAAGTCTCAAGTATATAAAGACAAATCAATTGAATATAAACTTCTTCTTTGTACTAACATACTCTCAAAAATGCCAGTGACAAATATTTAGTATCCTACAATATTGAAAACATCAATAAGATTGGAAAATAACTTTGTTATGTTTGAGGTACTTTTGTATTTGTACGTATGTATATACTTTTGTCGTGTCTTTTAGGCAATTTGTTTAGTAAATACCATGATTAATAATTTGGTCACAAACATTTTCACTTCCTTATTAGGAATAGGGGGGGGGGGGGAGAGAGGGGAGATAAAGAAGAGAAGTTAATGACACGGAAACATAAATAGATCTACCATTATCTGTAAATAGCTTACCACAAAGTCCTTATTCTTTTGAGGATAAAAATAAAAGTATTTGGGGTTTAATCAGATTAAAGTTTAACGTGCATAGACACATATAAGAGATTTTTATAATCAGGATTTAATTACATACAGGGCAGCTCATTATTAATAAGATAACATGGATGTCTTAAAGAGAATATTTCTATTCATACTCTTACCAGTTATATGGTTTTTATTCGCAATATAAGTCACAAAAACCATTCTTGAAACATTTTTTTTCTTGTTCTGGACAATGTCTCGATCCCTCTAAGTCTAGTTACCAATTTGATCTCGATCCATCAAAGTCTTGTCTTTGTATTGAATAATGTTGTTTTGACTGCAACAACAGCTTTTACTATCAAATCAAGACCTCTTTTAATTAAAATCTTCTGCTTTAAAGCTTCCGTACTCGATGGAAATATCAATTGAAAAGGCCATTTTTAAAGGTTAAAAAGTGTAAAATAATATTAAATGGAGTTATCAAAGTACAATCAAAGGATCATTTTTATAAGCATTAGTAAGATGTAACAGAGACAAGGTCATTTATATATTTGTATACTAACTTTTGCAATTAACTTCTCCATTAGAAAAACTACAGTCACATTCATTATGCCATGGAGAAATTAATTAGAAAACATCGGATGGTAAATATATGTTAGTCCTTATTAATCGAGCGGCAAGGCATATAATTCAATGCCTGATTGAACCTTGAACTTTGGTATATTAATTAGGAAACTGTAGTTTAGTTCATTTTGTTATCTTTATATCAAATTGACTTTGCGTACCTTGTTTTTGCAATTTCTTTATGTTAGTCCATATATGTATATTATTTGTCTTCCCTTCGTATAATTCTTTTTGTTTTAATTGAAGTAAGAAGATAAATTCATGGAGGTTACTTAATTAGTTATATAGAAGTTCATGACACCCTTAGTGCCCCCTAACAAACAAAAAAATTAAGCACTCGCTTATGTATTTGTTGAAGACGTCATTCTTTGTGTCTAGTGATTTAATTCGAAATCTGTGGTTTATTAGTGCGTTTCGGCCTTTTTTTTTCTTTAAAAAGTGTTTTAAGTGCAAATAATCCGTTTTTCGTCGTATTTTTGGGAATACTACCTTCTGGAGGCGTAATTCAGGGGTTCGAAGTCAGTCCTGGGATCATTAAGACAAAGCTAGGTCATTATTTTTTGTTTACATTTTCTCCCTTCTTCCTTATAATAGTATTGCTATTATCTAAGAGAGGAACGGAACTTTAATAAAAATGAATTCTGGCAAATCTCCTCCGAACAAACCTCTTGATGATAATTCCTTGAATTTATCAAAAACAAATGGAAGAGGACACGTGAGTGTCCTCAAGAATAATAATGGTATTCAAAAGAGTGCTGTAGTTCGTATGAACTTGGATAATAATTTTAAATGGGAGACGTTCGTGCTCACCATGGAAAAGCGGAGGGAATATGTTATAAAGGAGATAATGTCAAACATATTGACATATATGATATTGCCATTAAGTTTGGTTTTAATGAGCACGAAATTGCAGCTGCTAACCCAAGATTTGGCCTAGGTCAGGCGTGTTTTTATACAAAATTCCCTGTAGATGTAAGAAGCCGAATTAATGAATTAAAATTTGATAAAGTAGCAAAGATAAAAAATATAGATGGCTTTGTAGAAGTATAACACTAAAATCGTTCCTGTCGTTCTCTACAGAGCAACTGCTAGCCCTTTAGTTGCAGAGATGGTAATCATAGAAGAAGAAAAGTGGTTAAGAAACTTATTTCACCATAACTATCTACGTTTCGTTAAAAGGTTAAAAAAACATCTTGGAGGAGGTATTTCTCAGCTCTCTGTAATTTTGCCCAATGTCTACGTGAAGATATTTATTGATATATCCAAGAATCTTTGTATGGAATTGAGAAGAACTGTAACTTTTAATAAAATATATAATTGGCTTATGATGGGATCAGACCTCACAAAATGATATAACTTCGAGTATCTCTCTAGTGTGGGGGCAGCACAAAGAATAATTTGGGAAGCTAATCCGTCTTTTGAAAGTGACTCTACGGTAGACATAATAAGAAGAGATCACACGAAGACATTTTTCTTCCAAAACTTGGGGAACCCTAGGGACTTGGAAGAGATGGCAATTAGTCATTGAATTTTGACTTTTCATGATATAAGAGATTTAAATACCCCTTGTCAATATCTTCAAATTACCACAGTGTCCCAAAGCCGTGGCATCTTAAAATGACGAAGTTCGGTCACAGTGAAGAGGTGGATAACATTACCAATAAATATATGAAAATACTTGATCTCCCTGAGAAGTGGAGAAAGAGAATTTTAGGCTCTCTCTCAAAAATTTATGATGGCAGAAAATTTACAGTCCAGCTGCAAATTTCTGCTGATTGTTTAAGGTTTTGGAAACCCTGTAAGGATTGTGGTAGGGTATATAATTCTACCATTCATGCCTTTGTAGATTGTCAGGCAGTCACAATACTAAAAAAATTGGTAACTCTTAATGTAAAGGGGCTGCAAAAAGATTCTGCTGACAAATACTTCAAAGCCAATATTTTATTTGGCCTTGGCAGTAACGGCAGCTCTTTAATTACCAAAGCCATCAACTTTGGTATCCTGAACTCAATGGCCTTAATTGCAAGGAAAATTACATTGTGTGATCCTCTCCATTCTTTTGAGCTACGAAGTGTTTTAATATCGGCAGTGGCAAGATATATGCTATGTTGGAGCTGAAGATTCCTTCTCTCTGGGGCGTCGAAAGAAATCAATTATTTCCCATACTTATCCCTCATCCATCAAAAAACAATGTTCAAAATTGTAAAATGTTTTAATAAGTATAAATAAGTTTGATTGTTTTTATGAGGAATGATTGTTTTTTAAAATGTTTATTATAGGTATATGAATTTGTTTTAGTTCAGCTCCAAAACTAAAATTTTAAACTATAATGTTTATATATGTTTTACTGTAACGTATTAGTTTTGGTTTTTATGTATATATATATATATATATAAGTTAACCCTAAAACAAGTGAATTGGTACAAAAATTGATAACATGGTTGCCTTTGTGTTTCATTGCTTTGGACCCACTAATATTTAAAGCCCTTCTTCCTTTCCTGCTAGTACTTTCCAAACACAATCTTCAGAACTACATTATTTGGATGAAGATTTATAAGATGCTTAATTGAACAATAATGGAAGGTAAAATATTTGGGTTTTAGTAGATGAGTCTGACTGAAAGTAATGATCCATGCTGAATCATAATCAAATATAGGTATATATTTTTATTTCATTAGTAATTTTTAACGAAATATTATTTCAGCACAAACGATCAAATTCGTTCTCATACATCCTTTAAAAACTGTTTATGAGGTAAGGACATTCTTTTTTTCATTTTGAGAAATGGTTGATATCCGGAATGAATGGGTTTTCTGCCTCTCAAAAAAACATATATTACAGTGCAGATATTTGTAAATTATATATTGTATATATAAATTATTATGTCGTTCTAATCAAAAGAGGATAACTTAAATATGAATTGAAAAGGATATTCAGTCTTTTCAAAAGGTCGCATGAAAGGACCTTATTGATGGATACTATTTAATGTAATAAATCTTTATAAAAGGCTTGAAGTTTGAGAAAAAACAGTAATCGATCACATGTACATAGCACTATGTATATTCGAAAAATCCATTATGGATGGTTGTACCTAAATGCCATCGCATATCTACATAGAATCTCTAGGCATTCCATCAGGTATTCTTATGAATGGGTTTCCTGTTTATATCAAAATACCTTTTTCTATATATTTGTATAAAAAGTGACCCTATTAGTCAATATGACGACTCTTTTGATATTTTTGAAGGTCCAGAGAAAGTCAATAGCCTCGTCAAAACTCTTGATATAAATAAATAACATGAATAAAATGTATTGCTCTAATAGGCGTTACATGAATCACATATTGAGCAGGAAAATTTCATGGAATTATTTGAGGGGCCCTTGTTGTTTATTTGATGTTTAGATAGTTTGAATGACTTCTGTTATCTGTAAATCAAAATAATATACATATGTATGTAGATAGAATTTGAAGTGACAGCATAAGTGAACATTAAAAAGCGAAGAGTGACAGCTCAAATTAAAGAATTATACGTATGTAGGTAAATATTATATGAATTCAATTTATGCATGATTTAGTTCATGCCATGCTCAACTAGAGTTGTCGTTGTTTTTTATTGTATTTTCTACCTTTGTGAATGCTCAAATTTAAAATGTTACTAGGGTTGAATAATCTTTGATATTTTTAATTGAGGATAAATGAAAATCCATTTATAAATTTGTACTACATAATTTGTATTTATTTAAAAGTGATATAAAATATCGTAATTAGTTGTGTTTGTCTTCATTAGGAAATTTGCCACGATATTACATATTTATAATGTATATATATCGCAACCTTTCCCTGAAAGAGAAAAAAAAACTTTAAAACCATTTGGAAGTCAACCAACTGCTCATTTAATTAGTAGCGACATATTATTTTCAGCTTACTAAGAGTTAATTTAAGTTCAACCAATCAACGTTCAGAACACTAGTAATAAAGGGTTGAGGGGTAGTCAACATATAATATAAAGTAAGTTATATATCAGTGGCATAACGCCGTGTGTTCTTTCTTGTTGATATCAAATAAGAAAAGAAAAAGAAAATAGTATTGAAATTATCTTTGAAAATGTCCATAATTCTAATAATATTCATTATTATTATTATTATTAAGAATATGAAGGCTTTGATTGAGGTTCTTGTTTTGAAAATAATTGGTTATATCATTTATATCACTGTCGAGTTCCTTTCTAACGAGAGGGAAGGGGATTCATTTCTACTTCGTTAGAAATGTATCTTGTAGGGCTCATTATTATTATTTTGGCAACAAATATTTTCAAAAAAATAATTGACGAATGAAATTGAGATTAAAAACAATCATTATGTAGATTGGCTAGTTCTGATCTTAAACATAGTTTTTATTTATCTTCTCTATTTTTTCTTCTCCTCCCTTCAAAAAAAAATTTCGTTAGCAATACACGAAAGTTTGTTCTGAGACAAAGATTTTAGTTCCCTTATAAGTATTTTATTTTTAGTCAGACAGCCTTGTTTCTCTCCAGATCTCTTACTGCAAGTGAGTTGTATGAATAAGAAGGTAATAGCAAAAGCAAGGGACTTATAATTTTGATAGTCACGCAGCAAATTTCATTGGAACCGCACTCGCTAGAAAGAATATCGACTTTATATTTTATAATAAAAAATAAATTATGTTGATAGGAGCAAGTTGTTCGTTTAAGTATTAGGACGAATCATTAACTGTCAACAAGTTGTAGAACGAATCATTTGTTTGTTTAATTCCATCTATTATGTATTTCAGAGTGAGGCCGGTTCCCTCTACCCAACAAATTCCTAAATTTTGAAATTCGCTATTATTCACAATGACCATTAGGTCTCGACGTTGCTTATTCTAGTTAACAAACCATATTTTTGTTCTAATTTACGTCACAAGTTAATAAAAGAATTCAATGTTTGACCCTAATGGTGAATATTTATAACTTGGTCATGATGTCAACAGTTTTTTAAGCTCATAATTACCGTTCCAAACATATATTTGAAGTGTGACAACAAATTCTATGCCCTTTAACTATGTTGGGGAAGGAAGGAAGAGGTAATGAACCTGCTCTTTAGCTCTTATTAATGATATTTTTATGCGTGGATCTATCTATTCATAGATGGTACTTATGTACTCCTCCATTCTACATTACATTGACAAGGAGAAAATAGAAGAAGTACATATTTTCTTGTATAAACTGATTTTGGACTCTAACAGTAACTCAAAACGAGCTAAGGATTTTAATTTTGGTTAAACTGTTAGGATTTCATAGATGAATAGCCACATTGAAAGAACTAAAATTCTATAGAAAGGCTTTATACCATGAAACGACACATACCTTAGTAAACAAAGCAAATAAACAGAAAGCCAATGAAGGGGGAGAGTTGATATAGTTGAAATGGGAGATTTGATACAAGTCTACTCTCCCTCTTATGCAATAAAAATAAAAGCAAAGTGCATATACATACATATATTGATTGTGCACGAGATATTGATTTACATATTAGAACAATCAATGGGTCAAACTGATACATATTTTTTTCACTTATGCGAGAAAAAGAAAAAAGAGAGTATCCATTAATAATTTATAGAAAGAGATTTACATTTGACATTATTGATGAATAAACAATGACGTATTAATATTTATTAAACAAGAGTCCTCACAACGTTACCCACCTAACATGCAAATTTATACTTTATTTTGTTGTCAGGAGTGGGTCTTTCTACTTATCTTCCCCATGTAAGTAGTACTCTGAACGTTGATTGCTTCAACTCAATTTAACTCTAGTTCATCTCTGAACGACTCCTTACTATTCAATAAAGAATAATTCCACAGTTGGAATGAATTACCTGACTATTACCAACCGATTTTGTGTATTTTCTCTGATTATTTTAGGAGAAAAGGTTGCGAGATACAATAACGACGTGCAATACATCGTAAACTTTTATACTTGTATGCGACTATAATTAACTTATTTGACAAAGGTATCACTAAACCTGATTGAAAAACCCAATCCATGTCTCCTAAATTTTATTGATTTCCTAAAATGTTTATCGTATAAAATAAAAACTCGCCGAAATGAGTTTAGAAGTCTATGAACAGTTTTATTTTTTTCTCAATTTCCATCAAGGCCATGATACTTCATTTATAAATCTACCTACATGAATACATAAGTAAATTTAACTCAACACAGCATGGTTAATGAGATGTGATTTATATTTACATAATCTATAATCGAAAGTCTTTTTATTTTTCACTTTTAGACTAATAAAAAAAGTGAGTTACAAAAAACTTTTATTTTAAGGATTCTACTCACATATTCTGGAGATTAAGAGGGTGGAAAATTAAATAAACTTACTTATGCAGAACCAATGCATAATCATCTCATATTTCCACATTTTATTCTTTATAAGTACATAAAAATATGTTCATTGTTCATATTATGTAGATACTATGTAATGTAGGGTAGACTGGATATTAAAAAGAAGAACAAGCTACTAATCATAGTTAAAAAAAACCAATAGCCAGAAAATTTATGTACAGCACAATTATATAATATAATAAGGATTATTGATGTAAAAAGTCAGACCTTTTTGTCAACATTTCGTTCAGATATTGAATAGAAACTGACATTGAGGAGTAATTTTTTGAAGAAACGATATTTTTATAATATTGTAATTAAGTCAGTTAATTCGACAGGTCAACGCATTTGAAATGTCAAAAACCCTAAGGGGTATAAGAATAATAAAAGTTATTTAATTTTGCACGTTGATTTCAAATCTGTAATTTTTTTTTTTCGAGAGCCCGATGGTTTCCACGAAATCGGACCCTACTTTTTGAGCCTATTTGGCCCATTTTCGAAATTCAACTTCAATTTAACCAATGAAGGATACAAATTTTGAGCATTAAAAAATAATGATTCACTAGTTTTTTTATGGAGACTTCATTTCTAGTCTTTGTTTTGACCTAAAAGGACTCCTAGCGGCGTAGGAGATAGGAATAGGCCCAAAAGTCGTCCAAAACGTTTATACATAAATAGCTCCTTGAAAATTACATGAAATGGATTAATAAAGAAATCATTCAAGAGCTGGGATCCACAAGAGCAAACAGGCCCGAGTCTTCCCTACTTATTATACATATTACATTATATGTACATACATTATATGTATACTAGGAATGAATTGAATAGTAGTGAAACACATTAAGCTTTGAAATTTAATCCATTTATTTATATGTAAAATGTACGTTCTTTTATTATTTGATGTATTTATAATCTTCTTTGACTCATCATTCAATTTATTTACGTATCTATGTATTTCCCCTGACTATATTATTTGAAAAAAGTGACACGACTAGATTTTCTTGTTTACTCACAGCCTCGATTTTCAACAAGAAAAAAAAAAGGAAAAATTCGATAAAACATGACATGACAAGCAAAGAAGTATTAAAACTCCTATGAATTATTAATACGCAGAGTTTCCTGCTGCTTTAAATCAGTGAAGAGTCAACTGATGAAAACTGTTGAAGAGACAATATGAATGTATACTGATTGTTTGCTAATTCCAAAAAGCTTGTCATTTGATTGAGTTTCTAATGTTAAAAAGAAAAAAAAATGATTATTTTATTCAAAGAATAATAAAAGGCATTCACGTGTCCTCATCGTTGTGAAAGTCATACATAAACAACCAAATTTTATAAGAATAAAGACTCTTTTTTCTTTAAAATGAAGGAAAGGAGTAAATTGCTACCATGCATTTGGATGTCAGAATGTATATACATATGTACATACATACATTTTTACCTGCAAATTTCAAATCTTTTTTTTAATTACTATTATTAAAAATCATCGGCTACCATGATATGATGTTCATTTTTTTTCAACTTTATAAAATTGCATAACAAATTTCATCTAGTTTTATTTTCTGAACGACATGCTACTCAATTTCAACAAATAAAGTATTTCGAACTTATTTGTATGATATATCCCGTTGTATGACATTTGACCTTAAATAATAAATAAAATTGTATCATGATTGAATTGAGTTTATTAGTAAGTTCTGAAAGTCATCTACAAGATATGTAAGTGCGGTAACTTTTATGTTTTAAAGATATTTCCATTTGTATTATGAATGATACAGAAATATCAAACCATTTTAAAAGCTTACCTTCATATTTGATAGTTTGTAATTAATTATATATTATACATAAATAAATTAAAACGCTTAAATTGTTTAGAAATTAGGCTCTGAGTCCCTTTTTCTAAAGTGGGGTAGCCAGTAGCTTGAAAAAAGTCTTTCGTTGTTGTCCAATTTTTGAAAATGTATATCTGTAATTCAATGGAATGAAACTAATTTTTTACCATTTTTAAGACATATTATAACCCTGATAAGTACGTACAAGGACTTTATACGCTGAAAATAAACTCAAGCAAAATTTAAAAATTGACAAATATTTTAATACAAGTCATAATAAAAACATTTTTTTATAATTACACACTTTCTCTTGTTTTGAATGCTGATAAATTGAACTAATTATTTTTGTCATGCTATAAATATTCTTATTATCAAATAGAAAACAGATTAAAACTTGAAAAATGACGTAATCTTTAGTAGACTGATAAATTAGAAATTGCCAATTTTTTCAAACAAACATTAAGATAGCAATATAAATTTGTTTTTTTTTTCTGATTTTTTTTTACTAATGAAGCAAAATTTATTTAAGAATGAATGCATGTAAAATTATTAATCTAATGAAATTTTTAGATGAAAAACAAGAAACTGGGAAGATTTTAACCATTGAAATCATTTTAAGACCTTTTATCTCTATAAAAACTTGACTGAGTTCTTTTATACCTAATATATTAAAATTTGATATTTTTATATAATATTAAAATTTTATATGATACTTTTTTTTCAACCACTAATTATAATCTATTTTTATCAAACTTAAAAAATCCGAATGGTTTCGGATATTTTTCAGCTAGAAAATAATAATTTGGGGTCTTTTTTCTTTTTCTTTTTTTAGAAAAGGTTTAGAGATACATAAAAGATTGCTACAGACATTAGACAAAACTACTATTACATACAGATTACATAGAGTAGCTTTACTTAACATGAAATAAGTGTGTCATAAAATTATTTATTTAAACATCTACTTTTAAATGAAAAAAAAAATGAAACATTCGATGCATTTCGAATATAAGCAAAGTCCGGATAAGACAAAACATTTTTGTATGAGAAAATGCTTCTCAATGTAGTTTACCAAATCTTCAAATTTATTTTGTATACTTTATACTAGGTTTCCAAATCTTGTTTCTAATAATTTCTATACATTTATAAGTCCCATCAACACAACCTCTCTCTAAGTAAGTAATCTAACTATCTAAAAAAAAAACTAAGTTAGGATGTGAAATCTTCAATGTTATTTTTACTTTTATGACAAAATAAACTTGAAAATAATAGTTGAATGAGTTGAGCCCTTGAAATACCATATTTCCAAAAGGTAGATCAGCATACTAATGACTAAACTTATTAAATAAAAGTATGCATCCCAGGAATGGGGTAGGATTCCATCACCAAGGAAACGAATAAATAATAAAAATAATATTTTTTAGATTAAATTATTGGCCCTTAGTTAAGTCCCCTTCGCTGGTCCTTATTCACCAAATTATTTTACGGAAGGATTGAACTAAATATTTTATTTTTTATACATATGTAAGGTTCAGGGTCTTAGAAATGCTTTCAAAACTTTTAGAACTCCGTAAATCAATGTTGTTATCGTTGTTTTACCATCATGTTATTAGAATTAGGTAGAAAATAATTAGTTAAAAATAATTCCAATTTTTTTTTAAAGAATGAAAAAAAAAGTTATTCTGAAAATAACGAAGAGAAAAAAGAATTCTTATACATATATTATTATTGACTTTTCTAATTGAATTTACTTGGATGAATGTATGTATATACTTTTTATCTTTATCCTTAAATTGGAAGGAAAAAAAATGCCTCTAAAGTCGTCATTATGAATAATGATGAATCGTTTGTTACTTTGCTTCATTAAAATTATGCGGCCTTTGGTCAACGTTTCATCCATGTGATTGTTTATAGATACATTTCACAATCTTTTTAAGCTAGAAACTATAAAATGGTCACAATATAGTCTTTATTATTGTATATTGCAACCTTTCTTTCAAAAAAAATAAAGGTAATTGACTCTAAATTAACTTATAGCTAGCCAATTACTTTATTCCACCCAACAGAAAATCCAGTGTGTGATCCTTGTTTTATAGCTTTACAAATGACTTATTCGATAAATCCAATAGATGTCTTGTCTGTCCGATGTATGTAGAACCAATTGTAAGAGCCAACTATAATTGTATTCAAGTCCACCTTTTGTGAGTCTAAGGTAATCCTGTGTCCCCATGCTCCGAGTTCAGACCCATGTACCACAGCTCTGAGTTGATAAAATATTACGTACAAATATATATTTAAAATATTTGTTTCTAAATTTTTCTTCGTTATTCCATATCTATGTAGTTTATATCGATTATTCATTCTTTGGCTCTTTCTGATCGAGATTTTGTAAAAAAGCAATAGTGAGTATAAGGTAAATAAAACTCAAAGGCAATTTAAAATTGATGTTCATATTCGCTCAGTATCTAAAAAAAAATATCGAGAAATAGATGAGATACAATGCTGAAAAATGTTCAATACGTCTATTGTTAGACTAATAATGGATCTGAAATATATTATAGGGAGTAAACATGGTCATAATATATGTATATGACTTTATATACCGGGGTGTCAAAAATTCCTCCCAAAAAATGTATCATCGTTTAGGATTGTATGGAAAAGTAATGATGGGTTAAATAAGAGCTATTCAAAAGCACTCCAAATCACTTTAAATTCCAAATGATCTCAACCCTGATTTCATAAGGTTCTGAGTCTTATTCAAAGTCAAGTCTGATTTTTCTTGGCTTAAGTTTAAGTTAAGTCCAAGTACAGATGGTTCAGAGTCTGAAACATGTCTGAGTCCATCAAAAAATGATTCATGTTTGTACTCGAGTACTACAGCGCCAATGACATTGAATCTCTAAACCTTTCCTCCAAAAAAAGAACGAACAAATTTTATAAACTATATGGTAGATAACCAATTACATCACTCACTCCGACTGTTTGACTATTCTCTATTTATCAGAGGGAATAAAATGTTTGCAGTTTGACAAGAATTTATAAAACAATATATCAAGAATATAAAGAAATTGACATCTGGCAAAAAAGAAGAAGATTTGATGATGTTTTGTTGATACTGGATACATCACATTGATGCAAAGTAGTTTAAAGTTCAATTTACCACAGACTCCCACAATGGATTATGGGCTATTTTGATGTTCAAAATTCGTGACAATTCAACATATTGGATTTAAAGCACTTGGTTGGTTTCCAAATCTTTCTTTCTTCACAGCATTAAGTGTATTGTATCTTGCAACCCTTCCTCCATAAGGAAAAAAAAGGCTCAAAATCAGTTGGTAATTAGCCAATTATGTAATTATTTTATACACTATATAATATGTATTTATCTAAGAATTATTTACGGCTTAATAAGAGATAATTCGAGTTTTACCAAAAAAAAACAAACATTCAGAGCACTTTTAAGGTTCAAGAAAAGTAGAAAATCGACAACTTACAAAAAAAAAAAGTACAAATAAGTTCTTGATGTAAAAATACTCAAAAAAAAATTTTTTTTTAATATTGTGTGGAAAAGTATAATACATATAAGTAATTGAAGGACATACATATCTATGTATATGTGTGTTAAGAAGAAGCTTTGACATATTAGAGCAAAATGTTAATGATTTATATAGGGAATGATACATTTATTAGTAGATGGTAGTAAAAAATGAATAAATGAAAACGAAAAATGTTTTTTTGACTGTCTGTGCTTTTTTTTTTTTTTTTTTTTTTTTGAGGAGGAGAAAGATTTATTACAAAGCATGGAAGATCCTTTGTTATTGCTACTCTTTCTTTCTTCAAGATCTAAAGACATCATATGAATATTAATCTTTCTTTTTAGAAAGCCGTAATACTTCTCAATTACTCCAGGAACGTAATTGATGATGTTTTTCGCTTGTCAAAGTTGGAAAATATTTGCTTTCATCTTATTTCATCCATTTTTTGCTTATGCCTTTACCTAGTCTTAGTCAAGTTATCACACACTATGTATAAGTATGTAAGTAAAAAAAAAAGCTCATTTTAGAATCTCTGCTCTAAAAATGGCCTTCTTTTATAGGCTCAATGTAGTTTCTTTCAATTTTCAAAATCAATACCTCTACATTGAGTGTAAACTTTTAATTCCTTACATCACTAAAATATTTTTATTTTGTCTAAAACTTTTCCTTAGTAAAGTATACATGTGTAATGAAAGGGGTGAACGAGGCAGTATATTACAAATATATTAATTTAATTTCTCAAAAAATGTCTCCATCAATATCAAAGACATTATTCCAGCGATATTCTCAATGTTATATATAACTCCTTCTTATAGGCTCCCAGAGTCATGGTACTCGTGACATAATTTAACATCCAAGAGACTCTCCTGCCAAACTTCTCTTGCTTCTGAAAACAGAAAATAGTCAGTTTGTGCCAGATTCAGATTCTAAGGTTGATGATGACAAACAAATTTTTTTTATAAAGTTGAGAGGAGTATGAACTAGCGTCTTTTTATAAAAGCCGTTTTGAAGGAATAAATCTTGGAATTTTGTGATGATTATGCAGTATAAATTGGTCAACTATAGATTAAGGTTGTTTTTTTAAATAATCCAGCAAACATATACGAGCAAAAATAGGTCTACGTTACTTTATAAGTAACTACCCCTCATAACTACCAGCAACAAAGTTTACTAAATCTGTAACGAATATTCTTCAAAAAATCAATTTATAAACATCTTTATTTTTTTTATCAAATACTAAAAAGGCTTTCTAGAGTCTGACAATTCTAAGAGCCTTTCATTACAAATAATCATTTTTTCTTTAATGCGTTAAGGAATTGTTGTTATTCAAGTCATATTTAAAGTTGACATAATGACTTTTATCCTCTAAAAGTGTTTGCAATTATTTTTTCTTTGTTTTGTTTTAATGTTATAAAATGAGACTTATTTATATGTCAGAGAGACCGAATGAATTTTTTCTTTTCTTCCAAGGCTATAAGCTTTTTATATTTATTTGTAATAAAAAGGACATCATAAGATGTATAAATATAATTTATACATATATGGTATATATGGATAACTATAATAAAATTTTACTGCAATTATTCTAATAAAAATAATCATATTTGAGTTTTTTTAAGGAGTTGCAAAGTTTCTGCGTGACTGACGAATTACAATGCTCAAAGCATTTACTTTTTTTCTTCTTGACAAAAAAAAAGGATTATCCTTCTTAAAGTATTCTATTTATTTATATGTATGTATGTATACTATTATAACTTTGAATAGCTCTTTGATGGAAAGTCATAATAGATAAATATGTGTGTCTTAAATATTGTACATATTGTATACAAATGTATTCATTCACAATTTCTATGTATCACTAATAAATCAATATGATTTGAATAGTGATGCAATAATCACAATGATTCTAAAAGATAAACATGTATTGTTTACATATTATTCATTTTAAGATCAACTGTTCCTGAGCAACTTAAAAGTCTTTTTGTTACAGAGCCATAAATTAAATTGCATTAAAAATTTAAGGCATATAAGTTAGCTGAAAAATTATTACAGATACTTTTTCAAAGTCATGTAATTTATTAGACTATTGAAAAAGTTATAGAAAAATTTCCTAAATTACCAAAACTTTATCAATTATTTTCGTTAAAAGTTTGACATTGAATATGAAGTGTGATTAAAAGAGAAGCTCTTAAATACAATATATGTAATATATGTACATACATGAAAGCCCTTATTGAAATGATTCAATTTTTCTAAAGTGTAAGGTAACACAAAGGACTCAATAAAAAAAGAGTAACTCAGATTTGACTTTCAATACTTTGTTATGTATATTCATAAAAAAAAGTATTGTTCGGTTTTGCACAAGGATTTAGTGTCAATCATTTTTAACTAATGACTTAAATAGAGTATTACTTTTGAACATTTTAATTCCATGTAACTAACTCCTAAAAATGCTTCAGAATTTAATACTTTCTCGAAAAGTGTTTCAAAAAATAGGACTTTAATTCCATAATTCGTATTATGGAATTTGCTTATATGTAAATATGTTAGACATTTTGTTTATTTAGCTTTTACAAAATATAAAAAACACACCCTAAAAATCAAACACTCCGATGCATTTTTTTTTCTCAGCCGTCAAATTGTCTTCTTTTGCTCCTTATTCATGTTCTGAACATTGATTTCTTGAACTCAAATTAATTATCATTAAACTCTTAATATTTCCAGTATTAAATAGAGAGTAGTAATGCTTTTAGAGAGTCTAACATATTGGGCTAGTTTGTTATATAACTTACGGCCTTTTTTTTGGGGGGGGGGGGCTAATGATTGAAAGATGTGACAAAAAGTAACTGATAGGTTTTGTTTTACAATAAAAAAAAATTTGAATAAAATATTAATATAAGAAACTTGTGTATCAAATGGTTTTCCATTACTAAATTTAATTTACATGAGTTTTAAACTCATGTAAATGTTTTTTAAGACCGATATAATATTGTACATACATGTAAAATTAGTTTTTTTTTTCCTTTATGTGTTATTTTAACCAAGGAAAAAAATGTATTTATTGAAATACCCGTAGTCAAGTAAAAAATAAGAATAATTTTTTTTATCAAACAATTAATACACACATATTCAAACATAGGACTTTACCTTAATTTAACTTAGAATTAATTTATCTAGCACTACAGCTATTTAAATATAAATTAAATAAAACTTTGTAGATAATTTAAATTGAATTTTAAAAAAAATAAACAAATCGAGTGACTCTGTTGTAAGTAAATGAGTGTTTATTGGTTCAAAGATTATTGATAAATAACGAATAAAATATTTGGATATTTTATTTTAATTTTTTATTACTATTATTTTATTTTTCTTTAAGATTGTCATACAGCTAAAGATGCAAATTTTGTAGAGTGCGAGAAGAAATCTGGGGGTAAAACATATAGTTAGAGCTGTAAATACTAAGATCTGATGATATGTAAAAAAAATGTGAAAATTGACATAGTAACCCGTCAATTTGATGAATTTTTGGAAAAGAGCAATATCAGCTGTCACCTATTCTCTTACCTTTTTATGCGAGAAGACATTGACAGTCTTTAAGATTGGGGAGGAAGAAAATAGTAGCAAATTCATACCTATTAGAAGATATCTCGGAAACAATTGTCTTATAGGTACTCCATAAAAGACTTCGCATAAGAGCAATAATTTTATTGTACCACATACATAAATCCTAAAAAATATCTGACAAAAAATTTATTAAATTTACCAATATGCATTCAAAAATAATTTTTAATTTATATATAATCCAACTATATGAGTTTCTCCTGTATTAACCATTCAACACATGAGCTATACACATTTCACCGCTGGATATAATATGATTTTTTTTTTTTTTCATTTTATTATCTATAAAAAACAAAGAAAAATAACTGACTTTATTGACTAAATATTGATTTTTATTAATAAATATTCAAATATACATGTTAATAACTTTTTTTAAATCAAATTTGAGAAGCACTTCGTTAATGACTAAAATCATCCGGTTAAGTTAAATATTCTTGTTGAAGTATTTTTATAGTTTCTTGTACTTTTAATATAAACTAGTTTGATAAACTGATTTTATACTAGAAATAAGTAATGATAAATTACTTAATAGTATCATCCTTTGAATTTCAATGATGATCTTTCTCAACGACTGCTCCACTTTAACTGTTCTACATAGAAAAGAATACTTGCCAATAATAGTTTTTTTTTTTCATTCCACAGACGAAAATTCTATAACAAAAGTCCCCCAGGACCAAAAATACAACAACTATACAATAAATCAGACATATATATATAATGCAAAATTTGTAATTTAGAAAATGGCAAATAGGACTTATCGTTGTATTTTATATATGAGCAGTCTTTATATACTAGAAATTTAATTTTTTAAATATCCTATTTTTCAAACATTTAGTATTAAACATTATTTATCAATGTACCAACGAGCTTTATTAATTAATGTAATAAAAATATATTGGATACTGATGCATCGAACACTCTCGTTTGCATCTGCAAATTTCTAAATTTTGATATTTGCATTTTTTATATGTATATACTGTGGTTATTTTTTGTCATTGTGATGATTTCTATCTAAAAAGGGAGGATTTTGCCCTGTTACCATAGACGAGAATACTTGGATCAACATTGTCATTTTTTTAGGTTTAACAAGTGTAGTATATTTACATAAAAAAGACATATTTCTTTCTTTCGGTATAAAGGAAGAAACATATTTTCGAAAAGGTTAACAACAAAATATTAACAACTCTACAAAAAAGTTACTTGGTCGAAATTACCAATTTTTGTGGCATTTTTCGTCCTACAAACGAGAAATGTTTCAAGTCACAAAAACTCGTCATTATGTAAATGAAAATGGTTGAGGTTCGAAGATCGTAATATTCAGGGTTTTTTGAAAAAATTGCATATTATTCAAAAACGTTGTGTCCTGTTCATAACCATCATGATTGTACTCACCTTAACAAACCAGAGTAAATTTCAAACTAAAGTACAGTGCGTTCCAACAAATCGATTACATCTGGCCGTACTAGAGAAATTAACATTTTTTTGCAAAAACAGTTTGTTTTAGAGCTTAGTCTATAAAAAAACTTTTAAAAGAGCTTTTGCTATTGAGACAAGTTTTCGTCCATATAACGTTTTGAGTTCTTGATCTACAATAAGTTAAATTTAGAAGGTTTTTTTTAAAAATGAAAATGTAAATCGAATTATCCTTGTAAATTATGTACATTAAAGAAGTGAAATTTTTACATGGTACCAAAAAACCATCTGAAAAATAATTGCCCAGACTCATAAATTTGGCTCAAATATATTTTTACCGTGCCCATACAAATAAAAGTCGTCTTATATTGAGGTTCCGCTAATTTAACTTCAATTTTTCCGTAGTAAATGGCTAATTTTTTTCAACATAAAAGAAAATGACTAGTTCTTGTTTTTTAAGCTTAGCAGAGATATGGAGGCGAAAATGTACCGCATAGCAACTCTTCTTAATGCCAACATGAGTGTGTCATCCATGACAAAGCAGGAACACTATACCAGGACCATCGTGTACAAAGTCTAGAACCTCTATGAGCACAAGATGGGCATGAAGAGGAGGTAGGTGAGTAGTGGAGGACACAATAAAGTCTTAACGGAGGAGAAATTAGTGGAGATCAAGGGCGTCATTGATCAATACACCGAGATCAGCTTCTCTGAGTTAGCAAAGGCTGTAGGGATCGTGAAGACGACTGTAAGTAGGGGTGTTGATGAGTTGGATCTCATCAACTCCATCCATTGACACTGTCAAACCCTCACCACTTCTACTAAGGTCTCAAGGGTTAAGAAGGGGGGGGGGATACTTTTATTGAGGAAAAAAATAATAGGATCGTGAGACTTTTCAGCGATGAGATATTTTGGACTGTGGACCAAATTCATAATGTACAAAAAGACAGCTACCTTGCCAACAGTCCTTCCAAGGTCCGCCCCTCCCCATCAACAAGACAAAGCACCTAGCTGGAGCCATGATGCTGGGCGTCTTGGGAAGTGATGGAAAGAGAATGACCCCACATTGATTCCTAATTGGTCTTAAAGTCAACACAAAGAATATACCAGATCATGAGGACAAAGCCCTTTTTGGATGCAGAATACCCTAAGGGTAATTATGTATTTCAAAAGGACTCGGCCCTTGCCACCAAGTCTGTCAAGATCCAAAACTGGTGCCAGAACGATTTGGTGGCGTAATGGCCCTGGTCCATGCAGCCCCCTTCCTCCCCAGATTGCAACCCCCTTGATTATGGAATCTAGGGCAATTAAGAGAAGAAAGCTTGCGCCAATCCCCGCTCAAGTGTTGATGCACTGAAGTTATCAATAAATGAGCAGTGGGCTGCCATGTCCGTGGAGTTCGTGATCAAAACTTGTTCCAGCTTTAGACCCAGAATCGACACCATGATTGCAACCTATTGTTGAATTTTGAAGTTTGATTCTTTATGTTATGAATAAATAATTCAATTTCAATAAATAAAAAAATTCGTACTTCGTTTGATTTTTGCTCAAAGAAGCAATCTTTGCCTTAAGCTTTGAATGTAGTCGATTTGTATGATAATTATAATGAACAAGGTGTGGAAGAAAAATGGTTTGAGTAGCGTGGATTCATTTCGGTGAGTTTTTATTTTCTAAAATATTCATTTCTACGAATTTTCCATGAAATTAACCACTGTAATATATTAGTAAAACCTTTCAAATTAATTTTTATCATTTTGCTTTCCACTTTGTCTTAGAGACAAATTATTCTCTAGTGTATCACAAAAACATGTCTTCCTCTATCAGATTACAAAATAAATGATTTATTGATGATTTGGGAATGGTTTTTATAGATGGTAGAACTTCTCGAAAACAAAAGAATGAGCCTCTTTTATGAATAAGTAAATGTTTCAAGATTATTCTCTTCAAAGGCATATACATGATACTATGACGCAGGGTCTGGGGCTAAGGTTGTCATGTCATGTTAGAAAGATGGTTCATTCATAACACATAACATACTTACATCCAGCAATTGGATTATTATCTATTTAAAAGTATAGATAATTACTGTTTAAAAATGTATAACTTTAGTTTAACAAATGAAAAGAATAAGGAAAAAAAAGAAGATTTTCTCACTGGAATACAATAAAAAAGGTTCATGAAAAGTTTAGTTACATCTAATAACAAAGAAACTGAATTGAGTGGACACAGCTCTGAGTTAATTTTCAATAAGATTTTTTATGCATATACTGAAGACTGTTGCAATAGTTAAAAAGATGAGATTGAGTAAGAAAATAATAAAAATAAAAATATTTTTTGAGTAATAAATAACTAAACTTTTCAAGGTGTTTAAATAATAATTTTTATTTTATTATATGATATTTTAGGATTTTTATTATAGATCACTGAACAACATTAATGATCGGAAAATTTTTCGACTTCAGTGAGTTGTGGACACACTCTCACACTAACCTTATTTAGGATCCTGTATGTAGATATATAATAATTCAAATGAATTAGCAGAAGAATCAATAACTCAAATGATTATATAAATTAGATCAAAAACAATGAAAAACCGGCTTGTAATTATATTACAAAAATATCGTCTCTTCAAAAAGTTACTTCTAAGGTTTTCAAAATCAGCTTTTATTCAATATCTGAAAGAAAAGTTGATATATTTTTTTTTTGACTTTTTACGTCAATAATGAGGAAATTAAATTACACAATTGCGGTGTGAATTTCATAGTTATTGCTTTTTTTATGTTTTAGAAAAAGTAATTGCACTGTTCCTGGTATTTTAATGTAGTATCACCATGAAACGATGAACAAAAACACCAACTATTATATTTGCATATCGTTCTATGGGTATCAAGAACTCCTTCAAGAAACCCTTAGCCTAGGCATAACTCAATACAAATAAAGATCGTTTATTATTGAAAAACGTCATGCACAACCAAGGGATTCATCTTGGTATTAGATTCATCAATCCATTATTAATGTAAAAACTTTCTAATTTGTAATAAATCAATTGGTTTTGTTTGTTGTACATATTTTTTACCATCCATCTTTTCTTTTTCAAACAAAAATACATGCATTCCTTTAATAATCAAAGTCTTTCTTATTTTTTTTTTTTGTTGATATCAAGTAGGATTGAATAAGGTCCATATGGGAATAATAAAAGATATACGGAAATAGATTATAGACAATTTTGGATAAACATAGGTATAAACAACCGAACTATTTTTTTTTTTTAAATCTCCACAAATTTTTGAATTTAAATAAAATAATTTCATAAGTGAATGGAGAAATTGATTTCATGCAATTGCATTAATTAAGTATATTATATAAATAAGGGGAGAAGGGCTCTTGAAACATTTAATATAATAAACTACAATTTATTGCATTCGATGGGTTATAGAAAAAAAAATTGATGGTCAGGGAAAATTAGGGGGAAAAACACACGTTAACATTAAAGTTGTTTTAATATTAATAGACTTTCAAATAAATAGATATGAAGATAAATCCTTTTATGATTGAAACATAAATTGTAGTTTCATTATAAGTAGATAAACAGTAATATGACTGACTTTACTCTTTTTCGTCAAAAAAGCAAAGAAAAATTAATATTGAAGAAGAACAACATAAATATTCCGGCTCCCCAAAATTTATTTTTAAAAAATGTGAAAGATACCACAGTCTGTATCTATATTGAATTCCATTTTAGGTTCAGAATCCAACATTGACGCTCTTTTTTAGTACCTTATAACTTAGTCATCATTCATGGCTATTAGGAATACTTGGTATGGTTTAGTTAAAAGTTAAGAGAAAGTCGGCTAAAAAAAATTAGCATCTCCAAGGTTGTCTATTCGATTTACTGTATTTTGAATGTCCTTATTGTTCTTGAGAGTGTAAATACCAAACAGACAACATTATTTTTTTATGTATGCGATTCCAATGTCTCCTAATGACGTCACACCTTCTCTGAAGTAAGTATCATATTCTCCTTCCGAAATAAATAGATTCCAAAATTAAAATTGTTTACTTTGTACAGTTCTCTGAGAAGAAATTTATATATTTATTGCTATTAATCAGTAGAAGGGTTAATTATTGCATAGAAGATTGTAACAAAACTTCATACATGGTTATAAGGTCCAAAAGAATACCATCATTTTATTTCATATTTCCGACTAAAAAAGATATATTTTTGAGCTTAGAACAAGATACAGAAATCCATACCAAGTGTACACACACCACCGGCATCATCTTCACTGATTTCAACCATTTTTGTGAGCATCTTAGGCCCAACTAGCAAATACCTCTTTGTGAATTTTAAAAGGTCCGTTTGTGGTCTTTTAATGTTTCAAATATCTTCAAACTTCAGTGGGATATAATTTTTTTCAAATTCCTCAAAATATTAATAAGAGCAAAAAACTTTCATTTGATTGCATTCAATAATACAGCTTGTGCAACAAATACAATCAACAGATCAAAACTGGCGCCCCAATGAAGCCAGAATTTTAATTTCACCAACTTTTTGATGGAATTTTAATCTAGCTACAAATTAGAATTGAATTTCATTGGGATAATCATCAATTTGATCAAAAGGTCTAATTTACTATAAGGGTTTTGCATGTTCATGGAAACCAAAAAACGAGATATTAAAAGTTAACATTTGGCAAAAAAAGAAGTAATGAAGAAAGGAATTTATCCAAGAATCTAACTCACTGTTAATTTTTGACTCAAAAGTCATCTTATTCCAAGGAAACATTAAATTTTATATATTAAAATAAACAAAATTCACAAATACAAAATTAAAATATTAACGGATATTTTCTATTATAGTATGAGTAAAAGAGTCTAACCAACCCCCCCCCCCCCCCCACCCCTCCCCTACTGGATTCACTCATGCATTGTCGTAAGATGGATTCAACATCTTAAATTGTATATACATAATGTTTTTAGCTCTCTTGATCATTCAAATAAAAGTTTATCACTAAATAAAATGCATTTTTTTAATATAATATTAAAGACACAACATTAATTGAACTTTACTGTACAATATTGATAAAAAAAAAGAAAGCAGGTCTATTTGCTCCACAAACATATGTATGAACAAACATAGATACATATATGTAAGTATTAATATCACCATAGTGAAATTTACGAGGAAAAAAAAACAAAAAACAGAAGAAATTTTTTAATATGTAGATACTTATATACGTATAACCATACAGTAGTTTGCCTCCATGTATTTGTATACTGTTATCATTATTTTCTTATCTATATAAGTAAGTATTTTAATGTGTGTATGAATATTTACCTAGATAGTAGGTATCTTGAAAATAATTAACTTAATATATGTGTGCACTTTTCAACCCTTTTTTTTTTTTTAATAGTTGTTTGAAACAAACCTCAGTGACGAATTTCAAGCCATTTGCTTAAACTGAATATACTGATAAATAACAAAAACAAACTTAATAAATCCTAAATTTGCACAAACTATTTTTGTCGCATGAGTAAGGTCTTTAAACGTACTGACAACCATCATACAATGTAATAATTGGGTTACATTTTTTTGATCTCTTGATCATGTATGTAGCTAAATTAAAGAACTGCAAGTAAATATGTGATAGACTAATAAAACTAAACCTTCATCTATCAATATCAAATTTGGCATGAAGTCTTAAATGGCTGTTAAAGAAACAAAGTCTGAAGAGTGCAGTTTTGAGCAAAATTTCTCTGCTCCTTATTATGCATACGTTTATTTGAAGGGAAGAAACAAAATAGACGAGTTATGAAACATGGATTAGTCTAGGCTAGTAGCGGTTTTATTGTAAACAAGTCTCTTAGCCCTGAGTTGAATCGTCAAAATAAAGACCCCCGGTCCCTTAGATTTTAGTAACATTAAAATAAAATCCAAAATTTGATTTTTTTTTTTTTTTCTTGTTACAAAAAAAATGGATTTGAGTTTATGCAAAAATTCCCTTTTCAATGCTTTCCTAAAAAGATCCCCAAACAACTTTTTTTTACTGAGTTCCAGCACTAGTTTAGGCATTCCAAATACATAACGTTGAATACATATACATATATCCAAGTATATCACGGAAGCAAAAGAAATTGATATAATGAATATATTTATGTCTATGCATGTCCAAATTTAACACTAGACAAGAAAAGAGTTTGTACACAAATGATTGCTCAGGACTCTTAACCGGGCTTTCCTTTTTGTGTTATAAAGGTTTCCATATGAAGTTAAACTTCGTTTCTTCATTAGCTATAAAGTTATAAAATATCACTAATGTTATTAGTAATATTAAATTTAGTACAAGAAAATACATACATAACTACTTAAAGATAACTAAACAGACGTATTTCTAAACAGTAATATTTCTAAAAGTATGTACTAAATTTGATATTAGTTCACATAAGAAATGAACGATTTGATTCATACATAAACTTTTGTAAATTAACCTTCACAGATATGCAGTACCATGGCTGTAACAACTTTGACTTGATATTATTCTGCCTTGACCTGTTTGACCCAATATTTTTCCTTAAATACTTTCTCATCTTACATTCGATTTTAGTAAATATTAACGACTAAATTCAGAAATTAAATTAAATTTATTACACCCTCTACGTTTAATTTCAATCGAATTTGGCCTTGGTACGTATGTTTTAATTAAATTTAAAAGAATCACATTTAGTATGAGCTTCGAGGTAGCAATTTTATAGAGAAAGAGTTTACTTTCAACCGAGTTTTTTCTTTACAGAAATTGTCTCATAAATTTTAAGCTGTACGTATAAAAATAATCCAAAAAAATTGTAGTTGAAAGTCTTATGAACCTGTCCTGATTCGAAAAATGTAATTGCCAATTAATAATGAATGCAGCAAATAGATGATAATTAGTTATTAAATATTTAAAATAATTGTTTTGCTATCTACAATTCAAATATATTAGGACATATTTAAATGGACACTTATCAAATTTCATTTCATCTTGTTTTGCATAAATTGAAAGCGGAATTTTTTTCTTATTTTTACACAACATGTGTCCGAAGACTTGTTGAATGATTAAATGAAATGAAGAATTGAGGGCAGCATTTGTATTGTTTTGTTTTTAAGAATGAAGGCAACTCTGAGGAATCATCATAAAAAGTTATTAAACAGTTATATAATATATTAAAAATCTTATCTGCTAAATTGGTGTTTAATTTAAATTCTCAAATAAAAGTGGATTCATGTAGGAAATAGTGTACCTGGAAATAGAATTATGAGAATCTCAAAGGTGATTATCTTTAAGCAGCTCTATCATTTTAGAAATATGTATGTAGTACATATAGGGTGAGTGCGATCTTTGACAGCCAAACTTACTTTTTTTAAAAACTTAAACAACCGATTTGAATGATGTTAACACCATTTGAAAGCTGGATTCATATACTTTATTTTTTATTCAAAAATTAATTTGCCGCTAACGGCAATGACGGCCCCTATCCTGGTCCAAACTCTCAAGCATGTCTTGATGACACCTCCTTCTTCAAGGCCTTAAACTCCTTCGTGATACTTTTGATCAGTTCCTCCTTTGTGTTGCATGGAGACTTGTTAGTGTGTCGCTCAACTGCGAAATAGTCCATGGGGTTCAAGTCTGAGGAGTAAGCAGTTCCGTTCATATCCATGATGATGAAGATGAAGGGATGCCGGGTGCTGAGACACTCTTCATAAAGACCCTATGATGACTCATCAAGGAACGCTATTCCTTTCATTGGATATTCATAGCCCTGCGATCCCACTCTTTCCTCGGAGTTACCTTGTTATTAAATAAGAGATCCATGTTTTTGAATTTGGTTATGTTCAGCTGACTTCAGAGTCATTCTTCTTCTGTGCGCTACTACTACAGTCTATAGCACTTGTTTTTTATTAGCTCTACCGTGAGTCTTAGATTTCTAGCAAATTTGTACTCAAAATTGGATGAAAATTTACACACTTTGATGGATGATTTCTTCAAAGTTAAAGGCTCTTATCAGGCGCTTGACATCTCGTTTGAAATCTATGGGTCTAAGCTCTTTAATGCATTCCTTATTAATCAATTTTATCTTATATCCAATAAGTTATTTAAGTACAAAGGATTTGGCCTACTTTGGGGCCTACTCCGGCACCCTACGCCCCTAGGAGTCCTTTTAGGTCAAAAAAAAAGACTAGAAATGAAGTTTACATATAAAACACTAGCCAATCATTATTTTTTAATGCTCAAAATGTGTATCCTTCTAGGCTTAACTTGATGTTGAAGTTGGAAAATGGGCCAAAAAAGCTAAAAAAGTAGGGACTTAATTCTCAAAAACCATCAGACTCTTGAAAAAAAAAATTACAGATTTGAAATTAGCGTGCAAAATTGCATAACTTTGATTATACTAATACCCCTTAGGATTTTTGGCTGTTGACCAATGTAATTAAAGCACTTTTTTTTCTCTCACTTTTTTTTGAACACTTCATTTATTGAAGGTACAAAAGAAAAATGTCTTAAACCATTTTTCATCAAGTTTTCACATAAACAAAACTTTAAAACAAAATGCATTTAAAAGTAACTTAATCTCTTTATAAAATATATTTATAATATAACATATTTTTTAAAATAAAATATTCCCTATGTACGAACATATTGACCATTTTGAAGAAAAAAAACAGCACAAAGATACAATAAAAAGGAAAGGATATGAGTAAAACATACTGTCTAATGCAACAGACATATGCATAGCCAAATAAAGATGCATTAAACATACATAAATAAAGTATTATTCATTTTCTTAAACAATTAGGTCACATAAAGTTTATGAGAATCTCATCATTTTATGATTTTAGATGCTAAATAAAAAATGTGTGTATTTGTTTTTATTGGAAGTGATATTTTTTACGAGTTATTATTACGACATCATGTCAACTGATATTATTACATACCTATTACATATTCGACTTCTCAAATACTTTTTTTTTAATAATGGTTAAGATGTTTATTTATTAGCTAAAATCCATACAGTGTAAAAATATAAGAATACACTAGAAAATAGGAGATAAAAAAACACAATCTTAAGACAGTTACGTAAAAAACAAAACATATATGAACATTATAATTCAAAATTACTGTCTAAAGATAAAACCATAATATAAAATGACTTATTAAAAATTATTTCTTATTCAATATAAAACGTTGATGTCGTCTTATTGTCGATTTGATGAGTTTGAGGTATTCGGGAGAATTTGAAGGAATAAACTTAATCAAATCTCCGGCCCATGTCCATGACGTCGCACATAAATTGGGAATTTTTATTGAGAGGGCTGAATAACGTGCAGCTGCCCCAATCATAATTGCTCTAAGGTCTTCGATTTGAATATAAGAGTTATTTGTCAGTCTCTTCGCAATTAATGATTTCATGTTGAGCAGTACAAATTCAACAGCCTTTTGATGAGGAGAGATCTTGTTTCTTCTTCTGAATGCGCCAAAAAGAATTGTAGCTCTAATTACGTTCGAATTTAAGTCCATATTACCACAAACGTTTAGATGAGTAAAGTGCTTGATCGTCTTCAGTAGAGGACAATCCACGAAGGCGTGTAATGTATTATTAAATAAAAAACCACATACTTTTTATAGATATTTATAGATTAAACAACAGTTGCCTTTAAAACTAATTAAATTTAAAAATGCAAGTCCATATGCAAATCTACATTCATTCCATTTATAATAAATGTACAATCAAATAACTTAAATACAACTCAGAGCCAGATTTGGTTTATTTAGTGCCCTACTAAATACTGTGATGCCCCTTAAAAATATTCTGATTTCCGTGTTTTTGCACAAAATTATCCTTATGGTATCCCTTAGTTTTTTGTTTTAATTTTCAACTTGAGAAATCATTGCCGTTTGTAATCTGACTACTTTATGAAAATGAACATTACCTGGGACACCTTTTCAGAACTCCTGATGGAGATGCTAAAGGTCCTGAGAATTGGGAATTTGGATTCATTGGAATACTAATATTTGGAAATGAATTATATTTACTAGATAATATCAAATATTTGAATTTCAAACCAATACAAGAAAAACCATAAATGAAATACTTTTTGAGAATAAAGAGACTTATATTTGTGAAGGATTTTAGACAATAAAAAAATATCAATTATTATATGCCCCTTTGTCTTCTAGTATATGAAAATCAATGAGAATCAAAAAAAGTTATCTGCACTTGTTCCTAAAATATATTTTTTTAATGGAAAAAGGAGACACACGTTGAGAAAACCCTTAGAATATTTAAAGATTTCCTATATTCAAGAGTTGGTAACTACAGCATGGAAAGGAAGAAAATGAAAAGAAAAGTTTTAATGTAAGGAAATTTAATGTTCTTTTTCGTAAAATAAGTAGTATTTTTTTATATATCTATTTGAATTGTAAAGATGATTTAGGTTGGTACTTGTATTCTGAAACATTTTCTGACATTTTAAGAAAGGATTTGCCAAGATTTGATACGCTTTTAATCAATCTTTCCAATTTATGAGCTGGCTAGTTCATTGAGAAAGAAAAATAAGTAATGAGTAATCAAAGGGGATATTTCAATAGGCTGATTGGCTATCTTAGACAACACTACGAACGTATTTTAAATCTCGAACTATAAATGCAGCTGGCCAAAGGGTTATTGGATAGAAGTATTAAAGAGTCATGAATACTTTGAATATTCATAGCAATGAATATAACAGACATTTTGAAATCCAGAGTGTTTGATGATACTAATTTGCCTTTTATTTTATGTGCATATATACAGTCAAAACTGGTCTAACGGTCACCTGCTTTAAGCGTATCACTGTACTAAGCGGTCATATCTAGGAATGTAAATAATATGTAAATGGGGTGTGTAAAATAAAAAGAAAGAGAAAATCAACCTGGTAACTCTGACATTTGGTGAATGTTGAGAGGGAAGCAGCTTGAGCTGTCATGACGTTTTACTGAGCTACAAGCTGCTATTCTCCATTATTTATACAAATGAAGACATCAATAATAAATAATAACATTATGTATACCATAGATGAGGGGCAGAAAATTAACAGAAATTAATGTCAGGAAATTATATATTTTTAATTAATAATTATACGAGGACTTGAGCCCTTTTTGTTTGCATTTTATTTGATTTATTAACCTTCATGCGAGATCTTTACTATCAGGTAGATGTTCTCCCCTAAGTAATAAAGGAAAATGATAACAGCTTTGGAAAACAAAAAGTACTGTTTGAATAGCCAACTCCACAAAATCTCGCACGCGACATTTTAAATATTATTTACATTCTTAGTCATATCCAGTTCCCACGCAGGAAATTTATAACAGAAGGGCACTGTATTAAGCGTGTCCCTGCAATCCCCGGCTAGCGGTCACCCAAAATAATGCAAACCAATATAATAAGATGAACCTGCTTCAACGGTCACTTTTTTTAGCGTTTACTTATTGTTAAATACACAACTTCAGAACCTTTTCGCTTGAAACGGAAATATTAATTATTCCAGATAATAAATTATAATCCCGGTCCCTCGGAGATGATCTGATGATTACATACTATTCATATATCTATACAAGTCTAATCGTGTATAATTCAAATCCCGTAGATTTGCATATGTAATAAATAAAATATGTATGGATATACATAAACGGATATTTTTCCCCACATTGATCTCTCTCTCTCTCTATCTGAGAAGGAATATGACAATTTTAACAGAGCTAGTGATGCATTATTAAAATTTAAACAGCTTGTAATTGATGGACGAAATATTAGTATACTAAATTAGAAAAACAAAGGTTAATGAAAATTATTATTTATTTTGTTATATAAATGTCTATTGATACATTTTATAATTAGAGTTAATTTTATTCTAATTTTGGTTATATTTTATAGAAAAAGTTTTAAATACCTACATGAATATTATTTAATACAGTTTATTTTGCAATTCATGCATTCTTTGATGCCCAATTTTCTGGATCATAGTTTGAAAAAACATACCTGATTTAAGCAGCGACCTGTACTAAGCGGTCACTTTTCCAGTTTCCCTTGCCTGGCTGCTTAATATAGGTTTGACTGTATATGGTATTTTTTTAGATGGTCTTAAAATAAAAAATTATACAATAACATAATGTGGATTAAACAAAATATTACTTCAGGGGTGCAAATAGAATTTTTAAACTGGGTGGGAACATACTTTCTTTCTTTCTTTTTTTTTTTGTCTTTCTTTGTAACGTTAATAATTAATTGGCAACTACGTTCGATTACCGACCAATCTAAAACTACAAAATGGTACATGCTAAATCAATCATCCACTTAATGGTACCTTCATTTGAAATTTAATATGTATTTGGGTATGAGATAGAAACTAAAAAAATCCAAAGTTTCAGCCTTTTTGGACCTCCAGTTCAGGATTTACAGACTTTTAAATCCGAAGGTCAAAAAGAGCTGGAATTTTGATGTTTTAGATTCTAATCCATACCTAAAGCTATGCCAAATGACCTTTTTTATGATTGAATGACCCATAAAATCCACCGATTGAATCGACTCAACGATATATTTGTTAATCAAGATCTTATATGTGTATATAGTGTGTTTTTAATACAAAATGTCTTAAAATTAAAAATAATCTTATATACACAAATCTGGATTAAATTCATAATAGGAATTTTAATGTGAGTAGGGCAAGAGATTTTTTATTTTTCTTATAAATGTTGAATCTTGTTTTTTTTAATTAACTCTTTATTTTAGGAAAAAAACAATTATTTCTTTACTTATTTTCCTGCTCTTTATTAACTTTAAAGGTTCAGTTCTATAACTGTAGTCAATCTGAGGGGAAGAAAAAATGAGATTACCAGTAAAAAAATAATGTAAATAAATTTATGTCAACCGTTGATTGAGGCTGGAGTTGTTGTTGTTTTTTATTCGTATTTTTTAAATATAACTAGCTTTTGTAAAACATGTTTAACTTTTTAGACACATTAATTTAAACAGTAAATAGATGGATATACATAGATAGAGTGTGAGATTAATTTTTTTATTAAATTGATATTTTTCAAAATCGTCATCTTCTAAAAATAGAAAGTGAAAAATAAAGCTAAAATAAACATGACTTGTATAATTATTTAGTATCCACATAAAACATCCTTCCCACTTTGAAAATAAAAATTGAAATTATACATAGGGAGGCTTGAATAGTATTTAAATGAATGTTGATTATAATTTAACCTCGTTAGCAACTTGTTGGATAATAATTTTCCAAAATCAGGACTGCATCGCCTTGAAAGTTGTTGCAGAAAATTTTCAGTTGATATGTACCAGAAAAAACGAGACGTTCTATCAACAACAGAGTATGTACATATATCGATTGTTCCCAGGATATTGATTTACAATTAGCAATAATCAACAGGTGAAACTAATGCATATTTTCGCACTTATGTATGAAAAAGAAGTTAGTGCATGTACTCACCCTGCCCTACCCTAACTACTCTCACATCATCTAATGGGTCCTCTTGTTTTGAATTCTAATGCTCAGAAAAAAATTCAAATGTTGATAAATGAGCACTAATCGATATAACCGTCTCACTCTTACAAAATGTATTCTTATTCAATACCACGAGATTTTGATAATGTCATCAATGGTAAAATAGAGGAGTAGATGAGCTTGTATCAAAGCCAACCAGGTGTACTGCTTCAATTAGTTTCTTTGGTTAAAGTAATCTTTTTGGAAGTAGCATATCACATGAAGGAATCTTGAATTAATTATGATCACTTTGCATCGCTTAAATGTCTCAAATATTAATTAATACATAGGTATATATGTATAATGAACAACACAGTTTATATATGAAATTTTTAGCCTCCAAAAAATAGTTGACAAAAATTATGTATCCTTTTCTCCTTTAACTAATAGACCTTGCTTGAAAATCATACCCATTTCGCCAGGTGAAGTCAAATGCTTAGTTTCATGCACGTTGAAATGGTTATTATTAAAGTTTTAAGTATTTCAGACACAATTAAAAAGAAAAAAGTATTATTTGTCAGGGAGTTAATTACATTGAAATCGATATAATGACTACAATAACGAGTCACTAAACCGAATATGTATATATATTCTAAAAAATAGAAACATCAAAAACAAATAAATGAAAAAATAATACTAAAAAAAGAGATAATAAAGTTCATGAAGATCAATATGCATTTTAATTTTGACGGATGTAAGTACATCATCCTATCATAAACAACCTCTTAGAATCACAATTGACGATTGAATCATTTTGGTAATCGTTATCATTCTTCTAGTCAATGCTTATCTCAGCAACAATATTTTTCAACTGGATGTATTAGGCATTCTTTTTTATTATCAACTTTTAGAATACTTCAAGTGGAATATCTTTTTCACTTTTGTCCCACTCTTAAGTAGAGACATTTTTTCTTCTAAGGCTTGTATTGATAAAAAAATTTGAAAAATCAACAATAATTCAATGAATATCGTCTAGCTATTTAAATTTTTCTTCATCTTAAAAAAAATAGTCGAACTTATATGTTGAAATTGTCTATATAGCATTAAAGCTGCTTTTTTTTAAGTTCCCTAAGGTATTATAATAATAGGTTCGGGTGTTATGGGAATTAATATGGCAAGACTGAACAAGGAAATGCCCATCCAGATGACCCATCAGCAGGATTAATCATTGATTAGTCCTTAATGCCCTTAGTCTCGTCTATTGCCATAAATCTATGCTGTTAGTCAATTTCCTGTTTTATTTTAGAAATTCTGACACGACTTGAGTGATTGGGTTACGGGAAAACAAGACACAGATTTTCCAGCGTATATCCCTTTAATTTTGACGAAATTGGGACGTCTCACAACTGAAAATGGGATTTTACATGAAACAAGCGATGTGAAATCAGATATACCTGAATCCTTATTGATACTATGTTGATTGTATAGATCCGTATTTCTGTTGTGACATATGTGGTTTGCATGTCTCATGATCGGATTGTATAGAAGTCGAGAAATGGCATTGCTGGAATGTCATCACACTCGTACCCTTGTAGAATTTCCAAACGTAAAACGGCATTCCAAGATCTTCAGGCATTTTTCAAATTAATTAAAAATGGCGCTTATTTTTTTCGAAATGAAAACAAAGACAAGAAAAGAGGAAGAAGAAAGGAAACAGCTTGAAAAGAAAAATGTATACAGATTGCCAACAATCGTCCTTTGCATGCACCCTATATTAGCTCTTTTTTCACATCCTAACTTATATACTATTCTATTATTGCTATTATTAAAGAAAAGAAAGAGGAAATGACAAACACATCTTTTTATATTTATATCAACAGCAACATCAAAATTTAGACAAACAATGGACCTTAACAAGAGACATAACAAAAAGCTCACAGTTCGCATTTTATAATACATATATTTAATTTGATGCCTATTATGGCATCTAAATATAAAGGACAGAAATTGTTCTAATGAGAGTTATCATATTTATGCAAATATAAACTCCATCATATGTAGATAGTTTGTATGAAAATGTATTGTTGAAACGACGCAAGGAACTTATGTATGTATGTATGTATGTGCATATCTTCATATTATATATTATAATCATTTGCTGAAGAGGGGGAGGATTCAAAAAAAAAAAAATTTAATAAAATGGAATGCAATACAATCAAATATTAAAGTAGCTCAACCTTCCTTTGTACAATGCAGACTTAAGTCAAATTGTATTTAATTTTTCCAAAACATATTTTTACCAGAATAAATATACAAAAATAATTTTTTTTTTAACTTGTTGTAAGGGGTTTAATCGTTTCTACGCTGAACAGACGATCTACTACTTATGTATTTTTTTTAAACAGTCTCCCAACAACAATAAAAAAATTAACAAAAATTATGCTTTATCTGTAGATGGAGGCAAATATCCACCAACATTTGATCCCGAGTGTGAAACCCTAATTTATGATGGTCACATCCTTTTTCTTTTTTTTTAAGTCTGGGAGGATATATCTTCATCCAAGATTGAGCAAGACATTATACCCTCAAGAAAATAAGCCAAGATTGTATTCAAATTAACATTCTTAGATTTTTAGATTTTAGAAATAAATTATTCATTTTAACAAAACCATATGAACATATTTGTCCTCATTGTCACTGTAACATAAGCAATACAACCTGGATGTAATTGGTTTTTTCCTAGAATAAAGAAATTGCAAACATTACATCACACTTATCAGTACATTTATGTTCGTAGATATATATATATATATACATATTGGGGAACATGTGTCAATAGTTCATAAACTAAGGCTTTACTGCTTTTATAGCTATGTGCTGATACACTTTTATTTATTTTTTAACCAAAAGAAATACAAAAAAAAACTTTCGCATAAAAAATAAAAATATTTGAACTTTTCAAAAATGCAATTTTTTCAGTGATTCAAGTTTACGGTTTTTTGATAGTTTTTTTTTTTTTGTTTTGTTTTGTTTTGTTTATATGACTCATCAGTTATTGAACTTTTCATCTTCTTTAGTTTGTTCATACACAACCCTCTATTTATTTATTTATACTATGTTACTACCTAAGTATTGAGGTACGTATCAAAGCATCAAGGCAAATTAGGACAACAATATGTATATGATTTGTATTTTGTCAGATCCTGTTTCCTTTTCAATCAATAACATATTGTATACTATATTTGTGTATACTTACATATATATATGTATGGTTAAATTGAGATTTATGTTGCCTAGAAAAATAAGCGTCTCAAAATATGTATGTACATATGTTCAATATCGATAAATTTGTATCCATTTTTTTTGTATGTAATCCATACTTTCATTATGAAGACTCCAACTACAGAGAAAGAAGAGGAGGGGGTGAACACCCTTTAACCCCTTTTTTTTAACTAGACAATGGAAGTCAGAAAATAATAGAAACTCTAGTTTAGGAATATATACCTAATATATGTACAAAGAATATTAGGGAATAGCAGATTTTGGAATAAAAGGAAATGAATTTTCTTTCTACATATACAAAATAACATCATTTTACTTTATAAAAACTATAATTCAATTTATCAGTATATACATTATACATGAAAGGTAGAGGTGAGGAGAGACTTGATTAATTTCATATATTAAAAAAAAATATATTTCATCATATTATATGTATAAGATTAAATAATTTCTAATATTTTATTTTGAAAAGATTGGTTTTTTTTCAACTTTTTTTAAACGTTGTGTTGTAATTTTTGAACCATACAATAAATATAATTTTTTTTTTAAATATAATAATCCTACATTTGTCTGACTATGAGATTTTGTGAGGACATCAAATTATTAATTTTGAACAAAATGGGAATTTTGAGCACATGATAGTGACTTACTTTCTGTTTTCCTCACAAAAACCTCGTATTTTTTGAGAGGATGTGAAATTATATATATATATATATATATATATAATAGAACGATGAGGACAAATGTTGAATATAGACATGGAACTCATTTATTCCACATAATATTTGGACATATAATTACATTACAATGGGACTAAATCATATGGTTATTGTTGTTGATAAGAGTGCAGGAGTAAAGATCTGTATCGGAGCTGATATAAAATGTTTGTACATACAGATTTTGTGGGTAAAGATTTACATGTCACGTCATTGAAATTAGATCCTTTAGGTAATTCTAAAATATATATATTTACACGACGCTTAGAATAAGTGGCAACAAAAGCATTAAAACTATGAATTTCCAATTCAAGAACTACTCATTCTTCCACATTTGGAATCCTTGAACCCGGATTTGGTAGTTGTAATTAGTGAAATATTTTGATAAATATATATTAAGTGGTTGTAAATTCATTTTTCAACTCTTATTTTTACCAAATTTTTATGTAGATGAGTAAAACTTATTTGTAAACATATTTTGCATGTTTTGCTCTTCCCAAGACTCTGTTCACTTAGGAAAAAGCATATCAGATCTTATTCTTCCAAATAGCTCCCTCAATCAACTTTCTGATACATTACTAGATAGCAAATTAATATATGCTAATTATATATATTAATGGTCTCCCAATTTTGATGGTAGCATCTAGCTCTACAATCAAATCATAGAAATTACCAAACCGAATGAACAATGAGTATTTAGATTGCCATGACAGGCTCAATAATGAGCTTACTCTAATAAATATTAACCATTCGAGATTTTTAATTTTTTCTAACCCATTTGCGCGCTGGATGAGGAAAAAATGAGGTTCAACACGAATCTGTGATCAAGTGGAGGTAATTTCACCAATTTTAGAGGTTGTTATAATTTATTTTACCCAAATACCATTGGTTTTCGTTAATATTTAATATTGGAACAGGATATATCATTGACTTCTACTTGAAATTGGTCTGAACGGTCTCAAAATGATGCAATCATAAAATTTTGAGAAGCTAACCATGTCGGTCGAATCAACCATTTTAAAATTTAGCTCCCAAAACTACAAAAAAGAATAACAAATAATTTTAGATTCACCCGGGGGAGGGAGCAATTTTTCATAGTTGTAAAGTTTTTTGGGTTTGAATTTTTTAATTGCAATATTTATTCGAATTATAAACTGAGGATGAGCCAGGACTGCACATGTAACCATCTGCTCTCTGAGGATCTCTGAGGATTCACTCTCTCCATTTATTTGTGCATGATTAGTTTGGCCTAGTTGGGGGCAGGAATGGATAAATTTAATTGAATATTGTAATTAAAAATGTGGGAAGAGGATTTGATATCACCCTCCATGATAACTTTAGCTTATTAACATATCATACATATTTCAAGTTGTACCTTTGAGAGTGATGTTTGTAAATATATAAATCCCAAGAAACAATAAAATGTAAGATCTTTGAATGGAATAAGAATTTTTTTAAAATAAAAACCATGGATATACAATAGCCCTGTTTGATACATCCAATCATTTGTATAATAACATAAGAATTTATCTGAATACGACATTCAAAAATTGATCTTTGTTGTTTGATGTATAGAAATTTAAATTAATTTTCCTTAGAATTTCTACAAATAAGTTTTCCTCTTTTTTTCCCAATTTTATATACATATAAAGTCTTCTTTTTTTCTTCTTTTTTTTTTTACTTTGATACATATTTGCTATTGTATATAATTGAACATATGTATGTATAAGTTATAGCCATCTCAAATACGGATTCCTTAATATTTAACATTTGGTTTTTTGCATATTTTAATCAAATATATTTTTATTAATTCCGTTTTATATATATATATATATATATATATATATATATATACAATAAAAATATAATTTGAGATCTGGATATATCACACTTGTGTTCATCTAACACAAAGGTTCGTTTCCAAACTGGGCTACTTGAATTTCTTGACAGTTATAAGAATAAAGCTATTCAAGTGGTTTTACAGATGTTTTTGTCTCGTTTTCTCAAAATTTTTGTATTGTACTGCTCTCGTCTCCTTCAAAAATCTTGGTTTCAACACCCTGATCAAAGTAATATGAAAAAAAAAAAATTCGCTGGGTCTCGACCTAGTTTTAATCTTGGTCTTGCTTTGATCATAGATGATGTGATTTTGACAACACCCATTACCAGCATTTGTAAAATCGTTAATTGTTTCAATAAGTAAGTAACTTATGATTTTTTCCACTTCCATTATATGTATAAAACTTTTATGGAGAGGAGTAAAAAGTTATAATTTTCATAACTCCATTCGTATGACATAAATTCAACACTATGAATTGCTTTGTGAACAATTGAACTTTTAATTTAGTGTATATAAAATTAGACATTTATTTTTCAGTTTTATTCTGGTTATTATAATGTAAAAAATATACCAACTTTTTATTAAAGTAACGACCTGCTACTTTTATGTTTAACAAATTATTTTTCCATGTAAAGAACAGTATTACTTTGTTTGTCTAAGTTACTAATAGTATAACAGTACTATTTACATAAATTGGCATTGATATCAGTACTTGCAGCACCGTTATAAAAATATTTCGGGGTTATGAAAAGATTTGCATATAATGTGATTTTGGTATAAAAGTTACATTGTTGCTATGCCAAAATGTTGCTAAAGAGACAGGAATATACAAAGATTGGGAATTATTGTATTATGTAACATGAAAATGTGCAATAAATTTGTTTGATACGTAAGCAGTTTTGAACAAAAATCATGATTTTCATAATTCATTTGTCTAAATGGTCAATAATTCATAGACATACTTGGGTCAATTGTGGGACTTATATTCTAATTTTTGGAATGAATTGAGATAGTTAGGAATAATGGCTATAGTTTAGACTCTATAAACTTTATTTGGCTCAAATATGGTCTCTCAAATCGTTTTTTTTTTACCTCGAAGTGTAATTTGAGGCACTTCCAATGAATGAGTTAGAAATGGAAGATAATTACCATTTGAAGAAAACAATGTGATCTAAACTCATTTTTGAGGGAAATCATTCTTACATGTTTTTATGTTGACAGGACTAATCTGTTTACTATTGCTCCTTATAAGTGTTTTCAACATTGATTTGTTCAACTCAAATGACATATTGTTAAGCTAATTGTTGTGAACATCCCGACTCTTTTATGAAGATTGATTCAATGTGGGAGAAACTAGAGACTAGGGGGTAGGATGGACTAAGAATAACTTGACCCAGAATAGGACATAAGCTATATTACATTGGTATTTAGGTTGCTGAAGGCTTTTTCGCAGCCAAAATACAAATTAAAGGCTTAGGAAGCCAAATTTGAGAAGCCAAAAGTTTCTTGAAATTATCGATTTAGGGAGTATAGGTGAGATAGATGGAGGGAATCTTGATGTTTCCACCAATTTTAGCGCTAATTAAATGCCAAAGTTTGATTTGAAGGCCCAAAAGCACTCAGTAAGTGCTAATATTAGACTGTGTGCCTTAACCCGCCGTTTTAAGGCTAGTATTTTTAAATGGTAAGTTTCAAGGGCTCAAGAATTTGAATGTATTTTTTTACTTTGGTTGTCATTTATATACATATATATCATTGAAAAATATCTTCAAAATGATAGAATGCCAAAATATGAGAAAATCATGATAAACAGACAAATTGCATCAACGTTGTTGAGAGTAAAAATCTTCATGGGTAGTGTTAGTTTTAATTAAAAATGAATAGTATTTTACCTGACCTAATGAATTTACAGATTTGAGTGGTCCTAAACTGATTTTTGCTAAATACATAATTTTTCTTCATTCCTATATTTATATTCTAAAGTGCATTTTCGTTTTTGTTCGAACAATGCATATATTTCTTTTGTAAGCAAACAAAAAGTTTACTTCAAAAATAAACAAATTATTCTTATATATACAAATATGCCAGTAGCAATTTGTATGATTTGGTAGACAACCTGTAAATATATAATATACAGTACAAAATATGTACATTGCAATAAAATGCATACAAAAAGGGATTCAATTTCATGAACTTTTCATTTACAAGACTTTTTCTCCCATTCAAGTCATAAGTTTTTCCCATATAAACACTCAAATTTACATCACTAATATGTTAAATTAATTTAATTTATTCTCCTAACGATGAATTGAAATATAATTTCGTTAGAAATCAGATGAATAATGAAAAAATGCAATTTATTAAAAAAATAATTGAGTTTATAATTGTATTTCGATTTTTTTTTCATAAAATAAGATATATTGATTATTTTTTAACTTATATTGACAATAGTTCGTCTCATATACATACATTTATAATGTTACAATACTAGCTTAGAGTGACATATAACTACATTGATAGAAAATGGGCTTTATTTTTAGTTTGATGTTCCCTTTATTTATATTTAAATTGCTGCATTAGAAATTGTAGATATTGGAAACTTGCTATTCTTACACTCTTTCAAAAAATAATTTATAATTTTTTTAAATCCTTAAATACGATTAGTTTAAAAGTCTTGCGAGCAATTCTTGGAAAGTTTAAAGAAAAATTAACGTTTTAAGAAGTAATAAATATTACATAAATGTGTTAAAATTCCATACTTTATAGGTCTTAATGACTGTTTTAAGGAATATTTTGCTAGAATATAAGTTGTGGTTTACTCCTCTAAATTTGAGTTCTTGTCGATATATTTTATGAAAATTTTAATCGTTCAATGACTTTATAAGGTATAAAGGTCAATATCCTGGCCTGTTATTATATTCTAAAATATTTATGGAAAAAGTTTATGTGAATATATGTCACCTACTGAAAGTTTGTCGTAGAAAATCTTGCCACAAAGATTTTAGAATAAATACATTTATTTTCAAAATCTTATTATTAAGCATTTTTAGATCGTATTACTGGTTTCTTGATTTGAAAATCTTGATATGCTAATTCATATTTGAGGGAATTATTTTACTTTAGAATAACATAAGTAATCAAACTTTTTGGTTGTTCAACAACTAATTGGACAATTGACAAAAAAGTGACGCTGCCACCTTCACTCGTACGCTAGATAACGTTAAATCTATTAGTCACTATTGTTGATTATAGATAGGAATGTAAATAATATGCGAAATGCTGCGTGTGAGATTTTGTGAAGTTGGCTCTTTGAATGTTTTCCAAGGCTGTTGTCATTTTTCCTTTATTACTGAGGGGAGAACATCTACCTGATAGTATGAAGAAATACATGCATTAACTTTAATAAAGGAAATAAAATGTAAACAAAAAAGGGCTCAAGTACTCGTAAAATTATTAGTTCATAATATATCATTTCCTGACTTTAATTTCAGTTAATTTTCTTAAATAATGTTATTATTTATTGTTGATGTCTTCATTTGTATACATATATAAAGGAGAATAGCAGCTTGTAGCCCAGTAAGACGTCATGACAGCTCAAGCTGCTTCCCTCTCAACATTTATCAAATTGTCAGAGTTACCAGGTTGATTTTCTCTTTCTTTTTATTTTACACTCCCCATTTGCATATTATTTACATTCCTAATTATGGATATGTTAAAAACCGCACATCTGGTGTGTAAAAATAAGCCACTTCCCTTGATGACGTGAAAAATGATATGGTAACTATGGTAGATAGCTTATTTGCTGTCGATATAATACTATGACTGTAGCTGTGACAGCCTTGCTCCAGGCTCAAGACAGCTCTTCTTAGACTTATAGTAATTAATTTAATTAAATTGATGTTTTAGAAAGATATTATTCAAATCTAAGTTGTGGATATTACTTATAAACAGGAAATTTTCCAAATTTCAAAATCGGTACATTAATTTTGGATTTATTGCTATTTTTGTTCAAATTTCAATAATTGGTGTTAATTTTTAAGAAAATATGTTCATAAATACTAATCTCTGCTCTGAATATATAATTATCTTCATGTTTTTAATTTGATAAGAATAGTTATTTATTCATTAACAAAATAAAGCTTTAAGTTTTTAGGTATTTGCATTTTTTTTTTTTTAAATAATGATTAAAGGTTTAATAATGATATCTATAATTATTCTACCTTTTCTATAGCTCAAGAAAATGGCTGAAAACAGATTAAAAATGTCAACAAATGAAACCTTTTATAGAAGTATAAATATTTTACTTCGAGCAAATTTTTTTCCATAATGTTACTTTTTCGAGAGACATTAACATTAAGAAAGTTTTCAACCCAAATTGAAGGAAAGATTGTGTGATATTATCGTAACTTTTATAATAGATAAAATAATATACGTATAGTAAAAATTATTATGTCAAAAGGAAAAGGAAAACAGCTTGATCATTTTTGAATGATGAAAGAATATTATATTGGGTTTCAAATAACATGCATTTTGAGAACTACTCGCACGCTTTAAAATGCACCGTTTTTTACATCTCTATGTACTTAATAAATTTGAAATGTCAAAAATCCTAAGGGATATAAGGTTAATAAAAGTTATTCAGTTTTGCACACTGATTTCAAATCTGTAAACATATTAAAATGGATTAATAAGAAATGCATTCAAAAGCTGAGACCCACAGCTTTCAAACCAAAGTGTCAATCGCCCGATAAGAATTCCTAACTAAGAAGAAATCGTCTATATCTAAATGTGTAAATTTTCATTTTATTTCGAGCAAAAATTCGCTAGAAATCAAAAACTCACGGTAGAGTTACTAAAAAGCAAGATCTATAGACTGATGAAGTAGTTTGCAGAAGGATTTCATCCAATTTTCTACTACTTTAGTAGCTTTACCATAAGGATTTTTGATCGAAATTGAATGAAAATTTACACATTTAGATGGACGATTTCTTCTTAATTAAGGAGTCTTATGGGGTGATATTAGTATTCATTAACTAGGTTTACTCCATCAATTATATCATTACTTTATTAGTATTGAGATGTAAGTATGTACATGGATTAGTAATAGACATGATGAAAATGTTTGAGAATTAAAAAACCGCTAACTGAAAAATAATTTACATTTTATCAAAAACAAAAGTTATCTCGTCTTTTGATATCTCAGTTGTTATGGTCTTGAAGAATATTCATGTATGAGATCATAGCATGACTTTGCAAAAAAATATTGATCATTCAATGTATTTATATCTGTTAAAGGAAGACTTTTGTTTTTTATAACACATATAAATAAGATATACATATTATATAAAAACTTTTTTGAACAACTATACATTTAAATAATTTAAATGCCTCTTCCATCACGACGTTTAATATATAATTATAAATTAAGAGGAAAAAATTATAGGTAAAAAGTCAAAAATGATGAATTGGTTCAAAAATCATACGAGTAGATAATTGAGTGATCATTGAACAACCGTCTTCTTATTAAGTATAAATGCAAATAACAAAAGATAATTAATTGTATGTAATTATCCATGTAATGGGACCATCTCGTTGCAAAGAAACAAGCTCAGGGCTCCCATTGATTTAGCATTATGGACAGTTTTTGATGTTATAATATGTTATTCAAGTTTATTGTAATTATTAATATTTCAACCCCCCGGTCCGCAGTAAAATTGTCAAGCGTTCATCAATCCGCAGATAGTTGGGAACCACTGGTTTAGAGCTCGATAAGGATTTGCCTCTCCCCTTATTTTCTATGAAATGAATAGAAATTTCTATTGATAAAGATAAACGATTTAAAAAAATATTTTGCATATTGCACTCAATAAATAGTTAGCTTATTGCACTAGAGAGGTAGAGAGGGAGTTGGTCCATGAATTATTTTTTTTAATTTTTTTGAAAATAATATTTTAGTATTTTTTAAATTAATTTATATTTAATATTTGTACTTTTTTTACGCTAGCACATAATAAAAAAAGTTTTACTTCATTCAGAAATCTATCAACCAAAGTATGTTCCATACAAATCCATTTGAATACAAGTACTTATACTCCCAAAAAGCAACTTTTGAGGTACCTAGACTCATGTTTTTTGGAAATTTTGTAGTTCTGATAGTCCACAGGATATGTTTCCCCCCCCCCTCCTCCATTTGGAGAAACTATCCCCTATTTGTGTGGCACAAATTATAAACTTAGTTCACCAGGTTTTTCCTACTTTTAGAAATCAGAATGTTGTCATTTATAAATTGTTGGCGAAGGTTAAAAAAATTCAATGGTCATTGCTTATTGTAAATTTCAACAAAACTTATCAACTATTTCTTATACATTTCAACTCAAATAAAGAAAAATGTAACAGGCTGAAATGTTAAATTAACGAAAGTGGCTCTCAATCCCGGTCTACATGGACCCAACGGGTAACATTGATATCAATACTTAAGAGTGAAAGGGACTAATGGGTAAGTATGATAAATACTAGAAAGCCGCTAGTCTAAAGTAACATATAACTTATTTGATCAAAATTGTTGGTTTTACTTCAGGTTAAAACCAAGCTACTGATAAGTATCTACTGTAAAAAGACCCATATAAATTGAGTCATTTTTATGCTCAAATATGACAGAAATTCCATGAAGGTTTTTAAATAATGGCTTTTTATATAAAACTATCAAGATCAATATTTAGAAAGCACAGGTTAAAACAAGGAGACTTATTTGAAGGAAACATGACAAATGATATCCTATAATATATTATGGTTCAGTAAACTCTAGTGAAAGAGTGAGGCTACGGCTAGGATAATAAATCTTATATTTAGCCATTACTTCAAATTACTTCTCTATGTAGAATATAGAGTGTTCTGTTTTTGGAGAGAGACAAATTCTGCACTATGGTCTTTTCTAGTTAAAAAACATCAGGAAACTGCTATTTCATTACATTTTTAAATAGTATTGTCACTATAAAGATGAAAAAAGAGATTGTTTGGGGTCAAAATTGTAGCTAAATATTGTGATTTTATTGTTGAGTAGGTATTAATTTAAAAAAAAAGAAAAACCCTAGATTATACTTTGTCTACGGAAATTTTAGGAGCTTGAGAAGATTTCAAAAATATTTAGCTTGAAATGACTTTAGATATGATATTTTCTGACGTTTTCTCCCTTTTTCATTGTTCATCAAATAAGTGCAATGAAAGAGAGAAACTCTTTGTGTTGAACCCATCTCAATGCCACAGGATATAATACCGGTATACTCAACAACACTAACATATGTACATGTTATATAGTTTCAATAAATTAAGAAAACGTCTCAAGTATATTCACTTTCAATAACTTTTTAATATAATTTTTATTCGTTGTGGAGGGGAGAAGGAAATCAAAGTATTAAGAAAATGCAAAATGCAGTAAAAAAATCCTCATATTATTACATTCCCTTGATGATATTATCATTCCTTTTTTTGCTATTGCAAAGGCCCACGCATTTTTGTGATCCTATTTTGAATGAAATACGCTCTGAGTGCATTTTTAATAGAGTGCAGATATTTTTCCTATTTTTTTCATACTATGAATACATATTAGTTATTCCATATCCACCTCTGTGAGCACATTACTTACCATTTTTTTTAAATAAAAGGATTCTAATGAACAGGAAAAACAAATGAAAAAAAAATAACCCTTTTCAATCACCATTAAAAACAAAATCATTTTTTGTAAAACACATTTTTTAAATAGCCTATTTCCAATACATACTTGATTTGTTTCTACGTATTATTTTATATATTAATAAAGGGTATATATACATAAGTTTTGCAAATTATTTTTTTTTTATTATTTTTTTTTTTGCACATAGCATCGTTATATTATAATAATACCATGAAATGGTTATTATATGTACACATATTATAGAAAGGGCTATTTTTACGTTATTCTATTTATTTTTATAACTTAGAAAAAAACCATATTGTTTCTGCAGTGCACTGTTTGTAAATATTTTAAATTTTAATTTATCTTTAAAAAACTTTAAGTAGACATGTATCCATATACCATAGTTCAATAATGGACCTTGTATTCACATATTTTGTTAGTAGTGATAAATGAAAATGACGGTAAATTGACATGAGATATATGTTAAGTACTTATAGAGTTGGCTATTCTCATTTCAAAATGTTTCGGAGGAGTACCTACAAATTCATCACACGCCAAAAAATGCTTGAGAACATGAGATGACGTCATTTTTCCATAGTACAAGTTTATGCGTCTGGTTCAAACGCGTTCTTAGTATTTAACCGGAGAGGACGTCAAAATTTTGGAACCAAAACTACACTACTAAATGTTATTTATTTTTACTTGAACATTTAGTTTCGAACATCCTGATAATAATTATAATTTACACACAACCTTAGAATAAATATAAGGGGGGGGGATGAAGGTATTCGAAGGATTCTTTTCATAAAGGGGAAAAAAGAAGTTACTGAAGAGTTAATCAAGTGGTCAAAACTTATATGTTTCCTTCTTTTAATTCCTTTCTCAAATGAAGAAACCTATTTATAACCTATTGATATGTATTGTAACTACGAATAGATATTTACTTTAATGTCAAGCGGTTTGAAAACTATGTAGGTCAAAGGAAGTTTATTCCTTTATTAATATTAATTAATAAGATTTATTAATATCAAGGAATCTTTAGATACATATTAAACGAGTCGTATAAATTTCATTTCAATAGATAATTAAGTTGCTTTTTTTCTACGTCCCAAGGCTTGTAAGTTTTACACAACTACATTTGTTGAATAGAATGAGTCATGTAATCGTGGAAGAAAGTGTGAAATCTCATTAGGATGTTTAAAGGGGGGGAAACTATTATTATTAGGGGAAAAGCGTGTTTTTAAAAATCTCGGAATAAAATATGTTGGATGAAGGTGTTGATTGAATACTTTGAATTCCTTACATTACTAAGAGAATTCCCTGCAATACTCCATATATCTCCCTATTAATATAATTAATCAAATAGAAATTTTGATATTTTGTTCGATCCCATCCTAAATCTTAAGGATAAGACATCGTACTAACTTTAATGTGACATCAGCATACATCTATTTTGGAGATATAAGATAGGGCTTAACCGATATATTGAGCAATTATAGGCAGTTTTAGGTCATTGGCCAAAGTTGCCGATTAAAAACAATATTTTCCTTCCCTAAAAAAACAAGATCCATTTTTTTAACATACATAAAACACGAAATCAACATATTTTTGTTCCAGTAATATAGATTAAAAGTTTTTTATTACTTGACCATTGAAATGTCTGAAAGTTCATTCACACTTTAATAATATTTACGACCCTCACAATCAATGATCATTAAAGGGATGTGACATCACTTTTATCTGTCCTTTAGTATTAAAAACTACATAAATAAATAAGCAATAAAATATAACAGAATCCACAATATTAAAAATTATATTGAGAAAATAAATTTTAGAATGTCATTTTGCAAGATTTAACTGCTTTACTATGGTAATGAGTATATGCAGTAGCCTAAGTGGCAATATTTGATCTCTCCTAAAAGTTAGTATCAGACTCAAAAAATCCATAAGGGGTGATCCCTAGTATGAACATACAGGCAGTGCCTACAATAATAATTAATTAGTACTCTAATTAAGTCTTAATTAAGAATAATGGCAATAATGTACATATTTTATGTAGTATATTTGCCTGTCCCAATAGTTCAAACAATTATATGTAGATGTGAAAATGAGACTTTTCAAAAATCGGTCTCATCACTTAAAAGGTACTATAGGGAAAAACGGTACATAAAAAACTTTGACAACTTAAAAACTTAATTTGTTAACTTGTGAGGCTAATCCTTTATTCATTTTTTTAGAAGAGCTCTTAAAAGCTTTGTTTAATACATAAACAAAACAAATACTTTAAAATATTATTAATAATAATAACAATTTTAAGTATAGATTACTTTCTTGTAGTTAATAGTAGACTTTTATCCTATATGTTCATAGTCAGTCAACTTAGACAACATTAGGGTATCCGTACCTCACCTACCCAAATTCTAAAAAATGTAATTTTTCATTTTGTTTTTTTAATGTATGTATCTAGGTTTTGTAAAGAATGTTTGTAGTAATATCCCCTTTCCTTTTTTGTTTTTTGTCATTACAAAAACCAGTCAGAGTATTTTTTTTTTTTTTTTTTTTTTTTTGGGGGGGGGGGGGGGGGGAGTATATTCATACAGCCTTTCATTCAATATGATTTTGTAGAAAATTTTCACAAGAGATATAAGCACAAACAGTTGGAGCAAAAATATAGAAGGGATTCCATTGAATTTTTCTTCAAACGATTAAGGATTTCTGAAACAGATTTCAAAAATAGAATCAGAGACTGAAAAGACATTTATACACTGTATATTTTCCTCAGAATTTTAATGATGTGACTCTAAAATTTCCTAGAAATGTATGACATCATTTTATCCGGACTTTCAACTATATAAAAGACAAGTTATTGTAAGGAGCACTTCTACTATCGTTTCAAATACATATTCATCTTTCTTATGTTATGACTGAAATTGAAGCCATGGTAGTAAACCCTTGGAAGAACAAAATGACTCACAAAAGTTAAATCAAAGGAAAGCTAAAATGTTAAGAAAAGTGACCATTTACATGGAAAAAGTGACCACAACCTGGATTGAAAAAGATGATAGAGTAACCTAAAACCAAATATTTTCAAAATTTAAATAGACTATGAAAATGGCAGAAAAAAATTATAATTTATTGATTTGTCTCTGAGAATTGTCACGCAGGCCTTTAAAAAAACAATTAATTGAAGAAAAAAATATGTGGTTTATACTACATATACGGGGAATTCTGTAGTTTCCCCCCCAATTTCTTCCATCAAAACCAACAATGTGGTAGATAAACATTTTGATAGTTCTTTATGCTTATAATATACTTACTAAAGTTTTATCATTTAAATCAGTCCAAAAAAATAGACAAACTTCAAATATATCCCAGAGTACGACTAATGTAAAGGTTTTTCATTGAATTGAGTTGATTCTATTTCTATATTAAATATTCACTATTTAATAATCCTTGTCTCTGAAAGATATTTGATTGTAAAACCTAACATAAAGTTTACACAATAGCCAATAGGTATCCAGTTTTGTTTTGAAATAGTTCAGCGTCATCTAGGTTTATTAATATTTTATGCCATTACAGTAAGAGAGGTTCTGTAAATGTTACTCTAAAATATTTTTCCGTATTTTTTCGAGCAATGACGCTAAATATTATTTAGTTATTCTTATTACGGCTAAGCTAATTAGATAACAATTGTTTTATAATTAAAGTACGTTTAGTAATTATGAGGGAGTAGTAATCATAATAACTAATTAATCATAGATTCTTAAAAAAAAAACCAACTAAAAATCAAAAACATCATGAAAACCAATTGTAGTAACCAAAAAAATAAGGATTTTGTTAAATAAGAGCTTTCATTATTGATTGGATGATGTTGGATAAAGTGAACACAATATTATACAAATATTAATTATAGCCCTAATACTTGAATGACTAATTCATTATAATAAGGAGTCCAAATGCTATAATTATATTTCCAGACTAATCATTGATTTTATGAATAATAGGAGCTTTGGTAATGGATGCTTATTTCAAATACTGAGAATTACGATTTTTTTTTTTTTTGTTGAAACAAAAGTACATAATATATTCCCATAATAGTACTATCCAGACTACATAATATATGTGTGCCGTGACATACTTACAAAAATGGAGTGGGATGGATTACCTACTGATATCATTATTAATATTCTCGCAACATAATATTCATATTTAACTGTTTACATATATACAAAAAAAAAATATTGTTGCTTAGAGACTTTGACTCGTCCTTTTGGTGTGTCAAAAAGGTACGATAATGCTTAAAAACTAGTAACTAAACGATTGAATCAAAAATCTTACAATGGCACTCAATTTGGTGAATTTAAAAGCACATTCAGTGGTCCCTTGGTAACCACTCGACTATAATTTGTTCTGGAATTGTGATCGAGAAACGTAAACTCAAGCAGGCAATCTTTATTCTAATTATTTTTCCTTTACACATCTGAATCCATTAATCTCATGAGTCATGAATGATTAAGGGTTAGAATAAACAAAATAAGATAATGTGCAGGGAAAAATTTCAAAATTTCCTTCGACTTAGAAAACAATTTGTACCTTAAAGTGACTTGAGAGTCGTACAATTCCTGAGGTTCTACAGTATGCAAACTGGATATATATATATATATATATATCAATATGTGTGTGCAGTAGGTGGAAGATTAATTACGTAGAGACCTTGAAATAATATCTGCTATAATAACGAAGTAACAGTCAAAACTCATATAAAGTAATTGATTGTGAGAGTTAAACTTAAGATTTAACATATTTCGAGGTATTAATATGTACATATCTATGTATATTAAGAAGTTAATTTTAAAAGATGAGTTACAAAGGGGCTTGTAATCATTATTGAGGGTTCTCGAATAAGAATTATCATTGTTTTTATCAATAATATTTCTATTGCCAAGTCATAGAAATAGGTCGTTTTAACTGAATTGGTTTTTCATTCATTCATACATTCATTCATTGAAAATATATTTTATACATATTAAAAAAAACTTTAATGATAGGATCATTAGAGATTGTATACTATGATGTATTGAGTCCGTAATATTAAGTTTGATTCCATTCCTTACGACCCAAATTTTATATCAAGAGTGCGATAAGTAAAATATCAAATAACGAACTTATTTATTTAGAAGAGCGTAATTCTATACTCCATTACATTTATTATTATTTTTTTTTCATTTAATAGTGAATACATCTTTGATATATATTTAATTTAAATATCCATTTACATCTTTCCCACAATTAATTCCATAATCCCTTTTGAAATTTCGTAAAAGTTTGAGACACTGCACATATTATTTCCATATTGTATCAAGCATGTAAGGATGAATATAATTCATTTTGCTCATACCACGAATTATTTCAAAGCTCCTTAGAGACAGCATATTCTCTTTACTCATTCTATATTATTACTTATTAGCTTTTAAATCTGCTTATTCCCAAGAGCATTGTGAAAGGTATTTATACTACTTCACATATATTATATATAAATAGCATTTGTAGGAGTAGGGAGTGTAAATTTAAAATTATATTCTCTAACATACATGAAGATGAGCTGACGTTGCCAAATGTTAAAAATAACCGCTGGATTTAATTTTATTCACGAAACCTTAAAAGTAGGGGGGGGGATATTCCTCTTTTTGGGAATAAGGAGTGCTCTACATTTTTTATCCTCATATTAGGTGAACAAATCAGCTCTCCCCCATTTCCAATCTATTTCTCTTTTTCTTTTCTTTTTTCTACCTGGTGGTTCTCCTGCTGCTGTTTTCCTCTCACTCTTTTCTTTTCTCTTTTTTTTTTTCCTGTGAGCGTCTCTCTCCTACTCCTCCTACTCTGCTTGCTGACTGCTTTTGAGTTTGACGCTCCCTCTGAGGCTGTTGTATTCCCTGTTCCTCCTGCTTTGATTCATATTGGAAGCAAGAAGAGCAGCAGTAGTAGCAGCTGTATTTGTACTCGGCATTCGACTTCTCCCTAGTCTCTAATCAAATAAAAACCCTCAGGAAGGCGACGTTGTTGGATCATGAGATGCTAAACGGTGGAAATAATTCAAATTATAGCAGCGCTCCGGATGTGAGCTCCGCTAAACGACGTTCGGATGATCGCCATTTCCCCCGAGAGCCACGAGAAGTTTCCTTGGAGAGGGATGAGAGAGGAGGAGGCTTGGGGTTCAACATTGTTGGCGGAGAAGATGCTGAAGGTGGAAGGATCTTCATTTCATTCGTGCTCGCTGGATCTCCGGCCGATCTCTGCATTGGAGGAGGAGAACTCCGAAGAGGCGATCAAATACTCGCAGTAAACGAGGATGATCTCATGGGTGCGACTCACGAGCAGGCTGCGAGGGTACTTAAAAGTGTGCCTCCAGGCATCGTTCGTCTCAGGTCTGTGATTCATTCCAAGGGGATCCTTCTCTTCACTGGATCTCTCTTTCCCTCATACTTACTCACTCACTCGCTCACTCACCCGCCCTGTCCCCCCCCTACCTCTTTCCCTTCAACCACAATGAGTCCATATGTTACAGAGAAAAAATATCTTTTTGAATAACTGGAAAAAGAAATTTGTTCTTCTATTAAAGTGATTTCATGCAAAAATGCCATTCATCAATTATGAAGCAAAGTAAACTAAGTCAATTAACTCTTGGCGGCGACCAAGGAAGAAGCCCTTTCTATTCCATTTAATATTTGATTCTATTCTTTTAATATAATAATTTTGAATTTGAATGATCCATGTGTTCAGTTTATTTAATGGAGGAATGCTTTCCTTAGTTTTATGGCCGGTTTTTTTGTCTTCTGTTTCTTTTTAAAGTTCATATTTTTAATTAATTATATCTATAACTTTAAAAGTACAATTAACTTTTTTAAAGAGCATGTAAATGAGGTGTTGTTATTAATGAAATGCTTTCTATGGTTATTCATAGCGTGTATTATGAGTTAATTCATTATGAATTTTTCGTAGATGGATTTTTTTTTAATCATTGAGAAGAGTAGATATTAGTGATGATTAAAGCCCCTTTAGATAGCTTACATTAATTATCATATGATGATACTCATTCTTCTGTGTTTTTTTGCTTGTTTTTTCAGGGTTCAGTATCGCCCCGAGTTATACAACGCATATGAAGCACGTTTACACGAAATGCAACGGACATTAACCGGCACTCTTGTAAGGACTAGCCCAAAGCGTAGTTTGTATGTTAGGGCTTTATTCGATTATGATCCTAGTAGGGATGATGGTTTACCATCGAGAGGACTTGGATTCTGCTACGGCGATATTTTACATGTAACTAACGCGAGTGATGAAGAATGGTGGCAAGCGCGAAAGGTCTTGCCGAATGGAGAAGAGGCTGGCTTAGGAATTGTACCGTCAAAAATACGGTGGGAACGAAAACAAGGAAAAAAGAATCGAAGACTTCAGTTTCATGGTAGTCGAAGCTCTACAAGTCTTGATCGTTCCTCTACTCATATTAGTGGAAGGCGTAGCAAAGGACAAAAAATTGCTTTCAGTAGAAAATTTCCCTTTATGAAGTCAAGAGAGCGATTAAATCGTCTTGATGATGAAGAGGATCCTCCTGAAAGAGGTAGAGAAGACATGCGGACTCTAAGTAATAATAACATCCTTCCTGTATTAACTTATGAGCCTGTAATGGAAATAGATTTGGAATTCACTCGGCCTGTCATTATTCTGGGCCCACTCAAAGATAGACTTAATGACGATTTAATGCGAGAGTTTCCTGATCGCTTTGGGTCATGTGTTCCTCATACTACTCGACCTAGAAGAGAGCACGAAGTTGATGGAAGAGACTATCATTTTGTGTCTAGCGTTGAGAAAATGGAGCGTGACATCCAAACGCATTTGTTCATTGAAGCAGGTCAATATAATGACAATCTCTATGGTACCTCTGTTAAATCTGTTCAAGATGTTGCTGCGATGAGAAAACATTGTATTTTGGACGTTTCTGCTAATGCAATTAAGCGACTTCACGTTGCGCAACTATATCCTATTGCTATTTTCATTCGGCCCAAAAGTATTGAGTCTGTAATAGAAATGAATAAAAGAATGACAGAGGAGCAAGCAAAAAAGACTTTTGAACGTGCTCTCAAGTTGGAACATGATTTTGGCGAGTACTTCACTGCTATAGTTTCAGGCGACACTCCTGAAGAGATTTATGAAAAAGTGAAAGATGTCATTCAAGAACAGTCTGGTGATACTATTTGGGTACCCTCTAAAGAAAAATTATAAATTGTTGATCTTTAATTCAGTGACTCTCTCCTCCTTAACGAACTATTTGAAGCGGATTTGATTCTCTGCTCTTCAATTGTTTGATTTCATCATTTTTTACAAATAGTTTCTTTTCTTTGTTTCTTTTTTTTAGATACATAACTTTAATTATAATAGTTCGTTACAAGGGTGAGCTCAACTAACTCCTCGCAGAAATATATCTGGACTTGATTTTTTTTTTTTTTTAAATTGCATATTAACTTATTTTAAGATGATATATATATATAATCATTAATTAATGTATTGCCAAAATATTTTTCTCCATTATTTATCGTAGAAATGATAACGCGATTACTTCATAATTTTTGATTCTCTCTGTGCTTCTATAGAAAGAGTTTATTTAAATTATTTTTTTAATTGATATTTTGTATATTATTATTGTAAGTTGGGTTTTTACAAGTAGAGAAAATGATTCAACAATCACCGAGTGCAGCTCTTCTTATCCATTTCACGAAGACTGTTACAATTTAGTTGTCTTTACATACTTCTTTTTTTCCTACATACTTAAATTATTATAATTAATTACTATATAGATATATACATACCTGATAAGTTTGAAACATTTTGTTTTTTTTGTTATTAAGTGCCTACAAAACGATTTTTATATTAAAAGGAAGAGAAAAAAAAAGAAAATCATTCATTAAAGTTATTTTTTTTCTTACAATTTGAACGTGTGAGTGTATTATTACTTTTTATTGGTTGATGAAAACAGGGTGTGGTTACCCTAACAGCGTTTAATAAATTGAATATGAAGGTTAGCAATAGCTCCAATAATTATTAATTGTTCATATAGTTTTTATTCTTATCACTCATTAATTAATTATCATTACTTTGTTTTAGTACTTCCATTACTTTTTTGTACTTCTTTACCTTAATTGTATGGTCCAAGTTGTGAAAAAATGGAGATAAAAAGAGTTTATATCGATGAAGCAATATATTTATTTCTATCAATAGTCTTACGTGTTATATCCAGACTATATATATATATCACATAAACCTAATTGCATAACCAATATATTTGTTATCTATTTGTATATATTTTGTTGTACATCTCTCAATGTCATTCTGTAGTTCGACATTTTAATGAGACTATGTTTTTTAGGGCCTTATTCACTTCCTACTTAGTTGCGTCTATACATTCGAAAATGGATTGGCAACAGAAAAAGAAAAAATATCGTTCGCAATTGTTGAAGATTAGTTGATAACTACACGTCAGGGATCTAAATCGGATTGTTGAACGGGGGGGGGGGGGGGATTCTATGGCATTATTTTATAAATTTAGTAAATCGTGGAAGGGAGACTACATTCCCCCCCCCCCCCCCCATGCAGTGCCTTTTTCTCATTTTTACTGAATTGAATACTGAATTATTTTCTATTTTAAATTATATTGCTTATTACAAAAGATATGCGGGGCTTAGAGCCCGTGATTTTTGCATTGCATCGTGGGGTACGAGTCCCAGGTTTTATGAAATACATGATATTACATAAAACCGGCTCTCTGCCCATGCTCCACATCCATAGTTACTTAATGTTGATCTCTATTATATTATTTATTAGTTGTCGGCACGTGTTGAACTTTCATAGAATGTGGGTTCAGAACGGATCATAAGGGTCCAGAGCTAGGGAGTTCGCATTTATTTACCTGCGTATTCTCTAGGCCTTAAGCCAATTGAAAAGTGTTGAGCAAAAATTGGTGCTGCTGTCAACTTTCATGCCCAATAGTAAACTGTATAATGTAAATTATAGCAATTAAGTTTAATTAAACTGCGATTTGAAACTCACGAGCATCATCATTTATATGTACATAAATTTCAAATTATCATTCATAACTATTAAATTTAAGCGCCATTTATCTATTTCTATAATTGAATTTTAATACTTAAAATGAATGATGACTGAATCAGAGCCGAGGACTCGTACTCACGACTCAAGTTCGTACTACATTTAAGTCTAATCAAATATTTGGACTCGTGAATAGCTCTATATGAATAAACTTTCAACTTTCTTAAGAGATTGTAGTGAGAGAATACTAAAGTAATTTATCCCATGTTTTCTATTGGAAGTTGACGAAGCAAAGGTCGGATCGACATTTTGTAAAGAAAAAGGGGCAGGATGCTCGTCAAGTTACAGACGATAAGGGATGATGCTGGCAGTACTCTTTTTAATATCATTTTATATCCCTGTTTCGTATGATTCATTGAGATAAACTTGCTCACAGATTAAAATAATAATCTTTATGATTTCCAAAGTATGAAGGTCTTTAACTCCTAAAGTCAATGTGATCAGTTTTAACTTTGTCTTAGCATAATTCGTCTATTTTTTTTTGTAGTTCATATGTATTTATTTATTATAAAAAAGTAAAGAAACATTATGGCTCCAACGGCTTCTCGAAACAAAGTAAAGAACGAGGATAACATCATGGGAAGAATATTAGTGAAAAAAGACAAATTAGTAGTTTTGTGTCGGAAAATATCCTTTAAAACAGTGATTGGACACCATAAGACGTATCAAGTAGAAGATATCTACAAAAGGGAATCACTTCGATGCCGAATCATGTCTCCTGAAAATAAGAGTCCTTCCGCCTGTCCATCTAAAGACGTCCTTATTCGTATAAAACAGAGAATTGGCTCAGCCAAACGAAAAACAAGATCAGATTTGTGGACCCCAGCTAATGGTGGAGTTCGATACTCTGTTTTTCCAAAGCAAAATAAGATTGTAAGTATATATTCGATGAGGTCATGATGGAGGTATCCTTTACAAACTCCGCGTATTATCCAACAAAACTAAACTAAACTTCTTTTCTTTTTTTTTCATTTTTGACTACTTGCTATTCTAAATTTTAACACTGGGATTCCTATTTCTTTGATGAATGATTTAAAATGAAGATATCACAAATTCCTCAAGTGTTTTTGATCTTTTTTCTCCTCCGACACGAATAACTTATTATCAAATAAAGAAATTTGATATCCTTGTTTAGATTCAATAATGATGACTATATTGTGAACTTATTTCGATTACACTTTAATTGATGATGATGTTGTGTCGTGAGTCGTGTGGGAGACGACTCTCCTTTCAATTTCTATTAAATGAATTTTATAAAAATGTCTCTACAGCCTGTTTCAGAAAATCCAGTTGAGTCCATAACTCTCTTAGAGAGTCAGGAAAATTCGGGAAATGCTATCGATAGCATGGTTTCATCATGGGAGGATAAGGAGAACATGGGTCATAGAACCTACATCATTTCCAAGAAAGATGACGAGGATTTACCCTTGGATGGTAACTTAATTCCAATCATTCGCGCTATTTTGGATTTTGATGGAAAATTCGATCCAGAACATAGGAGTTCTGATGTTGAAGAGGATGTGGAAGATGATTCCTCAGGAGGTGGTGCTTCTCATCAAATCGGAACAAATAAGAGGAAATATGTTGATATATATGACTTGAGATTCCGAAGAGCGAGCTTAAATGAGAGCAACTTTTACTCTTCCTCCTCGTCTTTTATTCGAGATAGACTATCATCGAGTTCTTCTCTCTCGAATCCTAAAAAGAGATCATTAAGTCCTTATGGGTTAAAATATGACGTCTTTCAATGATTTGTGTGAAATTAGATTTACATAGTATATAGTGTCAATAATTAAAGATTGATAATTGAAGATCTCGTTCCGTTGTTTATGTTTATCACTCAAAAACTAAACAAGTACAAAAAAATATTAATGAATATATGAAATATTTATATATAACGATACATTATATTCCATCAAATATATTATATAACATGTGTGGCTTTATGAACAAAATGACTTATCTATCATAGGGATATTTTTTTCCGAGTATTTCTGAAATATGCAAAAAGTACCTTAATGTTTTAAAATGGTTCCATAATTTTAATATCGAATTATATGAATATATTTTTTTAACTTTTAGTTGAATTGTTATAATCATTTGACCCCATACTCATCTCAATTTTGCATCCAAAATTTATTAAGAAAATCAATAAAGAACAATTTAATATTTTTAAAATTGGTAGTTTATGTGATAACTTTACAATATTTTATAATGATTTTTAAATTACAATTTTAAAAAAAATATTATTTTTTTTCACTCGAACCATGACAATGATGCCCAATTATTATTATATTTTTTTTCCTCCAAAGTTCTCTAATCTAATATAAAAACAATTTTTCAGTATGAAATATCAATACTGCAAAATTTAGTATTTGTAAATCGCATTGATTTGTTATAAGACTCCAGATTATTATTTTTTGTACGTGTGAAATTATTTTATCACCTTCCATTATTGGACACACTTGATGAATTTAAAAAATATTAATGAATTTACACTTCAATGCTTGTTATTGGTGTTCAATATATATATATTTGTGAGTCTTGTTTTTAATAAAAGTTGTTAAATAAATTATTTTTTTAAACAAATTTTTTTATGATTGGTTCCCTGGATACGTAATTGTATATTTATTTCTACTCTTTGTATCTGCAGGAGGCTCAAGAGAGACTCTCTATTTGATCCAAATTATACAAATCACATAATTCTTTATCTCTTTATTTCATTGCAGCTGAGACATTCTTTCGAATTGTTTTTAGTTATTGTTGTGTGGAACTAGGTAGTGTTATGTCAACCCGTCATTAGTCCTTAATTTTTCGACTGGCCTCAAGTTATTAGCCAATTTTAAAATTTAAAAAAATAACGAATCGTTTCAATTTTTTTTTTTTTTTGAGTCGGTTCGATTTTTAAGCTCTTAAGTTTCAGAACTAAAATTTTGCTTCAAAATACTAGGAACATTATATTTTCTGATCTTTTATAAATCATTAAATATTAAGATCAGACGTCATTACTTTTGATAATTAATTAATTATTAATTTTTAGTGTATTTCCATATTTTTCTAAAATTTATTTCATGCGAAATACAATATAATGGGAAGAAGTCCTTGGCGTCATAACCCAAGTAAGTTTTATATATCATAATACCTAAACGATTAGCGGTTCTACTATGGGGCTAAGGGAAGCTTAGATTTCCCAAAGTTGTCTCAAAAACAAAAACTGGGGATAAAAAGAAGACCTATCTGCCCGGAGTGACACGATGGGCATGCTGATGGCATAACCTGTAAGCCATGCTTTCCGTATCTCAGAACCTTCAGAAAATATAGACCATGCTTTCTCGAGCTTCCTATGTTATGTGGATCAACATCCAGAGACTTAAGGAAAAGAGAAAAAACTGGAAAATATTGTTGTGATATATACTTATTTTTTTGTGGGTCTAGCGACATTTAACATTTGTTACTGAGCAGGAACTCCTGACACAAGTGTCCTTCGTGCGTCAGTCACATTATCCTTTGCACTTGGAGCTGTACACCTCCATTTTCATATATTCTATAAAATACGCAAATTGCTAAAAGTGTAAATGCTGTATTGAACTGTTACACTAATGGCATCTCAGGACTGATTGATTGAAGTTCTTATACAGTTTCTATCAACACTTGTCTTGACCACGCCAAAATGTCTATGGTAAAAATGAATTCTGGTTGAGTTACTTTGGAAAACGTCACAATGCTTTTTTTTGGACGAATGTGGCGCTAAAAAGATTTCTTCAATTCGTAGAGATGGATAACTACATTATTTCAATTCACTAATGAAATGTTTTTATTTATCTACAATGTTTATTGTTTACAGGAAGATGTTCTCCCTTCAGTAATCAAGGAAAAATGATAACAGCTTTGGAAAACAAAAAGGTATTATTCAGAGTACCAACCTAAAAAAAATCTCGCACGCGAAATATGCATAAAATTTATAACCCTAGTTGTTATATGATTAGCAATGTAAATCATATGCAATTCGGGCGTGTGATAAAAAAGTGGAGCTGGCTTGTTTTCCGAAGCTGTTATCATTTTTTTCCCCCCTTAAGAAGGTAACATCAACTTTACATCAATATAATGTTTTACAAGAAAAGAACAGTCTGCAAAGATTATATCATGGTGAGGAACAAAGGAAAAATTAAAAAATGGTTATCATTCATTGAGGTGAATGGAGTTAATGATATTTGTGAATATAATAATGAATCTGGAGTAACGTATTGTAATGTTTGTGGTTTGATGTTTTCATTTGTATACATATATAAAGGAAAATAGCAGCTTGTAGCTCAGTAAATCGTCATGACAGCTCAAGCTGCTTCCCCCCTCGACAATCATTAAATTGCCAGGGTTGCCAGGTTGATTTTCTCTTTCTTTTTATTTTACACACCCCATTTGCATATTATTTACATTCCTAATTATGATTATGAATGATATTACAATTACTATTCAGTAATTATTATATCGTTGTTGTCACATAAAAACAATACCACGTTTGTGTTTCAAACAATCCTTTCATTTTGAGGTCATATTTTATATCCTCAAAAATTGTTTCGAAGCCAATAAAAATATATTAAATGCATATTTTCAATTTAAAACCCCAATTTAATCTTTTTTTAATGGTTTTTTATTGAAAATACTTAAAAAAGTTATTATGTTGATAAACTTGTCCCTTGAAATGAGTTATCGATTTCAATTCTTTTATGTATAAGAATATATTAGCAGCATATACTATATTCCATTGTATGTATATTTTTTTACAGATTTTTTAATTAACAATATTCAATTATTTGAAATTCGAAGACTACCATCAAAAATAAGGATTTTATAGGTATTTGAAGTGATAGTGCTTTTTTGGAGGGGATATTTACTTTATTCCTAGACTCAAATTTTCCAATCTTTAATAAAGATATTTTGGTCTTGAAATTTTTGCTAACGCTCTATTCCTATAATTTCAAAAAAAAAAAAAAAAAATGGTGTGAAAATGAATATACATATGTATATAAATCATATACAAAAAAAAAACTTACATTTTCTGCTGTTGTAAAGTGCCTTCTCTTCAATTATATATAATATGTTTAATTAAGTATATAGAGACATTGCTAAGTTTTAGTGAATGAATGGAAGTATCAACTAACTTTATACTGAAGGACCACATATTATATTCAATGGAAGACAGTATTTACTATTTACATATTCTTGTACATAAAAGGAATGAAATCGAGAACAAATTTCAAATGACAAGTTCAATAACTTTTTAAGACACTTTCATTAGAAACCTCTTTAAAAAAAGTTAATTTCTGTTTTAAAGTTGAATATATGCATCGAGTATTTTTTTTGTTTGCTTCGGAACAATTTTGGAGGATATTAAATATTACCTCGAAATGGGAGGATTGTTTGAAATACTCACATTATATTGTTTTTATATGACAACAACAACAAAATATTACTGAATTGTAAAAGTACAAGCGTTATATTAGATTACCAACAATATTTTTTCCTCAAAAATGATATTTTTGACCACAATAGGTTGCGTAATTTAAATGGTACTCCTCCAAATGTAATATAGTTTATTGGTTCTTCTTCTCTTCGCTTAAAGGGAGAGAAATCAAAACAAGATTCAAAAAATTACTAAAAAAAGGAAAGGTTTCGTTAAAAGGTCCAGTGCATATAGGAGGAGCAATTGCATCTTATATTGCCATAGAAATTGCCATTCAATATGTAAATGGGTTTAGGACGCCAACTGTTGAATACAAATTTGATATTGTGATACTCTGAAGTTGAGCATATTTCTATCAAGAATCATGATGCTATTTGTATTCAACAGTTGGTGTTCCTAACCTATATACATATTAAATCGAAAGCTAATATGTGTTAAGTCAACAAGAAACCAAATTTATCTGAAATATTTCAAACATGAGTTAAAACTGCACTCATATTCTAAAAGCCATTCTCTTTCGATTGTATTAATAGGATATTTCGATTAATTAAATAATGACTCCAATAATTGCAACTTAATTATAGGAAAAACCTACTGCCACAATCAAGAATAAAAAACACCTGCTATGAAAAAGATGGACGTTCTTTCAGGAATAATATTGGATCCATGTGTGGTTGTAACATTTATTCAATTGCTCTATTGGTTAGACAACAATCCTTGATTTCTCGATTAAAAGTGACATTTTAGCAAAAACCATGTGTGGTCTTAAAATGACTCCAAAATATTTGACCGTTATATTTATAATTTTAAAAAACTTAAAAGTGGATTTTCTCCTTTCAATATTTTAAAACAAACTTGCTTTCTTTTTGACTTGACACATGTTTCAGTTGAGCCTCATGGGAGTGTAAGTTGTGGAATTAAGTTTATAGACGATTAATTGATACAATACTTGTTCTTGAAGTAGGCTAGAGATGAAAAAGCGGGTATGTGTAGTGACAAGGGAGATAGGAGTGTGTCAATGACTATTTCTCCATGAGCTAGGTACTCAACATTGCAACCTCTATAAAAGTTTCATACATACTCTTCTATAACTTGATCTACTTCAAAATTGGAAAAGTAGGATCCACTTGCTACTGTATCCCCACTTTTCAAAATATTTTAGTAATTGAAGCACAAGGCTCTTCAAATGATCAATAATGGCATAATATTTAATTTCAGCTCTGCAAATAGAGAATATTTATCTATAAATGGAAACATTTCTGGATTGTCTTCTATTCGTTCAAAATATCTCAGCACTTTTTTATTTACGGCTCTATCTTTAAATTTACATTAAATCAAGTTGTTCAGTTTGTATAGCTCAACTAAAATGTCAGAAAGATATGTAACCTTGACAAGCCATTTATTACGACAAGAATTATCAGTCATCTTTTAAAAAGTCATGCATTTGATTAGAAAATTTGGACATTCATTTGAGCACAGAGTTACAAAAGAGACAGTGAACCTCAGCACTCGGTTCTTTCGAGGCTATTAGTCTGATGTTATATTCACTCAATGCTCAAGCTCCATCAATACATAGTGCTATTCATTTTTTCCGTAAGATTTCATCATCTTTGAAAAAATTATCAATGATAATAAATATTTCTTCACCGGTTGGCAGCAATTTATATTTAAAAAAATGGAAACCTTTACGTAGATAATTGCTATCCTCAATGTGTGCAAATGTCAGAAGTTGTGCACAATTTGAAAAATCTGCATGAATAGAGAATCCATTTGAGAATCAAAGCTTTTCCAAAATCTGTTTTTTACATCTTCGATAAAGTATTATTTTATTATTTTTCATTTACAATTTTACTACACACCATGACTACCTCTACGGCTCATCTGTTGAATATCTCTACTCTAGAGTCTTCATATGAATTATGTAACTTTATTCAATTCCAGCAGGGCCTTTCCTTTTAATTAGTAGAAGAATACAAATATAAATCAAAAGCATTCTTGATAAAAAAATATCCTCGTAAATCCAGGAAGGATAAGAACTCAAATTGGTTGACTACCGATGTTGATTGATACACAATAGATATTATTTAAATTACAAAGTAGATAATGTGATGATTGAACTCGTTCGTTAATATATTTTAAGGAAATAAATTCATAGAACATAATATACAATTAATCAAGAATAGAATCAATTCGATACGATGTCATTTAATCAATTCAAATCCATAATTTATACCATTTTTTCCATGACAAACGTGTTACGTACCTACTTAAATGAAAAATGCGACTCATTCACAAAAATTGTATTGTATTTGTTCTTGAAGTCTTAGATGATGTTATTTGATTTATTACGTACAATGAATCTATTTTTAATTTACCTTCAATTTTACAATCTCACGTATTTTTTTGACAAAGTACATAAATACATTTTTATTCGAGTGTGTACAATATTTTAAAGTTCCTTCATAAAGGTTACAATTTAAAAACTTATTACATATTTTTAAATTAGTCATAATTTATCCTTTATAAATTATATACATATACAAGGGAAATCAAAAATTCATTGTTATAATTGATTGAACGTCTTCTCGATAAACATGGAGCAAAGATTAATTTCATGTTACTCATTTTCCATTTAATTGACATTATATTTTAGAATGTAATATTCAACATACCTGTTTATGCAACTAATTAGTTATGCAATAATTGAGACGATACTACTTTGTCAACAAGGTAGCAACGATTCAATGTATTTTGACTTACGATCAATATCTATTTGAATTATACATAATTTTATGTTGTATGTTAGATATTCCAAATATTAATTTTGTTATTTTTTAATTGCCTGATAAAATTTTCTTATTCATAAGTACTCTGTCCTACCACATGGGCTGAAAAGCCTAAGACATAGATGGCGCTAGTTTTATTACATTCACCTCTTTTTCAGTTAGTACTAAGCTTCAAAAGACAGCTGTTAAAATTTCATGATATTTTATTCATTAGTTTGTGAGTTCTCTTTTGGCTCAAACTAGTCCTCAGTTTCAGCGACAACCTCTTCAATCGTGCAAAATTTCTTACCGGCGAGCATTTTTTAGGTCTACGAACAGCCAGTAGTCGCTCGGAGCCAAATCTGGCAAATACGGTTAAAGTTAGAGCAATTTGAAGTTCAATTCATGTAGTTTTGCCATTGTTTTTATTGACTTGTGATACAGTGGGTTGTCTTGATGAAACAAAAAAAAATTATTTGCCATATGCAGTCGTTTCTTTGCAATTTCGGCCTTCAGACGCTCCAATAACGCTTTAAAGTATTCTCACGTCGAGCTTTTTTGTCCACTTGCAACCTCAACTGACAAAAGGGAAAGGAAAAATTTGGAAAAACATATGGTAGCTACTCTTCTGTATTTTCCTTATTGCCAACTTGTTAATATTTGGCAGAATTTATTATTTAGATATACTGTATATTTATAAATTCTGCCAATCACAAACCAACTGTTAATACTTGTAATATATTCAAAGTTCAAAAAAAGGGCGCGCAATCCTTGATTTAATATATTTTTTACACATCAAAATCATCAATAATGGTAATACCTTTTGTGAGTTCATAACACGTAGAGTCAGCTGCTTTAAATCAAAAGAGTCAAATGATGAGATTCAGCTGAAGGGAGAATACAGTGTGTTTTTGTTTATCCCAAAAAGCTCGTCGTGTCTCTGTTGATAGCATTTCCCTTCTCAAGATAGTCAATGAATATTACACCACGCATATCCCAAAATGCCGAGGCCATAACCTTTCCAGCCGATTGTTGTGCTTTCAGGCGCTTTGGACGAGGTTTACCAATTTCTGTTCACTCAAATGACAATCGTTTTGATTCTGGAGTAAAGTGATGGATCCATGTTTCATCCGTTGTAACGTATGGACGAAAAAATTCCCGTTTGTTTAGTTTAAACATGGCCAAACACTGCTCAGAATCATCAACACGTTCTAGTTTTTGGTCAAAAGTGAGAAAACGCGACACCCACTTTGAACAGAGCTTTCTCATAGTCAAATACTCATGTAATACGGATTATGCCAACATGTTCCTTTGATATATTTACGATGCCATCTAAATTCACTTTTCGATCATTCAAAACTATTTTGTGGATTTTTTTTGATGTTTTCTGGTGTTACCACCTTATTTGACAACCACTAAACACAATTTGCACTCAATTAAACACTTGAGATTTACATATCTTCCTCCTGGATCATCGGTGTGAGCAAACCAACGTTTTATTGTTGTTTCTTATGTAGTGGAGTCCCCATAACACTTTTCAAACCATTGCTTTGCTTGAACAGTATTTTTTCCCTTCAAGAAGCAGTGTAAAATTAAAACACGAATTGTTTTTGATCCATAGTTTTGAAAGTAACAAAAGTAGTGTCACTCTTAGCACAATAACTCACAAACTAATGAATTTTAACAGCTGTCTTTTGAAGCTTAGTACTAACTCAAAAAATGGTGAATGCAAAAAAAACTAGCACCATCTATGTCTTAGATCCGGGACTTTTCAGCCCAAGTAATACATTAGATACACTATGAGTAATATTAATGAATTAAAATGAAATAATAGGATCAATTAACGACTGTTAATTAAAATGGATGGTGTTGTAATAAATCAAAACATTTGAAAAGTACAGATTTCAACTTGTACTGAACATATATTTTAGAAGTTTATAGAGGGTGCGATGTAGCTTTATTATTTAAAAGGATTTGAACTATAATTAGCGACAGATAGATCTGATTGAATGTGATTTCAAATGTATTTGGATACCTCAAGTGTTTACTCGTGTGCTAATTTTGTTTAGTGGTTTCCAATTTGAACAAAAATTTTGTTTTCTCAAAAGCTATAATCATTATTCTTTAATTCTTAAGGAGAGAATATGTTGCTCTCACGACGTTTACTGCAGTTATACACACTGTTTACCAATGATAATTATTAATCAATAAAATGCTTAATCTAGTGAACTTAGAATCCTTGATATAGTATAATTTTCTGATAGACATGAATTTGAGTTTACAGAAGTAAACTAAAAAAAAAAGTACATATATCTAAGATTAAATGAGCATTTGAGGAAAGATGAGACGTAGAAAGTTGCACAGACTACTAGAATCCCCAGACTTGGAGCCAGTTCAATCATCGAGGCTGTCTTTCATCTCTAAAACGATGGTATTCTCTCTAAAATGAAAGTTTAGCACATCTTTTGTATATTGGTCTTCAAGAATTTCAGTATTTCATTTTTAAAAAAACATCATTTTTTGATGTTTCTATTTTTTCTGAATACGTGCAATCGATTCAGTGACTTGTTATTGTAGTCACTATATCGTTTTCTATGTAATTAATTCCCTGACAAATTTTACATTTTATCTTTTAAATTATATCTAAAAATATATGGAATTGTGTTATCCTGACCATTTCAATGTATAAAATGAATATCAATTTTATTTATATTTTTTGGTTTGTGTATGAAAACTTAATTTGAAATCACACTCCCTTTTCGAATCAACGTTAACTTCTTCTATGTAATAATTTTGATTGAATGTCATCCTATTTCATTTTTGTCTAAGAAAAATTTAAATGATCACATTCCTTTTGAAGTTGTTATGATAATTTTAAATGGTGATAAAATAGTTGAATAAAAAAAGTAGACACTAGAGCAGATGATGATTAAATAAAATATTTTTTAATGTATTTCTTAAATGTGTAATATGAATTATAGATTACACTGAAAATTATTATACTACTCTCTACTATTTTTATAATTGAATCTTCAGTTCTTGTCATACTACAATCCTTAAACTTTTCTCACATTATAATATAGGTACCCATGAAACTTATCTTTGCTGATGAAAAATAATGTTTAATAATATAACATTATTATCATTCACTAAATATGAGGCAAGAAAGAAGAAATTGTCTATGCAAAGACTGGAGGCGTTATGGCATTTGTTAGAGGTGAAAAAGCCTGCGTGCCTATTTTTTTATCTTTTTATTAATTTGTAAATTGATTTTATTCACTAAACCTCTACTTTTCATGAAGGGAAGGGGAATATTGCATATTTTGTTTAATGTACATAATATTTTATGTCACATTCCAAAAGTCGGTTTTTTTTTATATTCATATTTTAATTTATTACTACACCAAAAAAGCCTAATGGAATTAAAATTGCTATGCTTCTCAAAGGAACACCTCAAAAATAAATAAGACTTTTCATATTTTTGCAAAAGTAGTTTGTCCTTAATTTACCTCCCCTTGTTATGCTTTGTTATTATATTTTTATGATTTTTGGAAGGAAATTTTGGAGCTAGAAACCAAAGTTTGACATTGGTTCAAATCAATTTTGAAAATGGTTGAAACAACTCCTTCTGTTTGACATTTCAACGTTCAATGACTTTTTTGCAAGCCATTTTTTAGACCCATCATATAACTCTTTCTAACAATCCTTAAAATATTTGTATAAAGCTTAAAAATTACAATTGTTGGACGAAGGGATTGCAAAATAGGCTATTTAAAAAAAAAGCATATCTATGTTAGAATATCAAAATTTCCTGGTTTTGTTCAGATGTGTTAATGGCAAATCATTCTCTAATATTATCATTTTTGAAATATTTCTGAAAAGATATCTACAAAAACTTGGAGCTCTCTCTCTATTTTGTATGCCATGTGAGTATAATTACTAAATTATCTTATTTGATTTCATAGGATTCATTGGATCATAAATCAATTTGAGTTCATGGATTCATTCAGGGGTTCTAAAAGTGATCGATTAACAATGGGGGAGTTGATGAATTTGAAGGGGCCATTGAAACCTCTGACTAAATATTCCAAATTATAATTTGTAAAAATTTGTTTTCACTGTAATGGAAAGATAATTATGATAATAGGTTTTACAAATATAACCTGTAAACTGATGTAAGATGGTTGTCTAGGGGTTAATGTCAACAAAAACCGGTTTATTTCTACACGTCAATCTATCAAACGTGGAATTATTTACATTAAAAAAAAATGTATTTTATTCTTTACTTAAATTAAAGGTGAGGGATTGTTGAAAGTTTTGAAGTTCAAAAGAGGTATTGAGAAGTTAAAAGGCCTAAAACTAGATGATTTTACATGTATTGCACAATTTTAAAAACTTTAAGAGCATGAAAAACGATCCAGAGTTTAATAACCAATACTTATAATTAAATTTGAACTTGAGAGTATTTGGCAGAATACTAATTTTAGACTATCTGTAATCTAGAATAAATGAAAAACATTTTTATTTATTTCCACCTAGAATTGTTGAAAAGTTAATTAATGAAATTCTAAGCTTAATTTAAAGATTTTTCCAATATTTTTTTTGAAGAGAACTTGATCGATATGAACCTTTTTAGACCCAAAATTGATTTCTTGAGATAATAACAACTGATAACGGATGGATCAGCCTTTTTAAAAAAATACTATGGACTTCTATTTTTTTAAATAATTTAAGTAACATGTCTGATAAATAACTTATCTTTTTTGAAAAAGTGGCTACTTTATTTTTCAAAGAATAAAAGGCGGAAACGATTTGATTGCTGAGTCGATCCGCATATTAATATGACGACTACTTCACACTATTTTTACAAAGGGACATTTAGTTTTTGACTTTATTAAAAAAAACTTTACTATTTGCCAAGTACGTTTAGGTGGTATTTTAACAGTTGTAGTGTTGTCTCAGTAGAAACTGACTTTATTCTCCTCTTAACCTTATGTACATTAAAGTGTGTCAACATGTTTTGCAGATAGTTACTTATTCTATCGTATTCACAAACTAAGATTCCATTTCCTCTTGATTCATGCTTAGGGAATATTACTAAAGATAAAAAAATAGTGTCAAACTAAAAAGATAATTATTATTATCTGAAATGTATTTCCCAATATATATCGGCAAAATTGGTAAATATTGCTGATTACCAATTATTCTTAAAAAGCCAATAATTGGAAAATTTATAGCGGCTTGTCAATTAAATGGTCGAGTTCTACTTTTGAATTGAATTAATCACACCAATTTTGGGGAGAATTTCTTTTAGATATTATATATTCATTTAACAGCTTTACAGTTGAGTTCGACCGATATATTGGTGAGCCAATTAAATCAGCTTATAATAGTCAGTTTTAGATTAATGGCAGAAGTTGCCGATTAGTACCGTTATTTTATTTCTCTAAAAAAACAAGAAAACTGGAAAAAAAATTCTAAAAAATGGCCTTAGAGCCAATTTTTAAATTTTGGAAACTTAATTAATAGTTTGAAACCTCACAATCAATGTAATTTAGGATATGCAGTATAACTTTAAACTTTATTTAGTATTAAAAAAACAAAAAATTGGCCTAAAATCCCATTCGTGCCAAAACTAGCCATCAATAAAATAAAACTGAATCCACAAGTTACTAGGATTTAAAATGTAGATTTAAAGAAAAAAATCCGGTGATTAATCAATTATCAGTTTTTTAATATCCAAATAATAGTTCCAAAAAATTCATATTGATTGAATCCTTCTCTAAGGATTTACATTATTCAAATTATTTTGCACATAAAACTTTAGTTAACAAAACATACAACATTTGCCTTTAAATACAGTCTCTTTCTATGAGTTTAAAGATTGATACTTACATATAGAATAACAAACTGAGGAATAAAATGAGGTATTGACATAGCAGATATTTGATTGGTATACGCTAGTCATACCCAAAATAATGAGAGCATCTAAACCATGAAGTAGATAGCTATAATTTTGATTGCAGTGGTGTAAGTATGTGTAGCTATTCCATCATATAAATACATTGACTAAAACTTGATAATTAGTATTTTGTAGCTTGAGATTAAAGACTTTAAACTCCTTTGTATATTATGTGGCTTAAATTGAGTCCGAAAACAAAACCTGATGCTTATGAATTCTTTAAACATAAAAGTAGAGTCATTGCATGCAATTAATTATTTATATGAGCAGATGAATAATTATAAAAAAAGTATAAAAATGAAATTCTAATCATAATCAAGTTCATATTAATCAATCAAAGAGGTTAGTTAGTCAGTCTCACACATCCCTGACTAGATCATCATCATCAGAGTGAACCTTACATGTAATTGTAACTACATCCAAACCAGTCTTAGACGACGCAAGCTTCAATGCCTTCAAAGTAAATTCCTTTATGATCCTTGAACTAATGTTTGACAGCACTTGAGAACATCGAGTTCAAATCCGACCCAATACGAAGCATCCTTTTATTTTATTTTTGCGAACCCAGCCATTCACACTTATCACCCAATCTTAATACGACTTGACACATCAACTACAATATACATAGAGTTGGATTTATTCCTATATATTCACCCCTTAAGCTTAATGTTTAGAAATGTCATAAACGAGATCATACCCCATATTTTTTTCCAGTAAAATATAATAGCACAACATGACCTGAGATATAATAATCCCGACCCAACCGATTTGTGGTTTGTGTCAGGTTGTCAATTTAATCTCTACTCCTTTAAGTTATGACTAGACATGGGGAAAATGTTGAGAGAGCATTGAGTTTATGGAAGGAAATAAAAATATCAGTTGGCACGACCACCTTGGTATTAAATTTTATTCAGTCTTCTCTCTATCGTTGAGTATTGAGCTTGTTACAATTATGAGTAACTATTGTGTGTTATTTATGATTGTCAAATAATATTCAACAGATTAATTGGTGAATAATTTTTCAGACAACTAACAACGGATATCGGTCCTTTTTTACTTCTCTTTTTGGAGAAGACATTGTGAAATGCAATAACATAACATCATATATGTATTTAGTACTTTATATAGCAACATTCCAAATCGCATATTAGTGATCTCAGGCGAACTCTGTGAAAACTAATTTTAGTACTCATTGATGTGGTTCTCGAGATCAGTTTTGGTCTTATATCCGTATCAACTCTTAAAGTCTTAGTTTTGTCTTAAAAAAAATTAAAAATCCCTTAATCTTGATCACTTAAAGTCCTGGTATCGTCCTTGTCTCGATTACTCAAAGTGTTGGTCTTGTCTTGGTCTAAGATGAACCACAAAACTGGTATTTTGTAAGCTTAATATCGAATTTTTTAAATTTCGATTTCGAGTCCAATTAATGTTACCATGTATTTCACATTTGCTATGACTAATAAGTTAAATATATAAAACATCTATAAATTTTTTTCCTTCTTCGATTGAATATATATTCTCTCACAAATAACACCTTCAAACAAGTTAATAATATTTGATATTATAGAAATGTTTTTTTGTAGTATAATGCAGTCCATTGACTTTTACGATATTTATTTGACAACGCAATATATCATTATTTTATACATTTATTCGTTATGTGGTAAATTGTAAAAAAAAATACCATTTGACTGAGCATGGATTATTTGATTCTATATTTCATAACGAAAAAATTAATTGAAGATCACGTATTTTGATTTGTAAAATTATTTTTACCATCACTATTGGACCTTCTCACACTGCATTTTATAGACTAATTCAATTGCAATCCTCAAAATATTGTTCTTAAAAGCTAAAAATCATGAATGATTTAATATTTATGTGTTAATGGCCAATGTGTATTGATTGTTATTTTTTTTTAAACATTATATTTAAAAAAATAATAATAATTTCTTCAATTCTTGAATGCCAAGGTTGACAGATTGATTTACTTTTTGACTTTCTAAATTATATCTCCCATACCGTGTTTATTTCTGTTTTTCATTTTGGAAATATAGGGATACTTGATACCTATATAGTAAATGTTTCCATAGGTGATGGATCTTTGAAAACTTGATTCAAGGGAGTAGAAATTTGTATAAATTCGTCAACAAGCCTCTTTGTATTTATTTATGTACAATTCTCATTTTAAAACGTAGAAGTGCCTTTTTTATAGGTGGGGAAATGCCACAAAAAATTTGCAATTCCCTACTATATACATATGTATGTATGTAAATACTACATAAGGAGCACCTCGTCACATCCATTTTCATTTCTACAAACAAGAAACTTGTATATCTTGAGAACCTCTTCATTTCGAAAAGAATAATTGATGAGATTAAAAGATCATAATATGCAAATTTATTGGAAAGAAATTATTTATTGCCCAAACACGTTGACCTGATGTCTAACAGTCCACAGATCTGCAAACCTCTAGAGTTTCTTTTGATAAAAATTATATTATTGAAAAATATTTGAGCGCTGGATTTCTATGGTTCCGTGGAATTACTTTTAAACTAAACTAACTGGCTACTTATAAACATGAATGTATATAGAATTTGAAACTAAAATTGTAAGAGCTGATTGGAAAATGAGACCAAAAATCTTCAGAATTTGACTTAATTGGTAATTTTGTATTAAATAATTTAGAGTAAGAATTTATCGACCTTTGCTATGGGTATCCTTTGTGTGCCCTTATTTTTAATTTAGGCTTAACTAAAGTCGGGTAATTATTGTCTGCAAATTGTTAAATTTAAATTTCAATGCGTTTTCGTGATGAAGTGTTAATTTTAAATTCAAAAATTATATTTTAAATCAGACAGCCTACTCCAGTTATGGAGTTGGTTGTCTTAACGAGTAGCTTAATTTTATTCCAAATCATAGAAATATGAAAACACATCCTTTCCTTTTTGTGACAACGCATCACATTTCAACTTCTCTTAATAATTTTTCAATAATATGGATTTGGTACATTTTGAGCAAAAAACGGATGTTGGGCCTTTTTGTCTATTTCTTTTTGAACAAAAGGTTGAGAGATTCGATAAAAATAATGATGTGACTGTTGCTAAAAAGTTAACTAATGATTAACTAATTTTATCTACATAATATTTTCATCGGCGGAGTATCCGCATTTGCAAATTTCTTAAAAGTTGATATCAGCATTTTTTGATATTTAATAAATCAATATTTATTCTTTCTGTACACATTTTTAGGAATATGAAATCCAGAAATAATTTCTTAATATATTTCATTTAAAAATAAATTGTACAAATATGCCCCAAAAAATAAACAGAAACTCCCAAAACGTTTTATTAGTACTTCTGAAATGTTTTAATTGCTTTTGACTACAAATACATATATATAATACACCAAACTTAACAATTCATAAGTACCATTTCAATATGGCTACAAAAATTTCATATTTATCGTTATATTTTTCTTGTGAAAAACTGAATTATTGAGGAGGATAATATATGTAAGTATGACCTAATTATATTTTCGAAAATAGATGAGAAATCTATATGTTATTATTATTCATCCAAGAATTATATAAAATTTCAAGTGTATGTACATGTAGAATCATTAATATAACACCAAGTCAAAAACAATGTAGCAAGAATCAAGAAGCTCGACAAATTGAATCTAACCAATAATCCCGTTGACTCCTAATAAGAGCTGGTACATTTGTCAAGCGCGATTATAAGATATGTCATTGCCATATGGTTTCCCTTTTTTAAATATATTTTAAATCAATTTATGAGGGAGACAAAAAGGCACATTTAATTCAGTAGGCATAGATCTAGACATAGTCAAAATGTTAAGGAGGGAAAGAGAAATATCAAATATACAAGCTGAAGGATTTCAGCTGGTTTCTTATATCTCCTTTATATGTTTTTGTTGCTCATAAGAGTTCTAAGTGTAGATTGATTGATTTCAAATCAGGTGCTGTTAAGTAGTAAACAAATTCCTACCATTAAATGAAGAATAGTTCCACGATCGGGAAGAATTGGATAACTACCAGTTAATCTCTGGCATTTTTTTTCTCATAGATACAATAAAGATTGTTATGTGTTAAAAATCATATCCCTGTCAACAATATTCACTGAATAGCTATTTTTCATTTTGATTAATTTGTAAACTAATTGATTGATACGTATTATGCATGTATTTTTTATACAAGTTATAATTTGCAATTGAGAATCATTTCTTAAACTGTGAGAGCATCTCGATTTGACATGAGATAAACTGCTATTTTCACACCCACAATTATGAAAATATTTCTAACTATTAATAGGGTTGTATATTTTCTTTTGAGCATCAATATACTCAATATGGAATTGGAAATGTTCAGGAAACACATAACCAAAATCAGTCAGGGATGAAATAATTATTTCCTCCACTTTGACTACTGTTTGATTTTTTTTTGTTTTGTTTTTTTGAACTCTACATTCGAAGATACAAATCAATTCAAGGATACATTCAAATTGATATTAAACTATAGTCACACTATTCCCTTGTGTTTATATCTATACTTTAGGACAGTACAATCATCTATGCTACATTCATTTTTATTACAAAACTACAAATTGTGTCTTTCAAGATGCACTCAAAAGTCATAAATCAACTTTTAAATTCCATCCATATTGAGTAGAGCTCGAGTTATATGGATTTTTGAAGCCGATACCAATTCTAATTATTCTCAAAAAGCCAATAATATTGAGTAGGGATGAATTTGTCCTAAAATTTGACGTCTGGCACTTTTTTAATCTTAGGAACATTTTCCAATCGGATGTATAAGTTGTTTCATGGAACAGTCTTAGCTCAATAACATCATTAACTTTGTGGGCTACTGGTGGCACAAACAAAAATTGTTCTTGACCAGAAGCTATAGGTCTTCATTGTTTTATTTTACTCCTGATCAGTATCCAGTTACCTTTATTTTCTGATCCATTTTAATATTATAATAAAATAGTATAATGATATATATAGCATTTTTCGGTGAAATGTCCTCGAACCAAGCCAGTGAGGTCATCACATGTTAATAAGACTAATGAGTGCGTTAATTAGGCCAATTTTGTTTTTGTTTTTTTGAATAATACATATTGCATGAAAGATACTCACAGCTATACTGAACGAATTAAATTGATAAACTGAATTATATTATTATGATACCCGTAAAAATGATGCCACCTAGAGGGCGTTATTCAATTTTGGAATATTTTTTCAAGGCCTGATAAATAAGAAAATAAGAGAAAAGAGAGAGACGTGACCGATTTTAAGTTCCATATTAAGGACCGATACAATCCTAATATCGAGGTTTTAATTTACCTAGTATAAATTAAATTTAAAATTATCAATATGTTTTTAAGTACATGTTTAGACTATTTTTGAACATTATTATAAACGAACATGGCTTATATTATATTCAACTACAAAATAACTTGAAAATGTCCCTTTAATTGAAGAACCCTTATAATAAAATAATTCAATTCAAATTACGAGACCTTGGATCTTAAGATACTGCTATTTTCTATCAAAAGAATACTAAAAATTGGATCTATGTATTTAGCAACTCTTAAAAGATACAAATCAATTAAGGGAATCTTTGAAATCTCACCAGTCTTAAATCAGCTGCAAAATTGTATTTACAAAAAATTAACAACTTCCGTGTATTATTTTGTCAGCTCTCAATTTGTTTACTCGAATTTTAATTGTTATTATTAAGGAAACTTGTTTATGCATGTTGGATATTGTCTCCTGATCCCCAAACAAGGGGGCTTGTTCTTGTCAAAATGTTACTTCTCCCAAAAAAGTAAAGAAAAAAGCAATATCAGAATGTATTATTGAAGGGGGGGGGGGGTCTCATTTGGTATCAGCCCATTGAAAAGTTAAATCAAGCCACTGTAACTACATTTCCAATGGATCATGAGAAGAGAGATGATTGTAAACTGTTACACTTTTACACATTGTACACTTTTATATCATTTGCAATAATCAAAATTATTTATACCTCTGCAGTTACATTTCACTCGTAAAATTATAGATAATTTGAAATGATAAATTATTTATCAAGGATATAAATCAAGGTTTCACGTTAAGATGCCTCGGAGGAGGATCAAGAAACCTCAATATGATACTCATTAGAAATTAAAGATTAATAACAAAGATAATTATCGGTATTATATTGATAAACCTGGATAATGTTACCATCAAACATAGGAAGTCATTAACTTACTCAGAGAATAGCTGAAAATCAATATAATAAAATATACATAAATTTTTTGCACAATGTCCACTTATAAATTTTATATACGTCGTTTGTACAGGTTGTAACTTGTATATATGAGCAAGTATATATACAAGTTGGAATGAAAACTTAAGATGAAACACTTTAAATCAAAAATTTACTCTTGATTTGTGATGAATATAATAATGCAATGATTAAATGACCTTTCTAATAATTGTTACCTACTTATAGATAAAGGATCTTGTGGTATATAAGAAATGTAATTAAAGGGTCAAGAGTCCTCTCACTCCAAAATATGTATATAATAAATAAGTAATTGCTATTAGTCATAATGAAATGAGAACATTAATTAATATTCTTTAATTAAAATAGCCGGAATTATGCTTACATAATAGTTATTAAACAAGATGCTATGAGACGTACAAACTGTAACTTGTATATAAAATATGATGATATAACTCAAAATTCCCCACATTGTATGGATAAATATCTAAATATCCTTGTCCGCATTTAATTCAAATTTAAATTTATATCTATTCTACACCTTCCCAAGTAGGAAGTTCTTTCTCCTAAATTCAAATAAAATGATGAATTGCTTTTAGAAACACCTACTAAAATACTAGGGTATGTACACAAAAATCATGGATATACTTAGATACTACTAATAACAATGTTAAGCCACTATGGTTGATCGACGATGAACACAATATTTTCAAGGCTGAATGAAAACATCTTTTTGGCTAATATTATAAATATATATATTATTCAATCATTAGCTTTTTTAATTTAAGATAAAATTAAATAGACAAAGCGGCATATTTTATTAGGACTTTTTAAAAAATCAATCTTTAATTTTGTATGTTCCTACATATGAGATAATATCAGAATGAAAATGAACTTCCACTAACTTAAAATTAAGAACAAAGTTCATGACATTTCCCTATAAGTATGATAGAGTCATCATCTTCCTAAGAATTCCATATACAACTGGAACACAAACCGTCACAAAAAAAAAAAAAAAATACACGAGAGGCTGACCCAGTTATTTCCTCAAATAAGCATTCTTTGATTGGACAAAGAGTCGTATGGAGCAAGGAGAGATACAAATAACAATAACTATAATTATTATTAAACAACACATGATAGTATATTATTTATCTTTATTGATAGCTACCAGCTAGTTGAAATTAGATCTCACTTCAGCAGCATCAAGACAAAAACAACAGGGAGAAAGAGAGTCAATAATCACCTGTTAATTTCACCAGTCCCTTTTACGCAGTTTCAATCATTATTTATGTACAGTACAACAATCTACATACATCGTGTCAGTATATTCTTAGAACACATCAGATAATTATATTTGTATACATACATATATAAATATATATCTTAAATTTGGCAAAAATCCTACCTAAATACTCCTATAAACTTGATACTTCATTCAAAAAGTAGGTTCCTACTTCTTCCCATGGACAAATCCATGGAGTCAAATAATATGTGTATTTACATGATAAATGAAACAGGACTGATTATTTATTTGAAGGATCAACACTTATATTTTTTTTAAATCAGCTCTGTAATTCCATTGGCTTTATTTTAAATTTTAGCTAATTTGGATATAATAGAAAAATAGATAGATATACGTAGGATATGAATAAATGCATATTATGAACGTAGCAACCAAATGAAAGATGAATACAAAATGGAATTTGAAATAACTTAATTCAGTCTTTAGTATTATTTGAAGAAATAATAATATCAAAAAATCTAGAATTAAATAAACTGAAATCCAAATGAAGAAACGTGTGGATGTTAATATATGTAGATCTAATATTTGTATCAACCACACTGAATGGGGAAAGGAAAAGAACGTAATGTACAAAGATATTTAAGGGAATGTGCATTCAGCATGTCAACTCTTGAGGTGAGCCACAATCGTACTTAGTGTCCATATATGCGTCTTTCCAAAATGATGCGAGAGTATTAATAGATTTTTTTCCATGCTTTGGCTTTATATGTAGACACATTTCATAGGTAAGTATTATAAGCAATTCAAAAATTATGGATAATTTTGATTTCTAGGTCAATGAAGAAAACATTTGCAAAAGAGAGAGAAACAGAGAGGGAAGGGATAACAACTCCTCAGTACCATCTTTGACAGGAACATCGATCCATGTTCTGTTGAGGGGTGAAGTGAGAGGCCATGGTGCTCATATAAATAGGATCGCATCCACTCCCCCCTCGAGGAGTAACCATTTCCTTTTTGCTTTCATTTAAAGACAGAGATCTTTGAAGTTGATCACTCAGGTTATCAATTGGGGGCTTCTTTGTAGAAGGGCCAGATGGAACATAGGAGGTCACGGATCCAATACCATTTTGAATTTCGAAGGGGAAAGAGGGTGGTGGCACGACCATCATGGGTGTGGACTCAAAGGCATGATGATTCTTTGTGGACATGACTCCATTCATTTTGGTTTATATTTATTCTTTGAATTTGGGGTCCAAGTATATAACTTTGTTTTTTTCAAAATATAATAAAAGTTCCTTCAAAACCTTGACGACGACAGCCACTACCTAGCTCGCGAAGATTTCAAAACTGAGGATCATTGTTGTCAAAATTTAGAAAAAAAATAAATAAAAAATAAAATGTTGTCTTCATCAGTCACTGACGTTGCTCCCTTCGTGAGATTCGGGCGGGTTTAAGAACTAACTTCATACATGCACGGACACAACACTGTCACTCTACAGTATACACACACAGCGTGTTCTCCCACCCTATTACGCCAGAATGATTCTTTTCATAAAGACTCTTTGTGTCAGTTTGACGCAAAAAGGCGAACTAGCACCCAACTCTCCCACTTTTTTCCTCTCTCCTCCCCCTCTTCCTCCTGCTGCTAGGTCTCTCTCACTCTCGATACTTCTTTATTATATTAGTATCATACTAATAGTAATACTGTATTAGTACAGGGATTGCCTTTGAGTAAGAGATTTGCGTATCATGCGTAGTAGCAATCTAATATAATAATAGGCAGCTATCCTATCAATAAATTACTCTTCAGTTGGCTATCATATTCACCTTCATCTTGCATAATAATATGTACATAAATCCAACTACAAAAAAAACGCCTTTCTTTGGCTCTTAGCCTCTTTGTTCGGAATAAACTTCGTCTTTATGAACTGCCCTCCTTCGCATTGATATATAATTTGTCAATTGTAATATCAGAGTAATATGAGTATATGCGATATGTTTGGGATCAAAGTCCAAATGAATCTTCAAACGCTTGTATAATATTACTAATATTGACATAATCGAGAAATGATGTTAATAATAAATACTGCAGCTCCATCCTCTAGTAATAGTCTACATATATATGTATATACAAATAAAAACATTTTGTATGAACCACGCCTCAAATTTTCCTTTCTTTTTAAAAGATACGAACATATCAATGGACTCGCTATAAGCGATTGTACGCACTAAAGAACAAGAAAACTACGCATATTATATGGGAATTTGAGTCTCAAAATGGTTCTTAAATTTTTTTGTAAGATGGATCCCTTATGTAATGTATATATGTATATCGAACAGAAATCATTGCTTCATCATTAAGAATATATCTACATACTTTACAAAGCAATCGATGTGATTGGGGGTACTACGCATGTTTTCTGTCTATTACGACTAAATGAAAATGATGCCCCTTAATTTTGTACCTTTTAGAGAAAAAAAATACAAGAAAGTAAGTCTCTACTAAAAGAAATTCATTCTAACAAAAGGGTATACACAACCTTGAGAAATGCGTCTTCATTCACTGTAAAAACCACTTTTGTACGCCGTTACAACTTGATTCATCTACATACATCTTTCATCATTAAAAGACTTAAGGTCAACGTGCTGAATATTACAAGAATGTATCATGGACTGTAGTAGACACAAGACTATTACTACTAATGTTCATGCAGTAGCACGCTTACACAATCGTCATTTCAAGGTCTTTGATGAGTATCTATCATGATTTGAATTTAAATAACATTATCTATGTACTACATAGGTACGTTTGTTCACCATTGTTCAACATACATACATACATAGATGTAGAACCTGAATCATCTATTAAAATCGTTGTTATATTCAAGGAAAGTGTGTACACAAGAAGTGTATATATATTCAAAGTATGTAAGCATATCTTGCAAGGTCATTCAATAATATTTTATACACACACATTTTGCTATTCTACGGCTTTTGCTTCTTCTTTTTTCTTTTCATAGTTTGAAATTAGAAAAACTTTTCTGACCTTGTATTCCTTGCTTCCTTTGCTACTCTAAGGGGCTTTCTACACACCCCCAAAAACAAAAATCAATCTTCTTATGATTATTTCACAGAATAATGTGAATTATTTATGTATTTTAGACTGCAGTCAATTGAGCCAATCTTGTATTCTTGTTGTTCTCCTTACATGTATGTATTGAAGAACAAAATATGTAAAATAAATGTTATTATAATATTGCAAGGAAAGAAAGTTTTTGATTTTAACCTTGCTTTTTAAGGAAGTAGATTGTTACAATTAGTTAATGTATCATGCATGCATGCATATAAGTCTTAATTAAATTGATGTATATGTATGTACAATAAATTTATTTGCAGATATCTACAATAAAAATAAAAAATAAAATTGATTAATGGGTCACCATTTTTTAAAGATCCCTTTGCAAAAACGAAAAATATTCAAATCACTTAGAAGAGAGTCTCAAATATCAACTTTGTAGCATGTTTTAATCATGAAATATTTTATCATAAGTACATACCTACGTATTAGCATATACATGTACAAGAATATAGCAACGCAATAGTGAATAGCACAGTAGTATACCTAACTCTGACCTCCTAGTAATGATCATGATTCATTGTAGTTTTTCGGCTCTTTAGTCAGAACTATACATGAGCATTGAACATTTGCCAGGTAATTTGCAAAATTAATAACACGTACAATATATACCTAAATATACAATAGGTAGAGTCAATTAAAGTGTTTCATTGAATATAAAATGGTTCATCCTCATGGTCAAAGAAAGAAGTACAAATACCTATTTATACATTTTTTTAAATGTTATATTAATACTTTATGTATAAATATGACGGAACTTTTTACATATCGTAAATTTGCCAACCTTTAAGAGTCAACAATGTATGCATCAGCCCTTACCACATCTCTCTCTCTCTCTTTCTCTCTCTATGTATATTTTTCCTTCGCAATTCTTATATACTTAAGCATCTTTTGAGGATTCATACAATTATTGCAAAAAATAAAAAAAATAAAAAAAATTATAACTTTACTCCAACACTTATCTAATTTATCATTATTTGACATTTGCTAAAATGGCCATAAAAGTACTCTTCCAATGCAACATTGTTATTCAGGTTCATTTTTGTCTTGTTTACATTTTGGAGAGTTTTTATTAACTTTTTATGTAAGTAAAATACAAAATGTCTATATTTTCCATAGACTATTAGAAGTCCATAAAGGTATTCTGAATGGATACAAAAGATTTTCTTTCTAATACGAGAGTACGTATTTCGTGAAGATCATTTTTTTTCTAATAGACTTTTGAATGGATGGTACATAAAAAGTTTATGCTAAAATATAAAAATAGCTTTTGTGACGAACATTATTGAGGCATAACAGGAAACCTTGATATCCAAATAAATGAAGAGGAATTCAAATCTTGTTAGACGACGTTCAAAAAATAAAGGCATATAATTCGAGAGCATTGCTCTCACATATAAAACCCTTCCTTTTATTCTTATTTCAGCTGCACTTTACAATTAAATATTCAAATACTGCAATACCTGAGATTACGAGAAACACCCATAACATGTAGAAATGCTCAAAAAATAACCGTAAACTAGGAGTTTCCTTCGTAAAAATAAATTTACATACAAATTACATTTAAATTCGGTGGCAAGTTTTAATATGTTTAGTTGCAAGATGATGAATGGCTCTGGCCTTAGTGTCCTTTTAGGTAAGATTGGAGCGACTTAAGTAAAGGAAATTTCATACCAATCTCTCAAAATGTTCATAATTAAAATATTAAAATATTTTAGGGAATATCTTAGGGAAAGGCTTTTAACTTGTCCTGCACTGAAATTCAAATTTTCTCTATGACAATTATCCTGTGACCCTCTTTCAAGCAATGAAATGTATGTACTATGATTTTAACTAATGTTAAGAAACACTGTTTTGGAGAACATGAACATGAACATGGAACACTTTTGAACCATGAAATACATAAATGTATACACCTAATAATTATATCATTGGTAAATGAACTGATTTTAATAGAGATCATGGGTTAAGACTTGATGGAATTATTTTGATTGATCTTGACGGGTTTTTTTTTTTTTTTTGAAAAAATACTTGACATTTATTTCTTAAAAATACGATTTTGCATAAATGTATAAATTAATAATGATAGATAACGAATCTCCCAAATAAAAAAAATAACATTTCAACTTATTTGTCTTAAAAATTAATTATTTTGACTACATCTATTAAAAAAAGAAGAAAAAAAAACACACACACAAAATTAAACAAAGAATTTTATTCATGTTTTTTGTCTTCTGTGTAATTAATTATATAATAGTTTAAATATCATTAATTGATTAAGTACATGTACTTTTTAATTATTACAAAATAAAATAATATTAAATTGTTGTGTTCATATCTCTCTACACATATAGTAACTCTATCAAAACATTATTCTTCTTCTGCGTACATATTATGTAGAATTGATCAATCAAGGAAGGAACACACATTTTTGGGAAATTTATTTGGTTTGCTGCTTTCTATCCATGATTTGAGTGACAAAAAAAAATAATAAAAATAATTGTATGTATATAAATGTAACTAAAGTCCATTTGTCAGTTTTATCTGTTTAGAGGTGTTTGTGTGTGTACATAATATAAGTATGTGAGTGGTTTGTAAATTGTGAAACTGAATTGCTATTTGTATTGTTTATATAATAAGTTTATGTGTATAAGTTTAGATAATAATAAGAATTATAATAATGGGTAATATGTAATTGTATTTATATTTACTAACAACTTAGTAATGAAATATGTATTTTAACAGAAAAACAAACAAATTATGAGATTGTGAAAAAATAGTTAAGCACACAGAAAAACCTCTTTTTTTTAAAAAAAGGAAAGTAACTTTCAATAATAGTGATGATAATAATAATAAAATATAATTAAAGAAGCAAAAGTGTCTTATTCTTAATTTTCCTTTTTATATCTTCAAAAAGGTATTTTTATAGTTCTTTTTTTTTTCTTTCTTTCTATTATTATTTTCAATAGGCTTATAGAGTTGACTGATGAATAAATTCCCAACAGGATGCGAATGGAGATGATAATGTGTTAATTAATAATAATAATAAATTTAATTATTTGATGCAGGTGAGATCTGATTATTTTCCTTCCGGAATGAGGAGTTATCAATACAGCTACTGCTACTGTTGCTACTACAATTGAACTGCCCTGAATTCAAATTCCCGTTTGACTCTTGAGCATTATCCAGTGAGAGTATTTCATTCTCAGGTAGGTATTGATTTGCGAACTCCGTGACAATGTTGTCCAGTTGTGAGAGATTCCCAGAGTCTATAAAGTCCTTTAAATCCAGATCAGATACGAGGTTTGAGTTCTCATCATTAGCAGCACTGGTGAGCATTTGATCTGCGTCGTTGTTGTCGTCCATTCGTCCCCTGGTAGAAAGGATTTCGTTTCCTTCTTCATCGAGGAGTGGGGCTATTGTGGTTGTTACTTGGGAGGAGGTGAGGATATCGTCTGGGATCTTTTCTGTGGATTTTGTTCGGGTGAACAATCTTTGGAATAGAGATTGTCGTGAATCGTTGTTGTTGGTGTTGTTGTTAATGTTGCTGTTGCTGGTACTTATGCCTTGGTTATTGTTCGTGGGAGAAGTGGGTTTTTTGACTTCCTTTTTCTTTTTAGGGGAATCCTTTTTCCCGCTACCCGGGAATTTAGAGGACAACATAGATTTGAATTTTGATGGTGTATCCGGAAGAGGTTTGTCCTTTATGGCTATATCATCATCCTCTAGGAGGGGAACTGGGGGAGCAGCGCTGTTTGAAATATGGGAAGTCACTCTTTTGCGTGCTGGAGGAACTGGAGGACTTCGAGTAAAGTCAATACCATCGTATTTGACATCCACGTCATCGTAGACACACTGCATGACATCGTCATATAAGAGTCCAAGATCAATGTCCATATTTGCAGTAGGAGGTGGAGGTGACGAGGAAGACACAACAACGTATTTGACGTCCTCAAGGTTCTCATCTGTTTGTTGACCAGCATCTGGGAGAGAGAGCTCGTTTTTAGTGGAGCTAGAGTCTGCGACTTGAGGTGGTTCTTGAAGGAGAGTTGTGTTAACAGATATGTTGTCCAGAACAAGAGCCATTTCATTCTCTTCATCTGCAGCCAAACTCAAGATTTCGTTTACACTTTGAGGCTCAGTATTTATTGTAGAGATCATAGAAATATCTGAAGTAGGTCTATAAGTCTGGCCCTCTGAGCCACTTATATTTGCGATTGATGAGACCCCAGATTCTGTGAGGCATGGATTATTCTCACTTGATACAGGAGCCTTCCTTTTTAAAGACGAAGATTCTTCCTCGATTGAAGATTTCATCATTTGAGAAATCACGTTGATTTGACCGTTATTTTGACTTCTTAATCCCTGATCAACGGATAAAATACTATTAAAAACATTGTAGTTAGTTTTAAGGCGTTTTGCTGCCCAAAAACCTCGACCAGAGTCAAGGGGCAAAAATTCAAAAGCTCGAGATTCAGAGACTGTTCCATCAGAGGGGCGCCGTAATTGCATACTAACTTTGACTGGTCGATCAATCTGAAAGGTAAAGAGACATATATTTAGAAATACACAAGTTTGACTGTGTGTGGAGGAGGGCTCACTTCAAGATTTTCATATCTTGGCGTTCTAAAGCAAATACCGTACTGCTTATGAACATCTGAAGGCTGAAAGTCCCCAAGGCCCTCCCAAACCATTTTTCCATCTTTTTCTTCATAAAACCGAACTTGAATGTCATCTTTAGTCACTTTGTCACAAAAGATAAGCATTTCCTTTCCACCCGTGACAGGAGCAGAGTACTCTGTCATTCGACATATTGTAAGATCACTTCGAGCTTCTAATAATAAAGAATGCAAGAATAAAATAAAGTAAAAAAGAAATATATTAATTACATTGTGTTTGATAGAGGGCAGCACTTACTTTTGTCGTAGATGGGCTCTGATACAATGGGCTTCAGAGCAAAAGTGAAAGAACCCTTTTCACTCCCTTCCAAAAACACTTGGAAGCAGAGCCTCACACTGTTCAAATCAATACTTTGAGGGTTATCCCTATGTGCAAATCCAGCTGCAAATAAACAACATGAATAACAGATAGTACCAATGAATTTAAAGATCCTTACTTTGAAAGGGATCAACTCGTATTTGTTGTCTGAGATTAAGAGATTCTTCGATTTCCTTTTTCTTTACACATTGAATTCCAAGGGATGGGAAGGAGCAACTCATTGACTCTGGATTGATCTCCAATGTGCAAACACCTTTTTTGCATCCTTCCTTCCCTACGAGATTATGGGGATGAGGTCTGTAGGGTGTCTCTGATGTAACACAGGAGACAACAACAACAGCTCTTCCCTTGTATCCTACAACCTATAAAATTAAATTGCATGTATTAATGTGATGTCATGTGCCTTTGAGGATGCAGGTGAATGCAGGTCAGTCTCTTTACAATGTTGATAAATTTTGGCAATGTTATTTACGTTGAACCCCCCCCCCCCCTCGAGGACATTCATGGGAAGATGATAGCTTTATCTTCTCAGTAAATGAAATCATCACTCAAAATAAGACTTTTTTTTTTCTTTCACTCTTTTTAAAAATAATACTCACCTCAATGGTAGGATATGTTTTCTTATCATTTGTACTGCTGACTCCAGGAATACTTCCAGCAGAGCGACCTTCACATTCATATCTAAAACGAAGTCCTTTTGAGGCAGGCTCCTCAGTAACACGAACATAGGATGCCTTCTTTTGTTTTGTTATAAGAACCTCTAGGGCAGGTGATGAAGCGGCAGCAGCCATGCCTCTATATGGATGTGATGAGGAATATAAATCGTCTTTTTCTTCTTCCTTGGCTTCAATGACGTCGACTGAAAAGGAATGGATTTAACTTGTGGCGCATGGAAACATTCAGAAAAGGATTGTTAAGTTTGAACTTCTTTAGTGTAAAGGTTTGGACCCGAACAAATTACTTACTGACATCTCCGAGACCATAATCGGTCATCCCATGAGGGGGAATCATACGCATGATTCAAGTCTTGATTACTATAAAGATTATTTTTTGTTTGTATTATTGAAGATATAAAACTGAGACATAAATCATACAAATGAATTATTCATGTGCCATCACTGGAAACACCTTTCGAAAGGATGTTGTTATTCTCATTAGAGTCCACCTCTACACTAGAATCTAACAAGTAAGAACGTTTACCTACCTATATTGATGAAAAGTAGGCATGCTTTAAGGGAAACACATAGGATTTCTTGGCAAATTCCACTGTTTATCTCTCACGATAGCAGCTTTCAAAAATAACTTGACGGGAGAGATTTGAAATGAAGTATGAGGAGTAGTGTGGAGATTAAGAATAATAATAAGACTCTTGGCATTAACAAATAACAGATCCACTAAAGGGGGCTAAAATATAGAGATTTTTTCAAACAAAAACTCAACAAATTTCGAACCATAGATTTTTTATAAAAACAATTCAACCATTTTGATATTGAAGAAGTGGTACTGGAAGAGAGAGAGAGAGAGAGAGAGAGAGAAACCGAGAGTGAGAGAGGAAAGAGAAAGAGAGGGGAGAAGGAGGCCATAGTACTTAGAAGAGGGGGAGTAGGGAAGAGAAAGGCAGTCTCTACTGCTTCAAAAATAACCATCCATTCGGCCTAATTGTAACTGGTGTGCTGGCGCTGCTTTCTTTCAGCAAATATATGTATAAGTATTTTTTCTTTTTTTTTTACTTCTAAGAAACGATTTCGTTTCAATTGCAACGGCCGGTTTTTTTATACATATAATATCTCTAATATCTTCATACACTCTGCACGATAAAAATATGATCAACTCTCGACTCGTACAATTAATGACGTCATTTATGAGCTTTCTAGGAAGATATCCTCGCTCAATAAATATATATGTATTTGTATTACATATCACGTATGTCTGTACAGTGTACATGTGAACAACAAAAATCCTGACTCCTTCAATTGCGTATAAATAGAAATTCCCTAAAGATTTGAAAGAAATGACAATAGCTGATATACATATATGGATAGGTAAATAATTTGTTGGAGAGAATGATCTCAGAAATTGTTCATGGATGGATAAAAGATAATGTTTTTTATAAATAGCTGCATGACTCTATTTTAAAAAGATATAAGGAGTCATGACGCATCTCTTAGCTAGAAAAAGAAACGAACAAACTTGCTAAATATGTTACGGAGAAAGTTCCAGGTTTCAATTGAAGAGAAGAAAGCAACCAAAATACGCTACATTTCTTATATTATTTCCATTCTTCTTCCATTTTTTTAATCTACTCAAATATAATGTAGTTTAAATCCTCATTCCAAATTTTGAGTACGTTGTAATTTATTTTTTTTAAGAAATAGTATGGCTTTTTGATATGATCTGTTACATTGGTATATGTGTGATGTGTCAACATAGAATAAATCTTGCAGAAAACTTTTTAAAAAAAAGAAAAATTGTCAATTAATCTTTTTCACTTCATTTATATAAACAGCACTCCTAATATTTCAGTGACATAATATTATTCCGGTCAATTAATATGGGCTTTCTATTCAAATTTCTAATATAATACATAGGTTCAGATATCCAGGAATGTTGGCTATACATCCCTTGAAAACTTTGTATCATTTAAGAGACCTTAGTTAGCTCCAATTTAGTCTTTACAAATTGGTATAATCAGTCATATTGTTATTCTTAAAATTGTGACAAAACATGTCTTCGACCTTTAGGGGTGATTTGCAGTGCCTCTGTACAATTAATTAAAATGATTCAATTATAAAAATGGAAAATAATACATAATTAGTTGTTAATGTCCAGACTCATTTTTGAGCAAAATTAATTCAACCATTTTTACTTTTATATTGACGGGCTCTATATATGTCCCACCAATTATTAAATTTTGATGGGTAACATTTAACTTTTTTTGGTATATGTATGGAGCCCATGAACATATATGTGCAATTTATTTTAAATATTTACCTTGATGAATTAGCACAGATGAAATTTTTGTAAAAGCTCTAAAAAACCAATTTTGGGTTTCGGAATGGGTCAAAAAAAAACTTTTTTGTGAACCGTTTATTTTATATTAGAATATAATGGTCATAAAGTATTAATATCATTTTTTTATATGACTACTTATTACAAAAAAAAAAGTGGATCATGGGATCTCCATAAATCCAAAAATGCGATTTTTATAGTTTTTTCTCCCTTATTCAACAATTTCATCGGCTTTGCACTTAGAGTAAATATTAATATATTTTAATGAAATTCCACAAATACATTCATAAGCTTTTTTTAAAACCAAGTTGGAGGTTCAACCCCACTCATACATCTAATAAAATTCGACTCTAGGAAGTTTTACAAAAAGTTGTATGAATATTTTTTTAGCATACATAAAAATGAGTATTTGATATTTAATTTAATCTTACAGGTTACTCAAATAGCAGATAAATATTTTCTCTCATACCTCCCTAGATAAAAAAGAAGAAGTTTTTTCTTACTTTTACCCCACGCAGTTGTAGATAGATTATTACAATGTAATTATGTACCTATGTAATATGTGCTCACTTGATGAGAGAAAGCTACTCATTTTATGAGTAGTTGTTATTCTGGGAAAGTTCTGATTGGATTCTTCAAAAATTTGGAGATAAATATTATGTACCTTTTTAATGGCAATTTCTTATGATAAACTACAACATTAGAAGTGTATAGTTAACTCATTATGAGATAAATATTAGCACAACAATTGCAAATATTTATGTCAAATTAAAGATAACTGCTCATTCAATATCCTCCTTCCCTTATTATTGGCCAATTCAAATCATGGAATACCTACAAATAGAAAACTATACATACATACATTGATGAATCAAGGAAACATGTCGTGTGCATTCAAAATAGTCAATATGTACATTGAATAAAAATATATGTTAATGTATACTTATAATTATCTATTTCAACCCCACATACCTATGCAGAGAAAGGCAGTAACTTAGTAGGCAGTACTCTTCTTTAATTTATGAGTTTCTAGGTATTTATGTAGCTTATGAATTTGGGAATGATACATAAATTTAACTTGAAGGCATTTTCTGTAAGGAAACAATCATGTTATTTAAAGTTGCGATAAATATTTTTTTGATGTGTTATTATTAGAAGAGGAAAATAAATTACATTTAGTGTCACAATAGTGAACAAGAAGAAAAACCCAGAATGTGGACCATGTTTAAAACTTATACAATATAAATACAAAGATATGCACTAATCATCTTTTTTTATCCTTGCATACAACGAATTAAAAGTCAAGTAATCAGAAAAAGTCATTTATGACTCAGATTTTCATTGTTTCAAATATTGATTTATCATTCATTATATGTATGTATGAATGCTTTTCTATGTGAACTTTGTACATTTCTAAACTTTTTTTAAATTTAATTCAATGGAGTGTCAAAAAGCTTTCTCCTTCCCAGAAACAATCTTAATTAGTCTTATATTTTTGTATTTAAAGCTTAGTTAAATGTACATAAAGTGTGTTCGAGACAATTTGTACAGGAGCAAGGAAATCTAACTCAATGTCGAGGAATTAATAGTTCTTCACTAAAAAAAACTGTGTTGGGTTTATGACTACCTTATACTAGACGGAGATAATACAAAGACTTTGAGAGGTAGAGACCAAGACTTTCAAATATTGGTCTCGAACCAAAAACAATACCTGAATCTTGAAAGCTATATCACAAGGTTAGATCATTGTTTTTTAAACTTAACTTTATACTGTACCATCAACAGAAATATTAAGATCTACATGTACTGGTCAAGGCTGGCAACCAATATAGGAAACTTGCTTACTACAAATTGTGAACCAACGAATTAGAAAATTCATGTTTTAATTCATATTAGTTCTAGATAACCAATATGACGACCTCCCTCGATATAGGAAGGAAAAACGAATAAGACCTTAGCGGCTAAATCCCCGGACTATGTTCGATATAGTCCATAATTATTCATTAGAAAAAACCCAAAAAATTTCTTAAAAATATTAAAACTCTTTTACTCTGGTGAATTTGAAAGTCATCAAAACAGGTTGTGTGTGACTCCGGAATACGTCCTGATTTTGGACAATTTAATCAATATTGTCTTGGTTAGATAATGAAATGTTGGTCCTTTGAAGATATTGCTCTTAATATCATTTCAATTCAGCTCTGTTTTTTTCTTTTGTTTCACCCAGAAGAGTTCTCTGAACTCTGGAGACGACAACCTCCAACAAATTATTGATATTATATAAAAATGACCTGAAAGCCCCTTTGTGAGCTATAATATCAGGTACCTTCATTCTTGCTATGAAAATTGCAGCAACTCAAACTAAAATTAAGATGTCTAAGTTATCCAATGAGTGAATTGCTATCAAAACTCTGACGGAAGTGGAAAAATTTTTTAGATCTATACTTTTTAGGATGTTTATACCCTCCTAAAGAAATTAATACTAGATCAATATATCAAAAAATATAGGGTCATCAGTCTTTTTGTCAGAGTCTTGTACATTATAGTAAAAATCATCTTTTTATAAATTTTATTTTCGTATTTGTGATTCTTTTAGTTTTTGCTCAAATATGATCCATTAGTTTCCATTCAAATATTTTTTCATTTTCTCAAACGCTCTGTATTTAACTATCAAAGAAGAAAAAAAACAAATCAAATTCAACATTTCTTTGTAAATTTCTTGAAAAGGTATTAAAAAGTTGAGGGGAATACACAGAACTTGGAGAAATTGAGAAAATTAAAACTTCCAATTTAATTTTCTTCTATTCCTTTATCTTTAGAATTATTAAAATTTCATGTTCCTTAGCTTTAGAGCAACTTGGCTGTTTTGTGGTATTCTAATCCCTCAATTCCTTTAACTCACTTTTCCAATGCAAATAATGAAAAAATTATACTTTCATGAAGGACTTGAGTATATCTTAAATTACATGTTCATGTCTATTAAACTTGTATGAAATACAAAAGATGACGTCTCAATACGCTGTATATATTTTGACATTTGAAAGTAAAACTCATGCATTATGCTTCTTAAATATGAATTTCTAGGGAATTATAGGAATACAATTGAGCGTGCACTAAGGTGCCCAACTCTGGCCATTCATTCGTTACCAACAACATCTTTCTTCTTCTTATTATTCCTTATTTTATTATTATTTATATATATTAATACATGGCTCAAGTTTGACAAAACTTTACTTTAACAAAAAGTTATTTCAATACCTGAAACACAGCATACATTGTAGTATTTCACACCTTAATTAAGAATGTGCAATAAGTTTTTTTTTCATCATGCCAAATTCTTTAGCATTTTAAAAATCCTAAATAAAAATGTGGAAGGTTCAGTTTACGCAACTTGATGACAAATTTTTTGTTGTTGTATGATTTTATTTATGGTCCATGATCCACTAAGAGGCTGTCTAAGGACCGGACATAGATTGGAGTTTACCTTTCGGGAACCCCTGATACGTATACATTAGTGCATATGAAAATAAAAGTTGTATGTTTTATAGTTATGCACACAGTTTGGATCAAAATGAACCAAAAAAATGTTCTTGCTTCTGATAAAAAAAAAGTTTAGAAAGCTTGAAACTTTGATCCGACGGTCAATCAAGGCTAAGAAGAAATCGTCCATCTAAATATGTAAATTTTTATTCGAGCAAAAACTAGCTAGAAATCAAAGACTCACGGTAGAGCTACTAAAAAACAACTTCTATAGACTGACATAGTAGCGCGCAGAAGAATTTCATCTGATTTAATAATCCTTCAGTGCGCAATTACTTTAGTAGCTCTGGATTTTTGCTCGAAATTGAATGAAAATTTACAAATTTAAATGGACAATTTTTTCTTGGTTAAGGAGTTTTATCGAGGGCTTGACATCTCGTTTGAAAGCTGTGGATTTCAGCTCTTTAATGCATTCCTTATTAATCCATTTCATTTAATATTCAAGAAGTTATTTAAGTGCAAAGGATTTGACAGACTTTTGGCCATCTATGACCCCAGAAGTTCCTCTAAGTCAAAACAATTTGCATTAAATACACTGATTAATGCACCAAATGAGTATTCTTCTAGGCTTAAATTGAAGTTGAAGTAGAAAAATGTTCCAAATTAGCTGAAAAAGTTGGGTCCGATTTCTTGAAAACTTTAGGACTCTCGAAAAATAAATTTACAGATTTGAAATTAGCGTTCAAAACTCAATAACTTTTATTATACTTAGGATTTTTGACTCTTGACCAGTGTTATTAATTAATGCAGCAAACTCTATTTCAACGAGGTATCTATTCTAAGACCCTTTTTTGTCTTAGATACATTCATATTTTAAAGCTAATGGTTTGAATATAATGATAAAAATCTTTGTTAAAAAAGTATATTTTTTTAACTTAACAGGCACAAATAAGTAAGTATTTATTACAAATATATATATATATATATATATGTACATAGATTGAATAGAAAAAAAAATTCTTTTGACACAACACATACATGTGTCATTTGCTCTTTAGTTTATGTACAACTTCAATATTATAATCTTTTTAGAGAATACAGTTATTCAGGAGGCGAGTAAAAATGTTCAAACAGCAAGATAACTTTATGATTTGAAAATAGAGTGTTGAATTATTGATATTCAGTGACGTAGGTAAACATCATCAAGGAGTGCAATGTTACAGGGGCTCTAAGCATAATATATCCAAAATCAATGAAGATGTATGGGGAGGGGGCACTGCAGAAAAGTGCTTGGGCCCGTAGTCCGAAACTCAATTTTTCATATCTAACAATATAGATAGGTAAAAACAATATAAAAACTCATGACAAATCTTACATAAAATGCCTAAAAAGCATCTCGGACAATACTTTTTGACGAGGATCTACATCATGCATGGGCAAACTACGGCCCGCGGAGACCTTTGAAATCAATAATTATCATAAAATTTTTAAAAAAAACCCGAATCTTTCTATTAAAAGTTACCCATCAATATAAAAAGTCATAATTGATAAAATCGGTTGTTAATTAATTTTTTATATGTATGGTATAAAATAAGTGAAACTATGTATGCATACATATCTTGCAAATATATAATTAGGGCTCTTGGCCCGCAGTCAGTCTTGGAAAACATAATTTGGCCCACAAGTGAACAAAAGTTGCCCATCCATGATCTACATGTTCTATAACTGGCATGGCCCAAACTATTTAATATTTTTTTTTTAAATTCTTTAGAGGAGAGGGGGCTTATTTAATCTTGGATATGGGCTCAGGATTTTCATTTACACCACTGTATATAGGTATTTGGTGAATGAAATGTACTTCCTTCATTTTCTAAAAAAGAGTAATGATAAAAAATGGAATGTGTGGACACCTCAATCAAGTTATTAAGAATCATACAGGCCTCATGAATAATAAAAACCAACTCTTTAGTCAAGGTCAACTTATAGTACATCCTATGAAAACCGGCATCTCTCAATCTCCAAGCACCTATTGAATATGTTGCTTCTTTTTTTTTTTTTTTTGTTGTCAAAATCCTACGTATTTATTTATTTACCTTCTTATAATATTTCTACACTTTTTAGGTCCACTTCTAATATAGTTGTATAGTACATTTATGTATACTTACGTCAGGTATTTAGTTTAGATACATACAAAGACCTGAATGATCCAATGTGTACCTCTTGCCAAATATTTAATGGATTTATCTATTATACTTTATTCAAATTGTACCTAAAATATTTTTTCTCGATCCTATTCCAACATAAAGACTTTTCCTAACATAATTAGGTTGGAATAGGTTTTTACATCATATCGAGAATGTGCATTAGAGTATATGCATAATTATAATAATTAATTAATTGTATATTTCTTTACTGAAAATAAATAGTAATTCTCATTGCAAAGTTAAATGATTATACTAATACTTAGGCACTTATTCTATGCTTTACATACATATCTTTAGTATTCATTTTGAAAGCCATGTGGGTAAACGGGTTATAGGAATATCATAGGTTTTAAGGTAAATTCACTCTTTAGTGGGCCATCAGAACTTGTTTGAACAATTATTAATATATTTCTAAGAACTTTGCATGTTATTATGATCAGTTTCGAATCTTAATCACTCTCCCTTCCAAAATGAAGAGGTTCCGTGAGCAGAAACATTTCTAATTTGTAAGAAAGAAAATGCCACAAAAAATATGTTGGTAGACATAAACGAACCAACAAAACATTCATAGCTGGTGAACACATACCAAACATTAGCACAAGTAGCTTTTTGTCTACACACCCGAAACATCAACTTGCTAAACGATGAAGAAAAAATTGACAAAAGCAAATGGCAGTTTTGCATGGTTTTAGAATGCTAAAGTACCTTCTAGCATACAAAGAAGTATTAATGCCCATTTAAATTCATTATATACTGAGTCAGGTATGAAGCAAAGTGGCAAGACGGCGACCAAATGATCCATTTTTATCCTAATTTACTTGTCTGCTAGACGACACTTTTGTCCACTAGGAACGATGATAACGCCATAAATTCCTTAATAATTCAACAGTCAATCTCCATGAATTTACCTTGTTTCGTCACTTTGTTTTATAGTTTTGAGAGTCAGTTGTTTTAAATCAACAAAGAGTCTACTGATGAAAAGCTGAAGGGAGAATAAATTGAATGCTGTTTATCTCAAAAGACAAGTCGTGTAGTGAATATATAAGTATAAGTGAGTAGACATGGGCAAAATGTTGAGATAGTGTTGAATTTAAGGAATGAAAGATAAATATCACTTGGTACGACTACCTTGATTATATGTAATTAATCAATGTGAATTCAGTGATATCTGTATTGTTGAGGCAAGAACAAGTTACAAATTCCAATTATTAAGAAATCATGCGAAAGAAAGTACGTCTGGCTTCTTCTGGATTTCAGATAATTGAATATCCCTTCCGTCCTCTCTGTTTCTTTCAGTTATTGAGTATTTTTTAATACTGTCAAATAACAATCAGGTGATAAAATCCAGAGGTACCAGATATTAATTGCACTCACGCTCACTCACCTTAGCAAAATTCCCATCCCTAATATAACTCTCTGAGTAAACAGCGCTCATACACTAATAGGAGCCAAGGAGTGTACTAATACACTAATAAATAAATCATTGCTACAAGATGTCGCATTAGTAAACAACATTCACACCCTATTAATCCTATAATACATATATAATATTTTGTGACATTTTTCCATCGACTAACAAAAACGTTTGTGTTCACAAAACCTCTTATAAAAAATTATCCATCACTCAAATGTGTCTTGACGTATTAAGAGTGATCTATGTGCAAATGACCTTTCTTCATATCTGATTTTTAGAATCTATTATTTTGGTTTGCACTATTGTCTCATTTTATATTGAAGGAACTAGATCACGACGAGCTCTTTGGGATAAACAAAAACACAATGTATTCTCTCTTCAGCTGATTTTCATCATTTGACTCTTTTGATTTAAAGCAACTGATCCTACTTATTATGAACTCAAAAAAGGTATTATTATTTTTTCTGATTTTGATGCGTAAAAAATATATTAAATCAAGGATTGCGCGCCCTTTTTTTGAATTTTGAATATATTACAAGTAGTAACGATTGGTTTGTGATTGGTAAAATTTATAAATATATAGTATATCTAAATAACAAATTCTGCCAAATATTAACAAGTTGGCAACAAGGAAAATAGAGAAGGGTAGCTACCAGTTGTTTTTCCAAATTTTTAATTTCCCTTTTGTCAGTCGAGGTTGCGAGTGGACAAAAAAGCTTGACGTGGATATGATGTCTGGTCTTTTTAAGTGTGTAGAAAGTAATATATAAATTCAGGGCATTTAAAAAAAAATTAACTTTAATAAGTGGCTATGATGGTAGCTTCTAATGTAGGATGATCAACTATCCTCTTCTTCCAGGACTTGTTATTAAAGATTTAATTTTACGAAAAAAAGTATGACTTACTATAAATATATAATAAAACTGTCGATGTTTTGAAGACCAATAATTAATTTAAAAAAAATATATAGATGTAAAGGAGTTGGACTATGTTTTAATGATGAAAAATAATAATTAAATATAATTATTGTTGCAAATATAAATGTTGCTAATTAACTAAACAAAATAAATGTCTATAATCAATAATTTCCAAATGTATCGTTATTTCATCTTTAAAATGTTCTTATCCTCGGATTAATTTAACATTTCGTAAACCATTTTCTTTTTAAACAAAATCTTTAATAACTTTACATGTAAGACTTTTTTGATGGTCTACTTTTTTGAAATTGAAGCCGGCTATTTTTTTCTTTAATTAAAAATTACATTTTAATCTTTACCACTAAAAATGAGAAGTTTACATCATTTTTTTTTTTTTTCATTTTTACTCACTTGTAAGCAATTTTTTCAAGTTCAAAACAAGATTCAAAAATGTAGAGAGCATTATTGTGAAATTGAAAACTATTGTTTATAATTGTTATTATATGTTGTTTTTTTTTCATTTATTTATTTTCTTCATGTTCAAAAATGAGTTTGAGTCTTTAATGTTTACTAACAAAAATAAAATCGAGAAATTAATCTGTAAACTACAAAAGACAAATTTGAAACTTCCTTGTTCGTGTTATTTCACATTAAAGCAAATATAAAATAACCATTAAGACATAACAGTGTTTTGTTTTGTTTTGCATGGCGTTATTTAAACAAAACAAGATTTTTTGTAAGTCATTTCTATTATCATTTTATTTCTAAGTTTTATTAATTTCAAAATATTAAAAACTGGTTTTTTTTTTTTTTTTGGAAATCAAAATACTATGACACTCTTCTGATCTCAACACCTTGTTTGAGATCTGATAATATGTCTACATTTAAAATTAAATAAAGCTCTAGAAAAAATACATTGTTTGAATACTCGCTACAAGGATCTTAAAATAAATACCTAAATGAATTTATGAGCCTTAATATTGAGAATATTTTCTGGATCTTATTACTGCTCTTTGATTTGACTATCTTTATATGCCAATATTTGGGATCAGAGGGAATTAGTTCCTATTAGGATAAAAATAGTAAATATATTTTTACACCCTTGTTGTTAGTTAATACTTTTGAAAGCCTTGACAATCTCGAAAATAAAAGTTCCAATATGTTACAGATTTTCAACTTCTGGGTTAGAAAATAGATGCCAGCATGATCAGATCATTTCTGTACTGTGACAAATATTTGTTACTACTTCTAATAGCATCCTTACGACAAGTTTTCCTATGGCAAATTTTTTTTTAAAAGATATAATCCTCTATATGTCTCTGGATCTGAAGTCTGAGCAATATGATTTTCAAACTGTAAAAAATTACCTTTTTTAATATGTAATCACAAAATTGACTTGCTAATGTGATAAATTTTTTTGACGAGGTTAGGTAAATTTAAATCCTTTTAAAAGAAAATTTTGGGAAGAAGTCAGTTATAAGCATGGCAACGTCATACTACAATTAAACAATTAAAATTTATGATAAAAACAAACTCCCTTATTTTAAAGGGGTTATTGAAGTTTGGCGATCTTCATTATGTGCTTAATCCTTATAAAATGAAATTTCTAAAATTGTAAGAATAACGTCGTGCTATGTAAAAACTCACCTATCAATAATACGATTGTATTAATTGTACCAGTGAACAATTTGGGATTTAGCAAATTTTGCAATTTGTACGTCTCATTATATCTTATCTAATTAACACTCACTAGTCCCATTTTAACTACTAACTATTAATCAATGCCATCATTTGATTTTTTCCTATCATTCATTTATCACTTACATACATATTTATGAATGAATGACCCGTGAACCAATTTGATTAACAAATGTACTAAAAAACAACAGTTGTCAACTTATAAAACTCCATGTTCATTGGAATAGGGAGGGGATGAGGAGACCTTTTCAAAAATACTAATTTTCAAAATTGATAAATGCCCTTCCAAAATTTTGAGACCTTCCGACTTTCCCAATGGATCACTATGTATTTACATAATATCAAATGATTGTAATCCTCAAATTTTTATATAGAGACCGCAAGTAGTCTTTGAACTAATAGTTTCCAACTGCTACCATAGAATATATATCAATTAGTTATTTTCTTCAGAATCTAATAGAATTTCAATTGTTACATTATCTTTTTCACAAGTGCTGAGATTGTTTCATTTAAAATGTATCATTTCTGTTTTTTTCGAGTTGTACACCTAACTTGAACAAAAACCCAATTTGTACCCCACATACTTAAAGGCAATAAATGTATGTATAGGATAGAATCATGAATAGTTACTCTGCCTAGTTATTTACCCATTAATAGTTGTGCTTTTAAATATATAAGAGAAAATAAGTGTTTGATTAACTCATTTAAGACTTATTAAAAGTTAATGAACGTAAATTTGAGAGCTCCTTCATTGAAAAGCCTGAATGAATTATTTAAACAGTAATTAAGCTGCTTCTTTAATCAATTTTGGGGTTATACACATATGTTGTAATATAATTATGATCTACATATTTGTATTATTTTTATTTGTTTATCTAACCCATTGATATTAAAATGATTCTTTCAAATTCCACGTCTAAGTTATGTTCCATCCTTTCATTAACTTCTTCTTTTTTTTCCATCAGATAATCAATCCATTTACTTCATAATATGCATATGTATATTTTATATAATATAAAATACTTGGTAATATTGTTTATTAAATGAAAAAAAATGGATATTAAAAAACAAGGAATACCATATAATAGCCTTTGTAAGTATGGCAGTATATACTTAAAGCCCCCACAAATTACATCATCTTTCATTGCGTAAATAAATAAAATATATTTTCTCTGATGAGTTATGAGAAGATGCTGCTGAATATTTCCTTCCATCATTACTATTCCAATGTTATATTTAAATTTAACATAACAAAAAAGTAATATATGTTTTTTGATGAGGATTGACGCTTTAACAATCACAGTATCATTTGTGAATCTAAACAAGTTTTTATATACGATGAAAACTTTTGTAAAAAAAATATATTCCTTATATTTCATTCATATACATACTACATTAGATATCATCTAACATTGAAGATGGAACATTCTCTCTCAAGGACTTTTGAAACATAATATTTAATAAAATATTATTTGACGGAATATTACTCAAGTAATAAACTCTCAACCTTTCGAGGCTATACAATAATATAAAAATTGCTATGACGTTCATAATTCATGCAAATATAATATTCTTAACGTAGAATAAATAAAGACATGTAATGAGTTTATAAATTCTATTTTATTGATTTTTGTATAGTATATTCATATGATATATTGACATTCATATTTTCTTCTTCAAATTTTGTATAATGATATTAATTTCCAATTTCACAAATTATAAATATACATATTTTTTTTTTTGAATAAGTAACGAGGGTTGAGATTGAGAGATTTTTTTCTCGACAGTAGACTCCGTACAACTTTGAATTACGAAAATCATAAATTTATAAATTATTATCCGTGTGTTATCAAATTGAACATTTCCAGAATCAGAAGAGCTCCATACTTTAAGTAGCCCCATACTGATCCGATTTTGATCTTCCTTACCCGTTTTCTTCTCTCATTTTTTGTAATATTTACAAATTAGGGAAAAGAAACTCACATGATGAACTGAGAGAAAGGCAAAAACGAACTTGGCATGGTGGTAAATGAGTATGAATATGCATATTTTAATCCCCCATTTTGCAAATATAATAGTGCAATACTATGAAAGGAGTGATCATAATTACGTAAATATTTCCTTATGGATTTAAGAGGGAATAAGATGTATAATAAAAAGCAAGATATAACTTATGAGGGTTTTACAAAAAAAGCATTTTGTATATTTCTTAAAATAATAATTATATTTATATAAGATATTTTGTATTTTTTTAAAATTAAAACTTCGTTGTTTTTGGCAATAATATTAATGATAATGATAATTAAAGATAATATTTTTTCCAATAAAAAATGGATTTATATATATAGATAGATAGATATATAAAAAGATTTTTTTTTCAAAATTACGATATACTTAGACTAGTTAATCAATAATAATTATTAAATATTCATAAATATAAATTACAAATCAGGATTGGAGTCATGGAAAGAGTCAATGAAAAAACACTGAACCTGCTAGACAAGATTGCATATAGTAATGAAAAGCCCATCACATTAAAGTATAGGCATACAATTGGGACCCAAAATGACTTCTTCCTTCTTAAAAAAAAATACAAAAAGTCCAATCCTAATAAGAACAACTTTTATAATTCTAAATATATATATATGCAATGATAAAATGATAATTTATAATCATAAAGATATGTGTGAAACTGCCTAAATATTTAAGACAATTTAATAATAAACAAACATAATTGATATACATATGAATGATTTGGTTTTCCAAGAGAAATGAATCTTTTTTATTTTTTTTAAATTATATATATATTGTATATAATATATATAATTAATTAGATTATTTACACTGTACTTAAAAGTAAAATAGATATAATATTTAATTATTTTTTTTTAAAGAAGGGTTGGGAAGTTATTCATTTTTATATTTCATTTTTGTAGGGGTTTTTTTTTCCAAAAATACTTTTAACTTCTTCCATTTAATTTTTTTTTTTTTTTAGAAAAAAAAAAATATCACAAACTTTATAACTGACAATATTTTCAAATATATTTTTTATGTAATGATGATGTTGGTATGAATATAATAAATATCTGATGTAGATTCAATATAAGAAAAAAAATGAATAATATATAATATAATATATGTATAATAAATATGAACTAAATCATGAAATGCAAAAAAAAAACAAAAAAAAACCATGGGCCAAAAAAAACAAAAAAAAAACGGAACCTTGTTCTATACATCTAATAAATAATTAAAATAACAAGAGAGATGCAATGATTACAAACAATTCCATTTTTTTTTTTTTTTTTTTTTTTAAAGTCTATGTCGACAAAAGAAGTTACTTTGTCTCTGTATGATATTTGATGAATACATGAATTGAAGACGGGATTTTTGCTTCATTTGGAGGGAAAAATATATATGTAAATAGATATTTTTGAACAATACAAAAATATGAATTGGGCCTAATGAGGTGGGTAGTAGAAATTTTTTTTTAAAAAGAAAAGAAAAAAAAAGCAATGAAATTATTGAATGAGTAATGAGTTGTCGAAGAATGATGAATTAATTATTTAATTCATTGTATACAAGTGTGTATATATTTTACTTTGGAATGATCAGTATTTTAAAGTATCTTCTTAAAAGCGGAAAAAATCTGTCTACATACATACATAGAAAGAAAAGCACGCTAGCCTTTAAGGAATGAAATCCGTGTTGCTTTTGACTAACAAAATGTAATGGTTCTTCTTTGTTGAGACTGTTTTTTGAGACATTAACTGTTCTGCTTCAATTTTACACTACAAATAAAACATAAAAATAAATATACACTTTGGGTTTTTTTAAAAAAATATAATATAAGGAAGGGCGAATTAACATCACAGATATCTTTGGACTTTTTCTACATACTTCTTTCAAATACAAACGGCTTTTTTTCCTCTTAAATATTGGATTGATGATGATATTCAGTGTATGTTGACGACATGGGGTCATGATATACATACATACATAGGTAGTATATGTATAATAAATTAATAGTAATATAGTTTTGCCCCATTTTGAAATTGCTTTCTCAAGGGTCTACTACAAAATAATATGTATGTATGCAAATTATAAGCTTATGATATTTCTCTTATTTATTTATCCGGTGAGTTTTCTGAATTTGGAATAAGACTCGGAGATGTTCCTTGTGGGATCTTTGGTGAGTAAAGAGATGAAGAAGTGATTGATCTAGGCGATCCAATCCCAGAATCGACGGAATGTGGATTGTTGACAACGTTGTTGGTGTTAGCAGCGGCATTGCTGTTACTGCTACTGTTGACACTGACGTTACTACTGTTGTTGCCGCCGTTGACACCACCTGCAAGTCCCTTCCCTGATGTGCGTCTATTATTGGTACTGATACAAGAGGAGGAGGTCGTGGTTGTGGTAGACGCTGAGGATGATGAGGATAAACTCATAGGAGATTGAAATGAGTCTGATGTGACGACGTTGGCTCCGTTTTCTAGAGAGGGCGAAGAGTTCGATGAGGAAAAGAGTTCATCGACTACAGATTTTGTCGAAGATGAGGATGAGGAGGATGGAGCAGGAAGAAGACTAGATAAGATAGGATGCACTTGGGACTTACTGCTACTATTGCCGACGACACACTTATTGTCTCTACTCTCAGAACTGGAATCGTTGCTGCTCAAAACACTTTTAGTGGATGAGGAGGAGTTATTAGCAGCACTAGTGTTGGTGCCGCCGAAGCTGTTGTTGATGTTACCTTTCTTGCTGTTGCTTTCTTCTGAAGAGTCAAGCTGTAGAACACCGTCAATTAGCTCAGTGGAGGACACATCTGGGGCTGGAGGATCCGTCCACGTATTGGTGGAATCAGGAATGGTGTTGGAATTTGCCGTCAATGGAGATGAGGATGAATTTGGACGATTGTTGTTGCTAGTAGGACCGTTGCTAGATACACTAGCTGACTGATGAGAATCATCTTGGGGCTGTTGTTTTTGCTGCTGAGAAAAAATACCGGCCAGCCATTCTGCTAGCCTTTGATAATAAGCTTCTTTGGACTCAGAAGCCTTGAAAGCCTCAGACTCCACTTGTTCAGCAATACTCGCAGCATTCGAGTTATCCTGTCCCAAAGCCTTTTGCAAGTTATCAAGTAGACTCTTTCTTAACTCGGAGGCATCGTTTTTCCAGGAAGAGTATTCAAAATCAGTCTGAAGAGGTGGTGGTGGTTGTTGTTGTGGTTGTGTAGGGGGCGGAAGGGGCTGTTGTTGTTGAGGAGGATGTGGATGATGGTGGTGGTGATGGTGTGGTTGCTGTTGTGGTGATGGTTGAGGATGGTTCATCATTGGGATATCCGATGATGAATCAGAAAAGGGCTCTTCTCCTGGTAAAAAGTTTGGAAACCCATTCTGCTGTTGTTGCAATGGTGGAGGTGGAAGAGGAGGTGGATGTGGAGAGTGCTGTTGCATGGGAGGTCTGCTGTAGGGAGGCCTCTGTGGTTGGAAATTGTTGGTAGTGTTTCCGGGGTTATTCATAGAGTACTCGAGGTAACGATTTCCAAAGCGATTTCCATTAAATTCAAACTGCTGTGATTGCTGTTGCTGATCAAATCGCATATTTCCAGGAGAGTTCATTCTGGGAGATCCATTGGGTTGAGGGATCATGGTTGCGTAGTTCATTCTTTGTGGAGGTGGATGCGACCCTTGATTCTGGAGAGGCAAACCTCCTCCGTTATATTCTCCTCCAGATCCATTATTATTCATGATGCGTCCATCATCCAGAACATTGTAGTTGTTGAAATTATCTGGAGGATATTGGTGGTGGATAAGCATGTTGGGAGGATTGTTGTTATTTCCGTAAGGTCCGCCATTGTTATAAGGGGCCATCCTTCTATACATGTTATTTCCTCCTGGGATCATGTTATTCCCACTCCCACGGTTTGGTGGAAAGTTGCTCCCATTGCTGTTGTTACCATTATTGTTCACGCCGTTGAATCCTCTTGGATTCATTCCAAATTCATTTGGGAATGGAGCATTCATTTGAGGTCTGTTGTTAAATTCCTGGCGCATCATCATGGGCCTCATTTGTGGCTGCGGCTGCTGAGAGTACATGATTTTATTTCCACTACCGCCAGTATTGTTGTTGGGGCCACTGTTGCTACCATTGGAGTAGTCCCAGTTTATGTCATGCTGTGAGGGATACATTCCATTCTGTTGTGGGGGTGGGGGTCCAAGGCTGCTGCTGCTGCTGTTGTTGTTGAAGCATGGCGGAGGATTGGTGTTGGTCATGTGTCTCCTAGAGGAAGGATGAGGCTTGTTTGGAGGGTTATTATACATCCCATTGGGCCTCATCATCATAGGTGAGTGCTGTTGTTGAGAGGGATCAAATGGAGAGAATTCGAGTGAGTCTTTAGGGCCATCCATAGGTGAGCCCAATTGGGGATCAAAGGGAACAGAATGTGGAGGAGGAGGAAATAAACCATCGCTGTTGTTACCTCCATGGAAATTATTGTTGAGATTGTTCGTGGGTCCCACCATCAAGTCCATTTTGTTTCCACCTTTCTTTGGACCCGGCTTGTTGCTTTGAAGCTGAGTCAGGAGTCGATTCACATTTGGATTTTGTTTAATATAATTTCTAATTTCCTCATTACCCTTGGCTCGGGACGGAGGAGCCACCTTGTTCATAGAGGAAGTGTTTTCATCATCATACAAATGATGATCATCTTTGGTAAGAGCTCCACTCACGGGATCTAGAATTGAGTTATTCGAAGGGTTGGAAAGGGGTCTTTTTTCTGTTAGGGCTTGTGCTAGTAGAGTTGTTGATCGATTGGGGGCTCGAGGAAGCTCTTGCTCGGGGCCCAATTCGGAAGAAGAATCATCCAACTTTGCGTTCTTTGTAATCTCCCCGAAACCAGGGGAGCCTAGAGAAGTCGTTTCCTCTTCAAGCTTCCTCTTTTCCGCACCATTTCGGGACTTTAAGCGTTCCCCTAATGCAGCTTTAGTACTGTTCATATTTGGAGCGGGAGGATGTGGAGGTAAGGGAGATGAGTCCTTCCGAATGGAATTGCTCCCGGGGGAGCCAAAGTTCTCTAAAAAATCCTCAATTTCTCCAAAGAAATTGTTATCCATATTTTCATAGGTAGTGTTATTTCCAAGCAAAAGTCGTGGTAAAGGCACCCTTTTTTATATCTCAATTTTCCTTCTTTGTTGCAAGAAACTTTTAAAGAAAAAAAAATCCTTTGGTTTAGATGAGAAATGACGTGTTTTATGAGAATCACAAGTGATTAACTTTGAGAGGAACACTACTACTCTTAGCATTCAATCATTCCTATTGTTCGTAGATATTCTTATTATCATTTATCTGAAATTATGAAAAAAAATGACTTTATTAGAGAGGTATTTCATCCATATTTTATGATCTATGCTTAAACAAAATAAAAATGAGCAACAGCTTAGACATTGTACATATATATACACGGAGTGAGTATACATATATTAATTGCTTTGCAAGGACAACTTGCATTTAAAACCTCCAATAGAACGTCTTCAAAAAACAAATCTTGATTCCCCCTTCTCCCTCTATAAGCAAATATGTTCTACACTAAATATTAACCTCAAAATGCGTCATTTCATATTGCAGGACCTTGCCTGCCTCTTCTACATACAACATATATCAATACACTTTATCATTTTGCAATAACTACAGTTTTTTTGCGAGTGCGCGACTCTCCCCCTCGTATCACACATAATGCTATTATTATTTTAAAGGGTTACTACGACGCAGATGTCACCTCAGCTGCTCCTGCTGTCACTAGTCTATGTTTTTATATACATACAAGAATAAAGTATAAAAAAGGCACCCTCGAGGTTGGGTTGGGTTGGGTCAAGTGTAAGTCATAACTAACTCATAAGTAAGTCATGGCTCCATCATCATCATCATCTTTGGAGTGGATGAGCAGTATCTACTCTAGGAGGGAAAGACGTATTTTTCATCCTTTGCTCAGTTGACCTTGTATTTTTTTACAAGAATATTTAGTGTATTTTTATATTTATATTTATTATTGTTTATAAAGAAGGGGAAAACGCAATATGCCGCCTGATGATTATTAAGGAAAAGAAGAAGAAATAATATAATAATGAAAAAGGCAGAAGCTGCGCTTTGGCAGACATTTATTATTATTACATAAAAAGAGTGAATCGCAGCACCCGGGCGGGGATATAATAATAATATATTTTCTCTTCTCTTCCTAAATAACAAGAACAACAATAAATTGTGTCTTACTTTTCTTTTAATGGCTTAAAATAATGTGTACTTATGTAGATTCTAGTAGTAGAGTCTGTGTGTAAGAGAAAGAGAGAGAAAAGTTGGCAGGAGAGGGCAGCGAGGATCCTTCTCCTCTCCTCCTTCTTCCTTCCTTCCGTCCCTCAATATATGTACATATATTTTTTATTGTTTTACCAAACACTTGTAGAAGTACATACTCCATACATAATAATAATATTCGAACGCATGTTTAAGAAAATGAAGGATAAGTTTATGCCTTTCAAAGTCACTTCACCTTTCTCTTCCTTCCTCTCTTCCCGCTTACCCCCCCCCCCTCATGCTTTCTAAGTATTCACGCTCTTATAATAATAAGTAGCAGTCACTGAAAAGACGAAAAGAAGAAAAGGGACAGAGAAAAGAATGATTTTTATAGGGCCTCGAAGCTGCTCTCTCTCTCTCTCTTTCTTTTCCTAGCTATATGAATCTACGGCTATGTGATATGTTGTAGAATCATCTAACAATCACTCCCCCTATAGGCCATTTCTTTTGAACAAAAACAATAATACTAATACTAAGTAGTTGGAATATTATTGAGAGGCAAGTATTATTATTTTAATGAATGACAAGAATACATTTTTCAAGTCCGTCTTCCTAGGAAGAAGGGAATGAAGATAAAAACAAAACTTCAAATTTCTTATTCCATTTTTTTTCCTGCCTTGCTTCGCGCGCATTGACAGAAAATGAATTTCTTTTTTATTGTTATTATTACTGAAAAAAGTGGCACGCGCAGCTTGTCAATGATAACTCGTTGATGTTGATTTTTTTTTCTCTATTAACTAACTACTCTTTTTTAACTTCTTTCTTCTCTCTCTATCAGCTTCTACACCACTGCTCTTGGACTTGTGATGTACTTTATCGCAGTAGCTAACTAAAAGTAAATAAAGGTGGTCTATGCTATGCTACATAGGGGGGGGGGGCAATTGTACAACAAAAAAGGAAATCTCTGTACGTATACAACAGAACCGGTTTAGAGGAAGTAGATAGATAATACTCGAGGAGTTGTTGTGAATGCAAGAATCCACAACATGAACCTCACAGCATCACTACTAAGGACGACTTGACTGCATCTTCTACGACTATATGTATATACATTTAGGGAAAGATGAAAAGGATGAAGTCGTCGTCATCGGGCCTGCCTCTATGATGATGATGATGATGATGAAGGTATCAAGGCTATCATCTTATCATAATTATTATGACAACTCCTCCACAATCATGATGATGTATTTCTCATCATCCATCCATTGCAGATTACAGTTATGTTCCTCCTCAGCAATAGGAGCAAGGGGTAGTAAGTACCACTATTACTACTACTAGGCCTACCTGAGGGCAGAGCCAAGTAGGAGGAAGAAGAAGAAGAAGAAGAAGAAGGGTGGTCTGACTATTATTTTATTATGTATGTCGCAATTACAATTAGTTAACAGAGTCCTCTCCCTCCCTCCTTACTTACTTAACAGTTTCATCGCACGCTTTTACTGTACCAACTTAAAAAAGGGAGAGAAGGGGGGGGGGGAAATTATCATCATCATCATTCATCATCCACCATTTTGGTTGAAAATAATAATATTAGTATGTACATTACGTATCATATAAAAAAGTGTTGTGCATTGACAAAAATATAATAAAATTAAGACTTATTTTCCTCTCTGCTTCTCTCTCTATTTATCCAGTTGAAGCTGGTTATGTGCAACCTCCTTTACTGCTGCTACTGTAGCAGCAGCTGCTACTGCTGTTCCTCTCCTCCTCCTTTTAATCAACAGGTTCTTTTCTTCTTTTTTAATGTAAAAAATTTCTTTCCAAAATCGATGTATTATTTTTTTTAAGCTTACGCCCCTCTTCTTCTTTTTTCCCACCCTCCTCTTAAGCAGTAGCAGCTGTAAAGACAACAGCTTCTCCTTCCTCCTCTTTTTTTTCCCTTCATCAAAAGCAGCAGTGTGTCTTCCCTTCCTTCCTTTTTTTTTCCTTACATACTTATTTTTCTTCTTCTTTTTTTTTAGAAAACGTGGAAAGTTTCTGCCACATTTTATATTTAATTTTTATGTTATATGGGATATAACTTATATCCCTCGTTCCTAAAGCCATTTTTGCTCCTATTATTTTGGCGCTAGCCTACGGGCGCTACTGCAAGGCGCGTGCTGCTGCTCATATCACACGTCTGCTCTTTTAAGAAATAAATATTCTTGAAATGATTGTCCCGCTTTCTTCTTATTCTTCCTCATTCCTCCTTTATCGACTATCACTAAGTGCCCAATTCTAGAAGGAGGAGGAGGAGGAGGAAGGGGGGGGGATCATCAATATCATGCTAACTTGCTTTGATTAGGGACTTAGCCTCCTAATTGTGGGATGGGACAATGATATTGGAGGGAAAGATGGTCAAATCCACTCTTCTTTCATAAAAACAAAAATAACAATAATTTCTCATCATCTTACTAAGAGAAGAAATAGTTTGGGAGTAGAAATAATGTTTAAATAAGAAAAGTAATGTGACAGCACTTCATCCATACAAACTACATCACATTACACAGTAGTAGTAGTCTCAGAAAGTAAGGGAAAAAAAGGAGGAAAAAAAAGACACACGCCTAATAATCCTTAAAAAGGGAAGGAAAAAAAGCAGGCCCACTTAACATAATAATAATATTCGAACAATAAAGTAACTACATTTTTCCGTCAAAATAGTTAGTCGTCAATTAACTCTCAAAGGGGGGGGATCCCGCATTTTTTTCTAATGAAATTGCATGATAAAACAAAATATACCCCAAAGATGAGAATGAGCTATTAGCAGCTATTGGCAATTAATCTATGTATACAATTATAAATCTAATGAGGGGAAAATAAAATATTTTTTGCTTCAAAGTAAATATTTATATTTAAAGAAATTACTAAAGGTTGTAACTCCAATATAAAGGTATGTCATAAAATAAAAAAAAGTGACTTACATTCAAATCATGATGCAAAAAGTGTTGCATGGTCGGTTCTGTTGGTTGGTTGTTTGGTAGGTTGGTTGATAGCACTGTCTTTAAGTATATATATTTAAATTATCACTAAGTATTAATGAACTAATGAAAGGATGGAGAATATTGAATAAATATATGGAATAATATTTTTTTGTGTAATTAATGAATATCCAATAATTACAAATTGTGGTAGTAGCACTGTTATAGTTTATTTTTTTCTATCTTCGAATCATTTGCGTAGAGGGAACTGTTCGAGGGGCAACTTGGACGACTTTAAGGTCTGTATATATATATATATATATATATATGCATACATATATACATTTATATTATATTAAAATATAATGTAAATATATATATACATATATATATTAAATATAAATTCAAGACTCAAAAGACGATTCTGTGGAAGAAACGCGTTTTTTACAAGTCTCTAAGAGTAACTGATTATTATATTCTTAATACGAGGAGAACGTGAATATAAGTTTTTTTCTTTTTTCTTTTTTCAAAGCTGTCAGTGGCTTTTTTTAAATGTATGTTATGTGTAGAAATAAGAAGAAGAAGAAAAATAAATATCCAAGCTGCTTTCGAGGGACCGTTCTTTCTGCTTCTATTTCATGAACTCCTTTTTCTTTTTTTTTTGCATGCTCTTAGAAGAAGAGAGTGAGTGAGTGAAGGGAAAGAAGAGTGCGTGCCCACAATATTTTCTTAGCCGAAATATTAGTAGTTACACACTATTACTATCATATTTATACATATATATATATATATAATATTTTATAATAGTCCATACAAGCAAGAAGTAGGCAAGCACGAAATAATATAATAAATTTCACGGATTTCTATCAAAAAGATATGGAGATGTATAAATAAATCAAATCCCTTAAATGATGAATTCATCATCATCACTAAATAAATGATACAAAAAAGGAATCTACTCTGGAGAAGGAGGAACTTCTTGTTTAAATATAATACATAATATTATGTTATTTACAAGGGAATTTAGAAGAAAAAAAAAGTAAATAAACCTGTTGAATCATGTTCATGGAGGAACATGTTGCTCAAAGATATTTTTTATACATGTATATTGTATAATTTTCCCCCTCATATTTCCAGATTTTTCTTCTCTTTCTCTTAAGATCACAACAAATGAAGAATATTTTATAGTAAGTAGATAAAAAGGAACAAGAAGCTGCAGTTCAAGAATAGGAATAACAATAAGAACAGCAGCTTCTCTGCACCTTTTTTTTTTTTTTTTTTTTAACATGTGAGAATGTCTTTTTATGTATGAAATAAAGAAAAAACAACCGTTTAATGTATTGTTCATATGTTTCACTTACTTATATTATGTTATTATTATTATTATCATACACTTGAACGGAACCCTGAGTCCTGCTCTTGACTAAGCAGCTTCCTTTCTTCTCCCTCTATTTGTGGTGCTCTTTGGGAGTGATAGGGGATAGCCTATATTAATATAATATTATTATATTAATATAGCCTATAACAATAAAATGAATAATACGGTGAGATAAATGATATATGTATAATATATCTCTGTTTTTTCATGTTGCTAACTCCAATTTGTGCTACACAAACCCAACCAGAGACTTTTTTCTCCTCTCCTCTCCTTCTCCCCCTCTTCCTCCTTCTCGGTGCATATTACAGCTGCTTTCTTTGCCTGATTGTACATACTTGTGTATATTCAAGCACAGTCCGATTTCGGATCTACAGTATGTCAATTTACCAGTTGTGTATCCTTCCCCATCCACTGTTACGTGCGTGGTGGGGGACTACTTACATCTAAGATGAATCCACCAAAAGAAGGAATCCTATTCCTTGGATCTCCCATCTGCACAACTAGCCACACATGACTCCCCCTCCTCTTTTGAGCAACAGGTGCTGCAGCTACTACTCTGACTATAATATGCACCTATTTATTGTTGAAACTCCCTATAACAGGCCGGCTATTCCATTATATGTATGTATACTTCATCAAGGGTCGAAAAACGTAGGTGATTTATACATATTTGTGAATTATTTTGACAAAAATAAATCAAAATTAGCCCCTTTTCTGTCTTTTTTTTCTAGTCTAATTAGCAACAACTAGGTCAAATGTAAACCATTTTTGAAAGAGAAAAAAAAAATACTCGTAACTCTATTTTTTTCTGTAATGGTTCTATGCAAACCAAGATGCTGTAAATTTACATGTCCAATTTGAATTACAACTTTTTTGTGTGTGTTATTCTGTAGTTATACTATTAATAACTATGTAATTCATCTACTTAATTAGCAAAGATAATGAGTATATTATATTTGATGAAAGGAAATACTTCCGTAAGAACTTTTGACTAAATTTATCAAGTATTCATATGCTGGACTTGCCAAACAAGTGATATATAGATATAAGAGTTAAAACCAACTTACAATCTACCTAGGACTAAATCTTTGCTAGTTTACTAGTAAGTAGTGGAAATAATTGATTTCGAAGTGACAGAACGAAATTCAAGTATTTACCTTAGAGGGTAAGGGTCTCCGGGAACAGTTTATGTTTTGGGCTCAATTACTGGGAAGTTATCTGATTTAAATGTGCCAAAATTTAGGGATTTTACGAGTCTGTAGCTTTCCCACCAATTGCAACTGTCTCTGTAGTAATTATAATAGTTGTCGCAAGAGTTTAGAAATGAAACAAGTTGGATTTAGGAAAATGAACTAAACATATATTGTGAGGAATAAAGTACCAGACTTGTCGTTGTAACATTAAGATATAACTTTAAGACTTATATTTCTAATCAAATTGATAATTTTCTAATTTCTTGACGATTTTCTGTCCTTTATTAAATTTAACTTCAGTAACACTAAGAATTCAAGAATTACCCTAAACAGGTTGTATCCTAATAAAGATTACATACAAAAGAAGTAAATAAGAATAAACAACAATGCATTGACAATTTCAACACTCGTTGCAACTTACCCTATTGTACTGAACGTTACATTATCACAAATTTCTCCTGCATGGATGAGTATTGAATTTTGATAAATTATCAACATGATTGCAAAACCATCAATGATACATACCATATATAAAAATTACTTTTAATCAATTTTTATCCAATATCTCAAAGACAGGTTGACCATTTTTTTTTTTTATTGAATTTTTTTTTCAAAATACTTGCCCAAATATTATTTTGATTATTATATAAATTTTGTGGCTTTTTTAATGTTCGAGAATGAGGGCCTATTGCCTAATTGTTCCCGGTATATTGGATATTATAGGTGTAGTACAAAGAAATCCTTTATTTTGGCGTAAAATTGAAGGTTCTATTGTATCCAACTTTATTCAATGGGTTCCAAATGGTTTTTATGGCTGTCAGACTCGGCAATTTCCATTATTTTATCGACAATTCAATAATGGATTTCTTTTTACTACACCTAATATGTGTACATTAAAAAAGAATAAATAATTTTTCTATTATTTATATATTTATGAAAACATTTTGGGAGCCTTAGAAATATTAAAACTACAGCCCAAAAGGGATTTTAAACGAAATTTTTTATTTATTTTGGTTGGGACTGAAAATTGTATTACAAGTGTTTTACATTAGACATGCCGGATCATAATTATTAATTATTCCTTTGCATACTTGATGGTAAATCCTTTAAATGAAAATGTTACGAATGGTCTTATCTTTTATTCTCATTTTATGTTTTTTATTGATTTAGTTATTTGGTCATATTATGTTCTTTATTAAAAACATTTTTGAGACGTTTCTTAATAAAATCAATGCAATTTTGACATTGTTTCAAATTTACACTTATTATTGTATATCCAGTCTTTTTGATAGGCAATTCTAACATTTTGAGTGAACTGTGTTACTATTTTGTTACTTCCATAAACATTTATACACCATACATTTCCATTTGGATTTTGACAGGATCTGCGAATAGAAGATCTATTTTAAATTAATATGTAGGGTCATTTTTAAGTGGGACATCAGGTGAAAGTACTCTAAACTCCACACTGAAAATATCACGGTACTTTTAATTCCCACCAATATACATTTACCTATTTCTTGGTCTTGGACCCTGCATAGAGTAAAAACCAGCTCTGTTCATGACAAGCCAAACCCTCTTGCAAATAAATTGACGTGTTGCATTATTTAATTGCAGTGGGAATTTTGTTGTGAAGTTGCCTTAAACATCGGATTCTTAGAATTAAAATGTAATAGAACCCAATAACATGAAATTATACATTATATTTAATTGTTTTCAAAATGTTTTTTTGTTCTCTTAACTTAAATTGACTCTTAAGGGTAAACTTATGAACTTAACCGGCCTCAAATTTTTTGCTTCCACTCTATTTGTACATCTTTACATATTACATCTATTTGTGTATACAATTCTTAATTGATAGTTAAGTCTCTTAGTTTTAAAATAAGAGATATTTTATATTCAATATTAATTAGAAATTACTTATAACTAAGAGTAAATTGTCATTACAACAAAGGCGTCAGGTACCCTCCTCCCATTTTCCCCCCTCTGTAGTCTATAAAAAAGGTTGGGGTACAAATGTGGATCACTTTTATATTTTCATATGTTCCATGTAAATTCATTTTAATTTAACTCATAATAATGGAATAAATTGCATTATAAATATCGACTTTTAAAGAAACTTATTTATTATGGGCAAACGTGATCTTTCATTACCATAAAAGATGTGTTTCAAGGTACCAGAGTTCAAAATATTAAATACATATGTAGGTTTCATTCATGTAAATATCTGAATATTTTTTAAAAAAAGCTTCCTTTTTCTAAAGTAGGCCAGGATTTTGATTAGCTTGTGCAATCTGGTGTTGTCCAGTAGTTTTTCACCAGTTAAAATTAATATTCAAATGAATAAATCCGTTGTATAAGTCTTGATTAATTGGTTGTTTTGAAATAGGGTGAGATATTTAATGGGTAATAAAGAAATCGCCTTTTAAGATAAAGCACTCCTTATAAGATGGTCAAAGTAATTTTTGATCACTTGTAGGATGATGATTTATTGGAGGTATCGGAATTGTATTATTTCTTTGATGTGAAGTTGATTGATATTTTTTCTCAACTTCCATCAGAAGAACCAAAGATGAGTTAACAACACTTTTATTGAAATATATTCATACATGTCAATTTTAATACATAAATGACTCTCAGACTGTGAATCAATCAAAGGACAACAATCAAAATCAAATTTTAATAATCATTTCTATTATCTTATAACAACCTATCTTATTTACAAACATATGTATGTATGTAAAATATTGATAGCCAGGAACAAATACCCAAATATGTAAAACAAGTAAAATGTCTTGGGAACTTTTGTCCATGTAATTTTAACAACGCATTTATTGGGTAAATAAACGTCACACTTGGGTTTCACAAATAATAATAAGATTTAGATATATTATGAATGAATTGCACCTCCATTGACCTCCTGAATGACCTCCAAAGTCCAGGTATCAAACACTGTTACATTCTTTGATGCTTTAAGCCCTCTTCATGGTCCTCCAATATTTAGCAATGGCACTGATCTTGTATAGAAATATATATTGATAAATAATTTTTGAAAAGTCAATATCAGTGTTTCTCAAACTATGCACCCCAAAGAATAGCTGAGTACGTTTGTTTCATCTATAAGGATAGAAAATAACGCCTTCGCTCAATTGTTGATTTTGTTTATCTCAGATGTGTGGGAACTTTTCAGGCTGTTTAGGCAGATCAGACAAACATTAATATCAATTTTTTTTATGAAAAATAGAATTACTCTTTTTTTATATTGGTCTAAATTTTGATTATTGTATTTTACTAGGAAATCAAAGTATTTTAAATTCATTTCAATAACTTTTTCTTGATCATATATGTGTGTAATTACATCCATGCATCTTATTTCATTTTCATATTTTTAGATATATGTACTTAAAAATAGTGAATGACACCTATCTCCACGTATTTGTCACAATATTAGACGTCATACAAGGCCAGGAATAGAACTCCTATCTCATATGAATTCCATGCAAACTTTCACCTAACTACATACATACATAGGTACATGTAAAACAGCACACTTTGTAGTAACGCCTTGTACTAAAAAGGTTTCCATGCACTAGAATCTTGTATTTAGTGTTAGAAAGGAAGAGATTTGAATGAGTTCATCATGAATAGTTCACAAAAATTATGGATACTTTTTTTGCGTAACTTTTAAGCATTCTTTCTTAGAGGGTAGGAAAACAATGTCTTATTTTGTCCATAAACATCACTTAAATTTAATTATACAAAAATTAAGGCCTATTTTTTCCTAATTTTTAATCATAATCACATAAATCAATTATTACTTTATTTTTATGCTTTTCCACCTTGGTTTTATATGAGATTCAAAATTGTGTTATGTAGTAGCCTTTGAATGAAAAAAAAAACATACTTAGTCACACCATTTTTTCTAAACATTACTTCATTTGGGAGAGAAAATACCCTATTTAGTGGAAAGTGACATTTTGAAGATAAAAATAGCGAAAAAATTATGATAAATAATTATTTTCTTAAAAATAAAAGACATTGAAATTTTTCTCTAAAAAAATGTACATAAATCATTAATAAAGATATATCATAACGTTCTGTTATAATTAATAAGTCATTTATATATGTATATATTTGGTAATTGGAAGTCTAAAAATAAAAAATGTCCACGAAGGATGTTTAATTTAAAAGTAAACAAACCCCTTGAGAAAATTTTCCTAATTTGTGTGAATCAATCAGGCACTTAACTTCAAGTACTTATATAATTAATAACGTATATGAATTAATTTCAGGTGGTTATAAAAAATAAATGAGATTTTTGAAACACCTTTGACATCTTTATTGGAGAATTTATATTATTTTGTTGCATCCTCAATAAACAGAGTTATAGGATAAAAAAATACAATTATTTAATTATTATTTTTTAGATAAAATAAATGAATTCATATATGACTTAATGTAAAGATCCATTCAGACTCGGTCCAAAATGCTTCTTTTTTTCAGTCTAATTCTGAGTGACTCCTTGTAGACCGAGAATCGGTTTACCATCAATATGTTGAAATTTAATCGTTCTCAAACTGTAGAACACCCAAAATTTCGGTAGTTTCACATGCAAATAAGTCACTATAAGACTTGATATGGCGTCGTTATCAAAATAATGTTTACATCTTCCAAATCCCAATGGATGTCATCAATTGTTCATAAAAATATCGAGCCAGATCGGTTTTTTAACTTAGATTTAAATACATATTTTGATATATTATATTATATTGGGATAACGCTCTGGTTGCTGTGTAGTACATTTGTAAATAACAGTTCTAATAGGCTACAGGTTTCTAATATTTGTGTTCTTGAAAATATAGGTGAGCATGTTTAGATCATTTCTGTACTGAGCCGAAATTTTGTTACAACTGTTATTCCCAAGATCGAGATATTCGAATCAATAAAGAGTAATGTAATTTAGAAATACTCAATAATAAGGTCCTTAAAATACTTGCTTTTGTTTTAAAACCCTTGCAGCGAATTTTCATGACACAGTTTAGAACATATAGCTTTTCGATGGGACAGATTAAGACCAACTTTTTTATGAGAGTGATTTTGTTTTTAGAACTGGTCTATAGACCGAAAAAAACAACTCTAATAGTCTTGTAATGATCAAGTATTTCTGGATTAAATTGCAACATTATTAGATACATAGGTTTATAAGTACTTTGAACATTGAAGTACATGGTTTAAAAAAAGTACATTTTAGGTATGTTCAATGCTCACACATTATCTAGTTTGAATTTGCCTAAGAAATGATGAGTCATTATTCTTTAATTATCACTCAAATTTACATAAATTAGTGCTGTTTTGGAATGATATGCCATTAATTCAGGGTTCAATAACAGTTCTATTTTTTCTAGATACTATTTGTCTTAATTTATTTTTATTATGTAATTTTATTAGATTTCATACTCATGAATTAGTCATTGAACCTCTGATTAGATTTGTTATATTGATATTATTCCATTACTTTTAGGGTTTAGATAAATGTACATACTACTATGTGCAAAAAATATCGGGAAATTAGAATATTTTCTTTTTGAGTTCCAATAAAAATAAATGTTTTTGTTTCTAAGCTGGCACTGCTGGCACTGAGACCAATACCAAATTACACGTCAAAATATTCATTCGTATTTGAGATACACGTCCATTTGTGAACAGCTAAAATCGAATTTTTCGTTTTTTAAAATGTCTGAAAGATGATGATTAAAATGCAATTGTGAGAAATGTTGTTGCAACCCAAAAAGTTACAATGAATATTCCAGATTGTCTTTTCTTAAAAATTTTATAATCTGTTGTTTATTTCTCTAGATATTATTACTATAACCCATGATCCGACCATCCGATTTTTTATTTTAATGGCATATCTAAACTCAGCAGTCATTGTTATGTAATCATTGACAAATAAAATTTTTGTTACAGTTTTGAAAATTGGAGAGAAACGTTGGCATGCATCGATGGGGGGCTACTACTTTTGAGGGGGATGAAATGAATTTTGACAGTGAAATAAACTTTTTCTATTCCCATAGTAGTATGTACAAAGTTGGTTGAGTCAGTGAAAGGGAGCCTTAGTCAATACCTACTCTTTACTAAAATTATTATTTAATTATACATAGTTGAGAACGGGTTTCAAAATTGCATCAACCTTACGAGGATCTATTAAGAAACAAGTGGATGACATAATTTATTGTTGTATAGTAATGAATTTATTCCTGGATTAATTTGTACTGATTAAATTGATTCCATAGTACATACATATAGATATGGATCGACAATTTTTCAAAGTGAGACAAGGCAAATATAATACGCCTAATCTCACTAAGGGTTATGATGTTATTATATAGATCGATTTATACATATATACTGAAAATAAACCACTATGTCAAAAATAATCTACCTTATTTTTGAAGAATGAAAGATAAAGAATTGACAAATATTTTTATATATTATTAAAAAAATTATACTCTCGCAGGCCAGGAGTAGCCGACCACTACCTTAGTATAATTCAATAGTATGGAGCACATATTTGATTGGATGGACCAGAATAAAAGTTTCAATCTGCGTCAATTATCACTTATTGGAACTTATTCGGGTACATTTCGGAGTTCTTATATTAAGAATGATGCTTATATTGATGCAATTAGGTAATAGCAATTTATAAGACCCTTAATTTCATTTCATTTTTGGAACTCTTTGATAGTTCAAATAGGTTATTTTAGCCTCTTTCCATAACTTGGTCTCTTAATTTAATATTTTGGACTATTTAAATTATGTATAAATTAAGTAATTCTCAGACCAGGAGCCATGAGCAGTTTTAAGCTTTTATTGAGTTTATTGCCACAAGCTTTGATATATTTCATGAAAAAGGAGGATCGTGTGGAAAGTCTTGAGAGCTCTTGTTTAAATGGGTAGTGTGGGTCAATAAATACCTTTTTACATACCAAAAGGGAGGTTTTCAAAGAGAGGAATTGGAGTTTATATGAGTATATTAACATGATATTGACTCGTTGTGTTTGTGTCGTTTCTTTACAAATGAAGTGGTGTCATCATCTCTTGAGAACACTATGAATAGTTATAGATAAATCACTCAACCTTTTAAAATGATATCAATTGGAACCCTACCCCAAAAAACAACGACTATAACATAGTATCCTTAAAAATGAATTCCTAATTAGAAACAATCTCATTACCAACCATTACAATATAACAAGGGTTTCAAACGATTTTTTTCATTCCAAGAGGCCTTTAAGTATGTAAGTGTGTAGTTCTATCTTGCATGACGAATTTATGGGGTTAGCTAGAAAAAAAAGATAGAGGGAAATACGTCAAACACACTTTTAAAAATCCAAAAACCAGTTTGATAATTCATTCATAGTGTATGAAATTACAATAATCGAAAGGATGATAATAAAATAACAAAATAATAATAATAAAAAATCGATTTAAACCATTCATTTTCATATACGTCACGATTTTTCAATGTGCGTCTATGTATGTATATAGTTCTCCTTATAAATTATATGTATGTATGTATGTAGGTATAACTACTATTCAACTATTCTACAATGATATCTCTTCATTTGTCATGATTTATTTCGTTTCCTTTGACAGATAATTACGGGGTGTTACTTATTTATATTTATAGCTATTGAGGTGAGAGAGCGTGTCCACAATTACTATCTGGTGCCTCTGCATAGTATCTCCAGATTGTTATTTGACAATATTAAATAACACATAATAGCTACTTATAATTGTAGCAAGCTCTAGACTCAACGATATAGAGAAGATTGAATTAAAATTGATTCTTAACGCAGTGGTACCAACAGATATCTTTCTTTCCTTCCTTAAACTCAACATTGTCTCAACATTTTGTCCAACTTCACTTATAGCATATCTACCCAGGGAAAAAGAATAAACCATTTCTCAATATAATAACTAAGAATCATTTACACAGAGTTAAGATTATTATGCAATGACAACATTTTCGAAACCAACTCATGCTTACCTTTCTTTTTTCTGAGAACATCAACTGGAGAATTGCTTTTGATGGCTCCCCCCACAAAAATAAAAACCATCCCAAGTCTTCTACATATTGATAGTAGCTCCCATATTCATACAAAACTAGATAAAATATTCCAGAATCTAGATCAAGCAACTAAAAGGGTGAATAAGATACACCAATACTTCATGGAGATACAAGATCATGTCTCAACCAATAAGTTGTGGAAAAAGCTTTCAAATGTAAAAAATATTAACTACGATGTAGGTCTGATTCAAGGAGTTTGATAGGATTAAAAAGGCAATTTTTGGTTCTATCTAACCCTAATTGTAAAGTGGAGAGTACATTATGTCCCATAAAGTCCTCAAATTCAAAGACAATGTAATCTTTCAGAAAATCAAAAGGTTCACTCGTAGTCAAGTGAGAGGGAGGTGATCCTCTTTTGTCCCTATGTGTTGTTGGGGGAGAGGATGGGGTACTTTCCCCAGAAATTGGACTTAATGTCCTTCATTTATCATAACTTGATGTGAGCATACTCACTGAGTCAGATAAAGTCAATGACTCAGTCTTGCTCAGTTTCCCCCTCCATTCCCACAGTTGTTCATTCTTTAAATGCCTACATATAGAATTATAAGTCTCTTCATGAAAATTACATCCCTAATGCTTGATTTGAACGTACAAACCTTTCATTTCACGTTGACTTACTCTTTATATATATACATATATATGTATATCATTTTGAGCTTTCTCATCGTATGAATAATAATAATAATAATAATAAAACTGCTTTTTTTCCCTCTAGCTTTTTTTTTGACAAAAAAAGTAGGAAATTTGTGAAAACATAGTGTGTGGAAGGATTTTTTTTTCTTCCTTTTGACAGTTTCTTTTTTAACTTCTTTCCTTTCTTTACCAAGAGAAGAAAAAAGGAAAATGAAAATTAGAAAGGATATATTATGGCTGATTTCATTTCATAATAATTATGCCTTATTAACGGTAATTATTATTAAATGCTTTATGATCATTTCAAATGTAAGAGGGAGAATACTACTCATAGTTATATTAACTTTGGTCCTCTTTTTTCGATTTTTCTTCGTGTCTATCACAAATATATGGGACAAACTTCTCTGAAAGAAAGCTTTTCTTAACTATATACATATATTGTTATTTGGAGGCTATAAAAGACGTGTGTGTGTGTGTGCGTAGGTAGAGAAGGGGGGGGGGAGGGAAATAACAACGAAAAGAAAAAGGCTTTCAATCGATGACGTTGTTATATATACATAGATAAATTGTGTTCATAGAGAGCCTCACATTCCCACTAATAGGATTGTGTAATTCAAAGAATAAGGTTTTTAACAATTTTTATTTAAAAATTTTCCCATAATGTTGGTTTTTTCCCCTCGTCCATTCCTAAAGCCTGTGTCTATTGAACTAGAAAGTTAATTATTCCCTGCTACTCCCTCCATAATGATCAATAAAATCAATTGATATATCCATAAACAGCTCTGGAATGAGAGTATGTACTTCCATAAATAGTAAAAAAAAAAAAGGTAAGATGATGGATTAAGAAAGGTTCATTATATTCTCAACCATACGTCAATATGATCAATAGAAATCAACTAAGTGGTTCTATGAAACGAAAGGTATTTTTTACTTAATATACATAGATTACTTAAATCTATATAATTCAGATGGGAGAAAGATATAAACTAACACAGGAAATATTAGTCATAGTAATTCAAAAAAGGTTTGCAACTGTATAGGACACCCTGTTTTCAACTTGAGTATTGACCATCTTTTTCTTGTTGTAGTCACTTCCGTAAAAAGGTCTCTTACCTATGTAATTGGGTATTTTATGTTATAAAGTCTTATTAGAAATAGGTTGTCATTCATCTCTTACTATAATCATAGATTTCTAGCATCCAGTTGCACATAAAATCTAAATGGTTTTTAGCAAACCTAATGCTGAAGAAGAGTTAAGAAGTGTTTTGAGATGGATCTAAGAAAAATATTATTTTAAACAGTCCATTAGATACATATTTCTAAGTGGAAAATGAGGTACATATATCACTACTTATGGAAGGGAATAGCCCTTCAGATTCTTAAAAATAAACATTTTGACCATTGACCCGGTCAGTTTTGAATCCTAGACACTATTTTGATACAAGCTATACTTTTAATTCAAAGTACTCAAAATGTCTAATTTCAGACTCTAAAATTTTCCCTTTACATATAATGCGTTCATTCTAGTACCTAATCATGGATAGAACTGTGAAAAAGAGGGATTCCCAGCAAATTCTATTACGTCATCAGCAGTTATTTTTATGACGTGATATAGTACTGTACCACTATTGTACCGGTATTCTGAACAACACTAGCTGAATAACAAGACAGGTATTTATGTACGAAAAATTAAATAATCAAAAATTATCCATGATGTAAATGATGTTATGAAAATGCCATTTGCATTTGAATCCCTTTTTACAAAATGAATAGCAACACATAAAATGATAAGAAAATAAGACAAATGGCTGAAATACCGGTATAGCCCCTTGCTGGAATGTTGTAGAGCTAAACTCATTTACATAACAAAAACCACTATCACACCTTATTTGTTGTGCTTTACTTAAATATCAATCAGTTATATAAGTAATTACCATGTAGGCTTGAGTTTACTTCTTCTAACATTTACAAATAAACTTTAATTTCATTTCGTGTTATTTGCGACACAGACTTAAGAGTATAGCTACATAACTAAAAATTACCGAATTTGTAATTAGTTTTTTCGTTTAAAATCTAATTTTTTGAGTGTTTGTACACATTTTGTATAGATTTAAAGCAACTTTTGAGTAATACGAAAAACATTAAATTATTTCGAAAACAAAGGTTTTTAGTATTAAATTCGAAAATATGTTTCGAGTATAATTTATATAAGACTATCCAATTCAGAGTAAACAGAATGTAATAAAATCAACTTTGGTATGATGTGTTTAAGCCGTCAAAATTGGCTCACTCAATTCTTTGGTACGTTTATTTTTAAATTTAATAATACTTTTTAACAGTTGTAGCATATACAAATTAAAAATTTAAAAATTAATTATAGACATAAAGTAATAAATTAAATAAATTAATTGGTTTTATTATCTCAAATAAAACTCGTAATTTAAAGCAAAAAAAAAAAAAAAGACATACATTTATTATGACTATTTTGTCAAGATATTTATTAGTATGGGGAGTCTCTCATAGATTGAGGTTCCCCTGTATTACTCTGTCAAAAAGAACCAAAATAAAGCTATTTTAATAATCCATTAAAACAAAATGTATTTAAACAGAGATTATGTGAGCCATATTGAATCCATAAAAAGTTTGGGATTTCTTTCTTCAAAAAAGCAAACAAAAAACACTAATATATATATATATTTATATTTAGCTGTTTAAAAAGTTCCATCCCTCAAATATTTTCAATAAGAGTCTTCATTTATGGTACATAAGTACCAAAATAGAAGTTGAGATGAATCAGGAGCTGTGTAAATGAAAATTCGTTCCGGTTAACAGCTGGTTTTCTTTTGAAGTGGGTAGAACTTGGATACATATGAATAAATATATACATAAATGTACATGTTTATATGGATGTGTACAGCCACCTGAAATATATTATAGATGAACATGGAAAATGTATGAGGAATATATTTTTTTTTCTTTTTTCAAATAATCGATTCACATTTTTCATCTAAAATGATGTGAAAACGATCAAAACATTCATTTATCGGGATCAAACTTTTTTTTTGTCACAATTGAATCCATGTTTCATTGCATATACAAATTTCACGATGATTTACTCATTCATTTTGCAAATCTTCGCTCTAAAGTTATAATTCCCTTGCTTTTACATTTAGTATTTTATAATACGCAACTAGTCTATTTATCTATATTTAGTCTCAGTCAATATAATGTTTTTATCATGGGTAGTTTATAGTTTTGTTGTTTATAGTAGGATGCGATTCAATTGGCCAATTTTTATAAGTTTTCAATTAATCCTTAATCGACCATTGTCGTCGATTATTATCTTACTATTTTATTTATCTAAAAAACAAAATCTTTTCTTTTAAGTAAAAAACGGAATCGACAATTTTTGTTTAGAATAAAGAAATCAGATTACAAGTTTTAATTCCATTACTATTACCAGTGTGGACATTTCTAAAAGTTCTTTCATTCTTAATTAACAGTTTTGACTTTACTAAAATCAATGTAATTTAAGATTGGTGCCATGACTTTTAACTGTCGTTTATTATGAAAACTCACAATCTGAATAAAATTCTATGGTATATTGTGAGACCATATCAAAAAAAAACAAAAAAAAAACTGTGACCATAATTTAAAATCCTCAGAATACATACAAATTCTAAGAATATAATTTGTTTCAAAATTTGAGTAAATATTTTTTTGCCATGGTAATGAAAAAAATAATTATGGAAGAGCCAAAGTGGTAATATTTGGCCTTTTATTTCTGGTTATTTTTACATGGATCTCAAATGTTAATTTAAAGAAAAAAATCGGTAATCTGTTTTTTAACCCCAAAAAAGTCCATACCAATCAAGCCCTATTATATAGTATTATATTGTAGAAACATATACATATAAGTACACGTAACAAAATATTATACTTAGAAAAGGGATATCAATTCATAGTATAGACGGTGTTTTTACAACATATATATATATATATGTATACATATGCACAGAGGAACCTGCCAAGAGAAGGGGGTTTCAAGAGATTCTCACTCAAGGTTCTGTGAATAAAAACATACTCAAAAGAATTTAAATGGTAATTAATCAAAAAATGATGATGAATTACTCTTAAAAGGCAAAGAGGGTTGTGATGTTACTCCTTGTATGTAGTAATATTTTACTTCATTACACATATGTAAATAAATATATCTTTGAAAAGAATTACACTCTTAGTTCTCTACTTCATGGTTCATTGAAAAAGTGTACATTTTACCCATTCAATATAGGTTATATATATATTTGAAACGTCAATACATAATTGAGAGACAAATATAGTCTATAGTGCTTAAATGAGTCCCCTTCCATTTTTAAATGGATTTTAAATGGACAAACGTATTTTTGATGAAGGATCCTTTTTCAAGAGTTCAAATATGACGTATAAAGACTCATGTTTTTTTAAATTAACTTGAAAAGAGAGAGATGAATAGACTTAAATAGTCTATTGATGTGTTTGAAACCTCCTACTCCAAGATTACGGCGGACCAAAAGTTTTGAGAGGGATTTAAAAAGCTTTTATTCAATAAATTTTACATTGTTTATTCAATTTATGGGGCCTTTTTGGGGGCTTATAAAAATTCTAAATTGCTTTCCTGGGATCTTTGAAAACCCCAGTTTTTAAAAACCATTTGTATTTTCCTGTTTACAATGTGTTTTTTTCCTTCTTCTTTGACATAAATTTCTTAATTTATCTTCATTCTTTTACATCTAGCTTTTTTCTCGAATATTCTAAAAGTTATTCTTGATTATTCATTGTTTTGGCTCTTTCTGAACAAGGTTTTCTGCATTATAATTGACCCGTTAACAGGTAAACTCTTTATGGGGACGATATCAAGACATATCTGTATAAAAATTATTTTCCAAACCAAGATTGATCTCGAAAAATACATCACTAATGTAATTGGTATATACCTAATTTGTTTGTGACTCTATCCAATCACACATGTTTATTAGTAGGTAGGATATGCTTAAGAAAGGGACTTTTGTTCATAAAAAAAATACAGTATAGTGATTAGAAAAGGAAAAACAGATGATCTTCTTGTTCTTATTTTAAATTATGACTATTCTTTGTTGTACGGTTGATGGAGAACCATCATATATATTAGGGTATTAATTCAAAAGTACCATAAGTCTCACTCCAACCTTTTCATCAAAAACCCCATCCTTACTCTAATGTTTATTGACAATATTAAATAATACTAAATACGGATAGAAACTTAGAAGACTGAATCAAGTTTAAATTGTCAGAAATGCAGGAAAAGGAGAACACTTTATTCGAATGATTTCTTAATAATCGGAAATTGAACTATTTATAATTGTTGTAAGTTGTCATCTCAACTTTGCAAACTTTAAACTTTAAAATTAACTATCAGGGTGGTGCTATCAACTGTTATTCATATTTATTTTCTTCTTTAAACTCAATATTTCGCCCATGTTTATTTATTAGAATAGATACTTGATGAAAATCTTATTTATAGAGCTCTTGCTCATACATATTTTCATTTAAGTGGTGTGTAGCATCTCTGGGTAGAAGAGTGAGTGCAAAAAGTAACCCATTATTACTGTCGATATGAATTTATGGTTATGTGTTTGTTTTTATTTTATTTTCTCCTTTATCAGAAGCCCATAAAATAAATGAGATGATTCATTTTAAGTTAATTGAAGGGTTGGCATTATCATTTTTCAGGATCTATGAAGATCCCTCATGGGATTCTTTGCCCTTGCCTCCTTTGAGTCTGTCCTCTTTTTTCTTTATTACTTTTTGTAAAATATGCATGTCAAGTCTTTTTGTAAAATAGGCGAACATCAAGAAATATGAGTACATTTTTGAGGGATGGTGATGTAGCCCTTTAATCAGACCTACATCCGAATTCTAAGATGGTTAAGAACAAGAATTAAGGAACCTAAATCAATTTTGTGTTTGAGTGTGTTGTTCAATATAATTTGTTTGAGTCTCCTCCCCATAGTTGAAAGGCAGTAGTTGAGAATGATTAAAAGACGTCTTATACATAGGCTCTGAGAACCCAACCTAAATTCAGGACTGTTTTTACCAAATAGACAATGGAGACAAGTGCCCCAGAAAATGATATGTAAAAAAATAAAAATTCAAAAATATTTTATAAAAAAAAATAATATTATACTCTCAATTCAAATTTAGAAAATAAAAAAAAAATATTTCTACGTTTACTTTTGCTTCATGCTCTGCATAAGGTAAAACTGGCAATACCTGAATTATCCATCTCAAGTAGATTTATTTCATTGTTGAAATACCCTCATCCCTTACTTGAGTCTTTCCCTAATTTTTTGACTTTTCAAAACTTCCACCCCTGGATTTGATTCACGCCTTTAGAAGTGTGCAAGTAAACCAGTCTAAGTTAGAATACTTTTGGCATACAAAGTACTGTTTTTTTTTACAAGACCATCTCCTTTTTTCAGTCATTTCGTGATGAGAGTAAAGCATCTTCAACTCTTAAATTGAAACAACTTTCTATTTCATGATTAAGAAAAATAATACTCTCTCTGACGAAACAATTTATGAGACGAATAATTCTACAAATGTCGAATAGATTAAGGGATCGTTTTTATGGATTGGATTTTATTTTTTGAGATATACTTTATTTATAGTAGATTTTGACACATTTAGATACATTTTGCTGAGTTGTTCAAAGGATTTACTTACGTATGTATGTGTTAATATCAAACAAAAAAAAAAGACTTGCAGAGAATGCTGTCTAGAATAATTAAATTCAAACCGATCCTTTGCTAAAATAATAGTGACTTATGTACTTTATTATTATTGCCTAGGGCATAAAATACAAATAGCACTTATTTTGAGTTTTAAGGTCACCTCTGTAGTGCGTCCATTTAGTACCCTCCCCCACCCACCCCATCTGTTCATTCAAACATGATACTAATCAATATGGTTATAGGTAAGCTAAGTTCTACATTTCAAACAAAGCGGTACTAGAAAGACAATAATATTAAAGTCATAGTATGAATATATAATATTTTATTATATAACTGATGCGTAAGTGAGTTGGTTCATAATTCTACGTATATAACTAGTCTAGAGCTATACATATGTAGACAAACTGTACAATACATACATATATGTACTTATACAGCAGTCTAAAATATATAGAATTGTGCATTTCTGTTGATATAATACGACACACGTATCCAGTGTATACATATACATATATGTGAGCATTGATAATTGAGTCTGCGTTGAAATAAATTAATACAAAACCCGAGACATAAATGGGATGATCTCCTGTTTTGTATGTGTTTCTTGTCTTTTTCTTTTCTTTACTAGAAGGAGTACTCCTTAAAAGCAGTGCTTCAAGTTTATATAAGTATGAATACATATTTATTTATTAATAAAAGCCATTCCTATTGGAGTCCACCTTTTCTTAATATATAATTATATAAATAATCGTTAGTGCGAAGTTGGAAGTTGGAACCCTGACAAAGAAGCTTGTTCAACATAAATAGTAGAACAAAAAAAAGGAGAAAACATGGACTGATTCCTTCTCAGAAGATATTTTAAAGGTGAAAAGGATTAGATTTGTAAGTTGCTACTATTCAAGGAGCTGAATTCTTTTTAACTCAAGGATCTGTTTTTATATACATATATAAAGGGGGGACAAACCATGGCATTGGAGCTACATCAACTCTTAATCCTTAGGTAAACATCTCTTGAAAAAAAAAAAAAATTAAGTATGTAAGTAAAAAAATTTTCCTCCTTCAAGAACCACGAAATAAAAACTTTTTAAGTATTATAAAAGACAAGGATTAGATAATCATGTATGTACAGTAATACTTTGGGTTGGAAGAATCAAACATACCTATATTCAGTATTTCAGATAACAAGGGATGGATTTATTAGTTGGTATGGAGTTTTTCTTCTTAGTTGACTCCTCCAAAATCTTACCCACATAAGATTAGTGCCAAGGCAAAGTAATCTGAGGCCCTAAACAATGTTTAAATTAGGGGTTTCTTAACCACACATTAAGGAGGAAAACCTGAAAACATATCCGCACTCAAATGGAAATATAACGACCCTTGTTCTTTTAAAAATTTAAAAGGTTAAAAATTGTAAATTGATCGAACGTTTCATGGATTTTTGTCTGATCCGGCTCCATATATACTGAAACCTTTGGATTTGGGCATATACCCCCAACTTTGTCCATGTCTACAAATCACACCTCTCTCGAAGTGTCCTTTTTCCCCCAAACATGTCCTCTTTTTATATCTTGTTGTGAGTCTTTGTTTTAAATTCATGAAATGTCCGGATTTTTAAATTTTTACGTCAGAAAGAACCAAAATCAAAATGATATTTTCTAAAATATAACAAACAATATTCTTAAGTTATATGAATTTCAAAATATGAACACACGCACTCCTAATACCGACCACATGTATTTTTTCTTTTAAATTAAAATATAGTCTTCTTGCAACTACATAGAGCTCAACTTATTTCACTCCATCCATGAATGAACACATTTCCCATATCTCCCCTTGATTTTACTTCTAAAGACCTTCAAAAATAATAATCTACATTTCAAGAATATAAAATGAAGATAGTAGTACCTTTGCTTTTTACATGAACTGATTTCTAAAAACATTCAAAGGCCCACTTGACAAGAGACATATTGATTATAACAAATTAATTAGTTAGTTAGTTGTGTGTTTTTTTTTTTAGAAACTATTTACATAGTTCCCTGTTAGTTTTTTCTCAAAGGGGATCTTTCTCACAGTTCAAGGAGTTCACTCTACACATTTTTCTACAATCATATATTTAAATACAATGTACGTATGTATGTATGTATATAAAATTACTTCATTCTTTTTTAAAGTGTGTTATTATGAGATGGAAGAAGTCGAAAAGGATTGAATGATGAGAGAGAGAGAGAGAGGCAGGGAAAGAGAGAGAGAGAGAGAGTTATGAATGATGATGAAGGCAGACGACTGCCAAGGGTAAATCACTTTCACCCTCCCTCCCTTTGCCTCCTCCTCGTCATTTATGCCTTAATCCATAATACTTATATAACTTATATGTTATGTACACATACATACATACATATAAAGATAGATAATAATATATTCAAACAACAGTTTTGTGTCTGAACATACATAGAACAATCATCCAATCCTACATTTTAAACAAAATAAAATGTGACGTACTTGCTCAAGTGCAAAAGTCTTCCACCCCCTTCACATGCCTTGAATGGCTTATAAGCTATGCTACATATTATATACAACAACAGAGTGTGGGAGTTATTTGGGCCCATGAGCTGTCAAATACACACACACATATATATAAAAAACATGAAGGGAGAGTGGGTAAATGTTTGAGAGTAAGAGCTAAGCGGCTTGATCTATATGAACGTTGACATAAGCTGTCATTAAGCTATTATTATTATTTCAAGCGCAAGGAGAGAAGGAATTTTGTAAAGCTTTTTCCTCTTCTGATTGACGACTACTACTTCTCTAGTAGTAGTAGTAGTAGTAGAGACGTATATCATTATCATTATTATTATTATATTATTTCTATGTACTAGAGTATATCATTCCAGCTGCTTCTGCCTCTTTTGCTCCCAACTTGTATGTTGTATGTATGTATACTTCGTATTCACTGCTCCGTCTCTGTTTTGATATCTCAGTTATTTTTTATAATGCTCTTTATCAAATAAACACGCTCCTTTTTATTATTTTTATTGATATTACTACATAATATTACATAGTTTTATTCGTCTGTTTTATGTATGTACGTAGCTATATATAAATATATATTTACATAGGTGTAAACATTCATACAATGACTCTTCTCGACATTATACTTGAGTATAGCCCCATGGATTCAAGCTGATTCTCAAAAGCAAAAATAATATACCAATACATTTTGTTATGCAACTACTAAATGGTTAAAAATAATCATATACATACATATATAAGCGCTGTTGTTGTTTGTGTTTACAGGACTCAATGTCATTGTGAGGCCTCTCTAATTTAATAGGTCCTTGAGCAAAAATTGAGTTCAACAAATTACGTATCGTCATCAAAAGTCAATAAGTTATTTATTTTAAAATTGTGGAACTGGATTTTAAAGTAACATCCCTTGCTTATTTGTTTTTTGGTATTCCGTTGTGGTTCTCAATAACCATTTTTTGAAGGTTTTATTGGTCTCATCTGGGTCACAATTCCTCAAAATCTTGATTTCTATCCCTAATAGTTTAGTTTGGTCTTAACATACGTAGTCTTTGTCCTCTAAAGTCTTTGTAACGTATTAGTCTGTGATGAGGTAGTCTTAGCCTCAATACTGCCTACATATCACATTTAGTGGCCTAAGGGAGCTAGTAATAGTATTTCTTTCTAGAGGGCCCCAGTTGCGTACAATCCTCTGATTTGGAGCAACATAACTCTGATCAGTTCTCTCTATTCCTTGTGATGAAAGGCTCAAATGCATTTTGGATTTATTTGTAAAACAAAACAAAAAAACAAAAACTGTTCTTTATAAATGTAAGCCACTTGTGTCTAACTCAGTTGCTATAGATTGTTTACAACAGTGTATTGTAGTGTACTTCATTTCATTCATTACTTCAAATTGATTCTAAGATGTGATCTGATAAGTAGGTTTTTTTTGGTTAAATTTCTTCTGTTTTACATTAGCATCTGGCCCTTTGAGAAAAACCATTATGTTCATGTAACTCTAGGTACAATTAAACTTAACACTTTGATTTCCTTCGTTTCTTGAGCTTTCATAGATGTACATTGCTTAAGATTTTAGAAATTTCTTGATCTGGAAAACAATTGAAAGAAATTATCTTTATTTTCCTTTGTATTCTAAGTAAACATTAATCATTTATAATATATCATTCATTCAATCATCTGGAAGGAGATAAAAATAGATGGAGGTGGGGGGGGGGGGGAGGTTATGCCCTCTTATAAATTACGCCCTTAATACTTCAGAGATGATTCTATGTGTCATTTTGGAATTTATTTCTGTGGACTTTTATAGTTTTACATATATGAATATATGATAGGACAAACAAATTAAATTATTTAAGATTATACTGAAGTCTATGTGTATGAGTACTATTTTACATCAACAGAGTCCGGGAGTCTTTGAAATATTCCTTAATGAAATGACTAATATCTCATATTCAAAACTAAAAAAAAAATCCATAAAGAAACTCTTTTGTTTGCTATTGTTTTTTGTGTTTTTTCTTCTTCTTCTAAACTTAAGTGAATCATATTTGCTGGCTATCTGAAGTTCATGATTCACACAATGTGCTTTTTTTCGTTTTTCTTTTTCTTCACCTAAGGAGGTACTTTTTTCTAGCATTATTTATATGAATAATTAAGGCTGTCCCATTAGAAATAAGCAATAAAAATAAAAAAGAGGGAAAAAAACTATAATATTTTTCAAGAAAAAATCAAAATTTGTGAAAGCAATGTAAATATATATATGTATACTTGTATATGTAGTACAGAAAGAAAAAAGTGATATTTCCGAGTTTCAATAACTTTTTTAGTATGTATAACACACTAAATACGTATGTTAAAGAAAAAATGTAAAGGTCAGTAAAGTTTATGAAACGAAAATTACAAAAAGTAAAGAATAAAAAAAACGAATTCAATTGCGTTGAAATGTTAATTTATTAGAGAAGTAGCTCAACATTATTTTTACACTTTATTAAATTTAATGATTTACAACACATTTATGCAATATATTTATGTATATAAAACATTGCTTTATGAAACAATTGATGAAGTATAATTCATCAATTATTTCATTTTTACATTAATAATAATTATTCTGTATGCAGAATTAATGTACTGAGTGTTAAAAATTAAAGATTTGATCATAAATCAACGGCTGATTTTATTAAACTTTTTTTAACTAGGATACAAATTTTGGATTTTCTCTTTTCAAAAATATATTTGAAAAGAAGGGGTATTGACCCATTTAATATACATTTTAAAAGTACTTTTTTGAGCTATATAAAAAGGACCAAAACTGAGATTTAATATAAAAAATGAAAAAAAAAAAAAAAAAAAAAAAGTTAGAACAGTTATTTACATAAAAAATAATAATATCAAAATTCAGCTTTTATTTTTTTAAGAGCTTACATCAAATCCCAATCATCAATAAAATAGCAGAGAGTTCCCAATTTAAAAATAATACGAAGATAAATCCATTATTAAAAGTTATTTATTTTTAAAAAGCCTGATCATGAGAAAAATTATAACTTTCCCGAAATGGTCAATTTTAAGCTTCTGTTAGATTATTTTTACTCGGATTTTAATGCTGAATTTGAAAAAACAAAAAAGGAATCGGTCGATGCAGCATCAAGTATCCATGTTCAGACTTGGTTTTGACCGGATGTACTCCATATATTGATACACAAAGCTAAGGAAATTTTTTTTGCGAACAATATGCAAAAAGTAACTTTTTTTATGCTAACTGACTGAGTGTCAATTAACATATATGTAGTCCATGATGTAAGATCTCCTCTCATGACTCATGAGGAGAAATTAGCTTTGTATACATACATACATATAAGTATGTACATAGAGCGATTTAGCATCCATGTTTGTATGTGTTCGCTGAGCTGGGAAATTATTGATTGTCCTTTCAATATGGATTATGTAATCGACGTCGCTAAATACACTTTTGACGTATTATTAAAAGAAATAATCGTACATACATATGTACTATGTATTCATTCCTATCTACACGAAATCATTTGGCATTTCGTTCATCAGAGACTCCAAAATTGGTCATGACATTCAGTCAAATGATGGATGATATAGAAATGTTAATTGTTGTTAAATGTATGCCGTATATTATTTTTACACACTAAATACTTCATTGGAGTCTGTTTTTATGCGCATAGTTAATAAATATTATGTAAAAATATCCTTTTACCCTTATTTTTTAGCATTTAATTAAGTAAAAAGTACCCTTTGTGCTAACTACCTTGAAGGTTAGAGACGGAAAAGTTTGTCATCATTGGTATTTATCAATTCAAAGAAAAATGATATTTTTGGTTATACATTTTTGAATATGATGTATGTATGTAAATAACGAACTAAACTTATTTGAAACATGGTCATTGATAGTTAATAGTCTAAACAAATCTCTTTTTTACAATCCATACCACATCCATACTCAAAAAAACATATTGTTCTATAATAATTAATTAAATATGTACATATTTAATAACCAATTAGTTGAAATGTAAAAATACTTTATTGTTGAAAAGGTTTTTTTAAACATTTAAAAAATGGTTTCAAGAGTTTAATGTTTAGTTATACACCTCTATGACTACATAGAGAGTTTATTTAAGCTTCCTTTGATAGAATAAAATAAGGTCTTTATTGGAATTAATTAGAGTTTCAAGAACTAAAGTTTCACATATTTATTTTCAAAATATGTATTTAAACACATTTTATTCTCTTATGACCATACATAAATGACCCATTTTCCATCTTTAATGTTCAGAAACTGCCTTTTTAATGACTTTTTTTAAATAATATTCCTCGCCTTTCACCAAATTGACTAAAAGATATGTCTTATTGAAGTTCAGTTTCTGTAACTTCGATGCTTAAAGAGTTGTTTCATCATGTGAAATAAATCTTATAAAGAACTTTTAATGGGCTCTTATTCTAATAGGGATGGGCATTTTGTTGAGATATGTGAGTGTGTCTGCAATTACTATCTGGTACCTCTGTTTCAATTTATTAGCTGATTGTTATTTGACAATATTAAATGATACTCAATAATGAATACAAACGGAGAGAACTGAAGCGGATTTGAATTATTAAAAATCTAGGAGAAGGGAAGACAGACAATTCTTATCAATTGGAAATAGAACGTACATATATGTATAATGAATTGTAGCAAGTTATTTCTTCATTAATGTAGAGAAGGCTGAATTAAAATTATTCATCTTGGCGTCAGTCCCAACTGATATTTTTCTTTCCTTCCTGCAACTCAACACTTTGCCTCTGTCTGCTCACTTATGGTATGTGCTCATATGATGTTAAATATATAATACATTTATATTACTGTTCAAAAAATAAGTGGGATCAAACAAACTTTATTTAATCATCGAAATTCATTAAATTCCCCTCAATGTAGCTCCTCCTCCCTGATGCAATGCACATCTACCAATGTCTTGTTTCAAGTTTTCGAAACAGTAACAAACTTTTTGTTAAGTCACAGATTACAGAACAATAACTGCTGAGTTTAGATATTATGCCATTAAAATTAAAAATCAGATAGTCGGATCTTGAGTAATGGGTTATGTATCTCTAGAAATAAACCACGGATTCTCAAAATTTCAAAAGAATAGTGTTTGGAATATTCATCTCAACTTTTTTGATTTCAACAACATTTCTCACAATTGCATTTTAGTCATCATCTTAAGATATTTTAAAAAACGAAAAATTCAATTTTAACTGTTCACAAAAGGACGTGTATCTCAAATACGAATGAATATTTTGACGTGTAATTTGGTGTTGGTCTCAGTGACAGCAGTGACACCTTAAAAAGAAAAACATTTATCCTTATCGAAAAAAATTAAATTCAAATTTCTCGGTATTTTTTGCTCATTCTATACGAGCTAAGGTTGAGGACCCTCTAAATTAGACTTACCCCTCCACTGGTCTTAGTCTACCCATGTAAGGTGAGGCCTGTTTGGAGGAGCCAAGTAAGGATGGTAACTACGGAATCATCACTTCCTAAAATATTTAATAATGCCTTGCCAATATTTTTAAATTTAATGCCGGACACTTGTCAGCAATGCGCCTTCCACCTAAAACCGGCACTACTTATAGGGCACTTATACAAAAACCATTCAGTTTATCATGACTAAACATCCTGATTATTACAATTTATGCATATTTATAGGAAGCAAAGCCTAATCAGTTTTAGCTTATGTGTACATGCTTTCCCCATACAGATGCTCTTTGTAGTCCAAAACACGAAGTTATTGCGTAATCGTATTCTTACAATTTGTCTTTAAAATTTAGTTTAAGAAAAATGAAAGAAATTAAATATTTAAATTGCTATTTTATAACATATCATTAATGCCTTAACGAGAAACATTTTTCTTTTGAAAGAATACAAATTCGCAAGAGAGAACATTAATTCAAACAAATAAAAAAGAAAGCCGAATAAATATACTGAAAACAAATCGAACTCACTCTTGACTCTAAAAATATGCATATATTGTATGTACTTGCCTTTGATATGTTTTTCTTTCCCTTCTTTTTTTAATTATCCTACTCTCAAATCTTATTAGATGCTTGCACATTAAATTCAAAATAAGATATTGGTCAATTAAAAAAAATAATAATTAAATCATTTCTCAGATATAAAAGTTATGAAACAAACACACAATTTATGATTTTAAAATAAAATGCTGTTTTAAAGTAGAAAATTTTGTTTCTTGCTATTTAACAATTTAATGGACTTTTGATTAAAAAAGAAAAAATAAAGTCATAAAAGTATTATTTTTGATTACATAAGGATGATGCGTCTATAAAAATAAGGAAAAGTAATATCATGTGATTGTCTATGTATTACTATGGGCTAATTTGATGGGGACCCATGTCACCTGAAATTCTAATCAAATATATTCAATGCATGTACTGATTAACATTGATTTGTTGACCCCTACAAAACTTGTTGGTATGTTTCTTTATAACTTGATTATTCCTGACATGCAATCCCAATGGGTCTATGAGGAATTAATTTGCTAGGTCCAATTAGATTGTCATGGCATGAATAATAAAGGGAAAGGCGTTTAATGGTACAACATGTCAAAAGTTAATCGACACCTTATTTTGTATAAATTTCGAAATAGTCATTCTGAGCTGATGGAATGTACTATTTGAACCAAAATATATGTACATATATAGAAAAGACTTGTACAATTGTAGCTTGAGGGATTCAGACTTAATAAGAAGATTGCATTAATTATACCCACGAATATGGAGCATTTTTTTGCCTTAACAATGTTTCAAAACCCTTTCACTACGTCATGACCTGACTAGGCAAGATTGTTAATAATTAAGTTCTATTATCAATACAAAATCATTGCAAAGTCAATATGTTGTTCATGATACTGGTTTAGTATATTTTCTGGATCCACAGTTTAGATACCCATAATCATTTCATAAACCTAAAATACGTCGATACTTATAATGAAAAGTTGCTTATTACATAGCTATATTATATACTTATAGTTAACAAATAAGTTGTTTCTTTAAATTGTAATGAGATCGTTGTACATATATATATATTATATATATATCAATCTGTATCTTTTGGACATCAATAATGGTTAGACTCCTTATCAATTTTTAAATTTTTGCATGTCCTTCCCTGTTTGCATAAACATAAATGCCCTCTGTTATCCTAGGTTTGAAAACGCTAAATTTTTCACAGGATGTAAATCTTCAAATGCCTGTATTTAAAATGAATAAAATGCTTCATTTCAAGATTAATTCTAATTTTTGTATAAAATAAAGACTTTGTGCCCGTATTATTGTTCAATAGTCTCACTTCGGGTCTGATAATCACATCTGCAAGCTTTTGAAAAAAGAAAATAAATATGTTGAAGGGTGGAAAATTTATTAACAAACTAGTTAATTAATTAATTATAATCAAGGTTAAAATTTGTTGCAGATAATGAGGTAACAAAATGTCTGCATATATTCTTCAAAATGAATGTTCTATTGAAATCATTCTCCTCTGTTCCTTTCAATACACTACCCTATATATAAAAAAGTTTGTCATTCTCTTACTGAGAGGAACAAGTTTTCAATACTTGATTACCTTTCACTCTTGTGAGTTTTATGTTTATCTACAACGTTCACAAACTCAACAAGTTGCAACTCTTTATTGTTGTTGTTGTTTTTTGCTTTCTAATATTTTTTTCTTCTTTTTATACATAGACACGAAAAAAATGCTGTTTTTTTTTTTTATTTTTTTGCAGATTTATTCAATAGGGTTTGTTTTTTAAGTTTTTAAGAAAAAGAAACAGTTTTCAAAAGATGATATGTATTTTTGGTCTTATAAAGTAAATAATTTGACATTTATTGATTACCAAATAATGGTTTTTAAAGGTATACATACATAAATATAAAGGGAAATGATGTTCGACCAAAAGAAAGAAAGCAATCATTACTTTTCCCCAAGGTGCCGTTTAGTGTCTGCATCCCTTAAAAATGAAAATAATAATGTGCCTACACATAAACATAGATTGTTTATATGGGTATATTATACCACATTTATGTAAGTATATCGTGGGTCTCTCATTTATGGTTTTATCATGATATGAATAGTTGAACGGTTCCTTTGATTGTCATAATTATAGGAATCATTGAAAATATTTGGCAGGTTGACACGGAACAAGGAATCCCTTAATGGCTATTCATCATTTTAAAATAGATAGGTTGAAAACTTACATGTTAGTAAAATAACTTTCCAGTGATATGATACGACAACATAAAACTAATCTAGGAAAAGTTAAAAATTGATATATTAAATAATCATTTTGGACCTAAAATATTGAAAACAAGAGGAAAAATTAGAATATTCATCCTAAAGCTTTTTCATGATAAATGAATTTATCTTTTAATATAATTAATTTAGTTCATTTTGCGAATGTTTGGTCCAAAGTCTGTTGTTTATATATTTATGGGTTTTTTTTTTGTTGAATACCTATACTGCTTCAATTGCTATGAAAAGCAATGTTAAAATTTGTATTTTTATTCCTTTTTTTACATATAAATGAATAAAATTGCTTGTCATTTTATTTGACTTGTTGAAATATCTTCATTTAAAGAAAATGTTTTAGACTGTTGTACCACAAATATTTTCCATTTATTTAGAGTGACAAATTCTTTAGAGTAATTTACCAATACTTAACTCCCCTTTCCTACACTTAAAATATCTCCTTACAGCTGTTTTTCTTCTTTTTAAGAAAAAAAGCAACATTTGGATATATGTTAGAAAGCTATGGTTCTCAGATAGAAGGAATTTTAATTTATTTCTAAATAATCTCTTCTATATATTGAGAGACTTGAAACGATTTGCCTTCATATTAAAGCATAATTCCAACTTTCTTTGTCATAATTATTATATTAAAAAAAAGGAATGAGAAAAAAAGTATATTCCTAGTGAGATAGAATTAGTAATTCCGATGAACTCTTGAGTCATGAAACACGGATGTCGCTTCCTGAGAAATGAAGTATGTATTTATAAAATATAAAAGAATATTCAAGTACAGAAAGGTAGACAGGAATAAAATTCATTTAGTAATTTATAAACTGGCATAGTAACAGATAGAAATGTTCCATCATGGATTATTTACACATTGATACCTCGGATTATGAAGAACATCCGTTTCTCGAACCCAAAATTCAGCGGAAATGTGCGTCTATAGAGTAAATTGACAGTCCTTTCATGACAATAATAATTAACATTTCAAGTATGAAAATTTTTATATTTTAATTCGAGTCGTGATTCGAGTAAAAAGACTTATAGTTTAATGAGAGACTTAAACACGACTCGAATATAAAGATTACTGGAATCCAGGCGACAGGAAATTTATCATAAAGCATGTCAGTTGGCAACCTGTAAATTGTGATTGACTATTTTGAAGATTCAAAGTTCAGCAGCTCGACATATGTTGTGTCTTTCACTGCTTACATACTTTTCCTAACATCACCTCCGGAAGGGTTTTTACAATCATTGGGATGCCAACAATTTTCACATCGCTGGTCATTATCATGAATATTAAGTCTAAGTCTTGTAAGTTGAGCTCGAATGGAGTCACAATTTTTTTCACTTTGAGTCACAAGGTGAATCTGAAGTATCATTTCAATTATACTTATGTGCGACTCAAGTCCGAGCACATAGCTCTGTCTTTATGACATTATTTCATTACTAAAGTTGTCAAAAAAAAATAAAGAGAAATTCCCGGCGTGTAAGGAAATCACCCTCTTAAAAAATAAAAAAAATCCAAAATAGGGACCAATAGATAATGTCATTTAGTAAGGAGTGTGTTTGCCTTTAATGAGTTGAAAATCAGAACAAATATACTGCAGATAACCAACTAATTAGATTTTAGATTGGATTGGCGCTTGTCGGGAATCCCTCTTTTAGACAATTCTCATAATTACGATCATCTACATGAAAAATACAAAATAAAGTTGACAAAATTAAATAATGGTTAATAATATCACATGGTTTAGGATCACATAAAGTACAAAACAAGTAGGTTATTCTTTTGGGGGACGGGAGATCGGAGATTCCTTGACCGGATTCAATTCCATTCATCTAATAAATACCTTTTAAAATTGAATTTATTATAGATATTTATTCATTGTAAATGTAAGTGTTGTACATATATCTGGTGTCACAATGCCAAAAAGATAAAGTAGAATAAGTCGTCTCTTGACCCGTTTTGTTTTCTTCAATTTATCTTATGACGTAGTAATTCTTTTATATTTTAATATATGTATACATAGGAACACTTCTTCTGAAAAGAAACGATGCAATAATAATTCATTTTCCCATTATCAATATTGATTAAAATGGGTTCGTGGAATTTGATAAACACATTTTTGAGTTTGTATGAATAATTATTACTCATATCATTTTCATAATATAGGTACATACGTAATACATATATTAATAATTTTATATAAAAAATCAAAACAAACTCTGAGTATGTTTTGAGTGATGAAACAGGTTTAATTTGAAATTCATATAATATAAATATATATAACTTGCCTTGGATTAATTACGATGTATTTCATATTATTATGTTGTTTCGTAAAATATAAACGCATTTACATGTACACATTCCTTAAGTAGCTTTGAGTAAAAGCTCAAATCCCTCAATAAATGTTTTTGTAAGATAAAAATATAAGAACAATTATGTATGTATAATCGGTATGTATGTTTGTATCTATTCCCCCCCCCCCCCCTCTTCCTCCTTGACTTCAAATACCCCTCTAAACACTTATAAGAATGAAGACTCACAGCAAATTCCTAGTACGTGTTTACTTTTCAATATAAAAAAAAACATGAAGAATCTAGGAAATTCCCTACTAAAAATAACATTTTTGCGGAAAATAATTTACCAAAAGAATGAAAAGTTCTTAGAGGAAGAATATGTGAGTGCACAACTAAAAGAGACAAGAGGAGGGGCTCTCAAACTGAAAGTCATAGCCTCTAAGTGAACGCTAAATGAATTTATAATAAAATAAAGGTATTTTCTTCTAATTTATCTATCATTTCATTTATTCTTAATTCATGGAATGAAAAAGGTTGAGAGCAACTGAACTATTTATTGAAAATCACAAATTAATTATGTTTTCACCACTACAGCAACAACAATTCTCTAATCAAACTATCCTTCCATTGCCTCATTATACCTTTAGCCACCTTTAAATAAACATCAAATGTTTTGATAAAGTCGAACTTAAAACAATAACCTTAGGAAATAAGTCTATTGACCTTTTATTTTTCTAATTATAATTGAGACTTGAATGGAAAAGGAAAATCAACTATCACAACAAACGATAACAAGGAGCAGAGTGTATGTATGAAAATATCCTGCACATACCTAGAACATAGTGTGGTAAAAATTGAAATTATATATTGAGTAAGGGTCTATTGTTATAGCAACTTGGTATAAAAATGGGAGTACAAAATGTCTTTGTAGATTCCCTAGAAAAACTTAATTGTTTATGTGGTCAAGTGGGAATGACAGAAATGCTATAAACATGTTTGAAGTAGGAATGGATGGCCCTTGGCTTGAGATACAAGTTTAAACGACTCTTCTACGTTAAGCACTATTCACAATTGGCCAAAACAGTGTCTTAAAAGGGAAAAAACAAAAATTTACTCCCAGTTGGGTATTTGTATACGTATGCATGTAGATAGACTTGAAACACCGTTCTCTTTTGTCCGGACATGTTTAGGTAAATTTTTATATATTCAAGAAATGTCCAGAGTTATTTTATAAGAGTAAAGATCGAAAAATATACATATATTGTATAAAGGAGACAGGATCAAAATAATCTTTTATTAGCCTCTACACCATAAAACCAACTCCGATCAAGCCAAGTGTCCTTTTATATATATATATATATATATTCCTGACCTTGGAGTGCAATGATTAAAAACTCCAATATTTCTGTGTAATGTAAAATATATTATTTCTCTAAAATAATGACTAATCAGATATCACAATGGTATAAAAACAACAACGACTCTTATTATTTTTTTGTCAGCAGTGGATTTGTCGACTCTCACTCCTAATTGGTGTTCTGAGTGTGAGTATATTTGTTGAATACAAACTAAATCGTGATAAGCTGTGAATACCTATACAATTAAGTAGATTATATTCCAATGGTTGGGTAGAATGATATCATTGGGTCATTTTGCTTCTTCTTCTTTTTTGAAGATGAAAGGGTGAGATACATTTATAATGGGGAATAACGTCTTTAAATTTCTATGTGTCGTTGGTATTGTTGACGGACAAGCACAAATCTCTACCATGGATGAATTGATATCGTTTATACTGTCAGTAGCATTTTGTGTATACCTACAAGTTTAACAAAAAAACCACTTCTGTGCCTATGCATCCACAAAATGCAATCATGATCCGTCCACACATTGAGCAACTCGGGCAATAAAATAAAAAGTGAAAAAAGTATCAGTTAAAATGTATGTTACTTTTCATGTTAGTTTCATACATATATGTACATATGTACGAATATATTTAGTTTGAGGAAGGAGGAGGTCATTCACCTTCTTTAGGTGGATCCGTTTGTATCTAGGTACAAGCTTTATCATCATTACTTTAGGCAGTTTTTTAGTATACATATGCCTATATGTATGTATGTACATATATTACATTCGTCAAATGGATTCGATAGGACTCATGAAATATGTTTTCATTGTCTTTGAGCGATGGAATATGTAAACTATCAAGTTAGAAGTTTCGATTCAAGCAGATAGCTTCTTTATAGCTAAAGAAGTCTCAACTTTTATTGTTCAATGCTATTTTTGAAACACTCTTGTAAATGTGCATATATATATATATATATATATATATTTATATATTAATTAAATTCCCCTTTTAATTAGAGCAATTTGACATTTAATGACTTGAAATTAAGTGTAATTGTAATTCTACTGACTAACTAGAGCTCCAATACTCTTAAATATGTAACAACTTTATAGCATGAGTGTTGATCAGCCTTGTGTTGTTAAGTAGAGTAGTGGGACTAACATACCAGGGCTTGCTCCTAATCGTCGTCAACTTACATTTGTTTATGAACGACATAAATTAAATATACCCAGCTTCTGCATGACCAATAACAAAAACAAAAACAAGCCAAAGGAACAAATGAAAAAGTGAATCATAGGTAGATACGACATGGGACTTATGCCTTAGTTTATTTTGGCTCCATGGTGATATGTTTCTACACTCAAATGAGAGGTAGATAAGAATTCAAAGAATGATGAATGAAATAAGGAGGGATTCAGTAGATAGGTTAGCACATGGATACGTAACTTCTTTAGTTGCTTTGACCCGTCGTTTATTGCAGGGTCACTCATAGGTATAATGACCACACACATAATGATATTTATATATAATTGTGTACAAGTTGGGATTTGTACAAGCAGATTAGACAAGTTGCAATTTGTACGTTTCTATTTTACTTAATCACAATATACATACATACATTGATATAATAATTTCAGTTTGATTTCAATTACATTTACTCATTTATTACTTAAATATTTGAAAGTGATGAATCTTCTTAATGGTCACATAATATTTTCATCCCTAAAAATAAAAATTAAACACTTGATAATATTATATTGAATACCCCATGGAGTTTCGATCATTGAAGTATATTCTCCATCACAAGTACCTCGAATTCGGCATTTAAAATGCTTCATCTCATTTTTTTATTGCAATTTTTAAAATCCACTTATCCGTATAAGTTACAACTTGTACACAACATGTAATATATGTTTATATATATACATATATATATATATATATAGAAACGGTTTTCTTTGGTAGGTATAACAATTAATAATTGCACGTATTCATTTCAGGAAGAGGGAGGGCTTAAACTGGTTTTTTAAGAATTGATATTACAATTATACATATCGTACTATTAATAACTAAACGCTTCTGCATAGTTTTTACTTATGCAGTTATAAATTACAGGTCAATGAGTAATAAGCAACTGGGTCGACTCTATGTGTATACATATATGTATGTACCCAAGTCAAAACATGAAGTTTTATTTTCATTCCACCTTGTTACACATTCCTAAGTATGGATGAACTTGTGTTTGTGAAACAATGATATAAGAATTGCATCGATTATTATGAGTCAACATGGAATGCTTCTTATTACTTCATGAAGAAGCCAGGTGTTGTTTTGATAAACTCCAAGATGCAAAGTACATGTAATGACGATATAAATAATTAAAGGGACATCTTTATGTCAAAACTAGAGACTCAAATGTGCTTGTATAAAAAAATTATGGGTTCCAAATGGGTTATTTTAAAAGGTATACATATGAAACTTGACTGCCAAAAATAACTACGTGCATGCCTATTTTTGTTAGTTATGCAATTGTAAAAAGTCTGACGAAATTATGCACTAATTTTTAAAGTTGTTGAATACCATCAGATTATGCAATCATGAAGAGTAATTTGGACACAAGGCATATTCTTGAAAATATGTTTAGTTTATGGTTTACATATGTAAAAACTTTATTTCAACTCGAATTAATTAGACTTATTCAATAGGTTGTTCGGTATACCAAATTATTGGTAGTGTGACAAGACAAATAAAAAGAATCTTCATTGCATTGCATACATGAAGATGTGAAGGGCCCTATCTCAAGATATATATCAGTTTGATGAAGAACAATAAATCTCATGTAATGAGAGAAAAATACAGCTAAACTTGGGCATATACAGAGTCTTTGATTATTTTTTCGACTTGAAACGATGATTCAATCATATAGTAACTTACCTTTTGTTTTTAATCGTTCATTTTTAAAGGCAAACTACAACAATTTAGATACTCTTTTAGTAAGAAGGATCTCATAATTTTGGATAAGAAAAGGTACGCCCTCTTATAGAGGAAGCAACAATCACTCGGGAAATAAAATAAAACAGGGATATCGAAAAGTATAATGAATATTTAATAATTCCCCAATATGATAAAGTGGAGCACCTCAGACTCGGAAGTACTTCACTGGATCCCTTAATTAAGGTTAGAATCCGGAGAGAGGAACTAGCCACTGTGAATCAGATATTGGAGGAATCAATGGGATTGATGGCATCATCTCACGGCACTGGCTACATTATAATCTGTCAAGAGTCGGAAGCAAACATATGAATCTCTGGATTTGTGTTTCATTTCCTCCCTCTTTCTATCTTGTTCCTCGAGTGTTTGTTGCTCCCTATATCTTTACTCATCTTAAATTAGGAGATCCTTCTAATAGAAGTGTGTCTAATTATTTAGTCTAAACTTTAGTATATTTGTGTAAGAAATACACTGTTATAGTACAATCGAAAATAGTATATAGAAGCCATGTCCTATTTCTATATTTGTTGTATGTCTTTAGACCACCCAACAGTGTGAAGGTAAAATGAAAATAACCTCAGTTCATGGTTTTTCTATTATGGAAATTTATAATAATTGATAGCATTTACTAATAGCCTTGCAGATTCTCAGACGAGGGGTTGAAATCAGAAAAGTATCATATTAGAGGGGTATCCTTATAACCATTGATCAAAGATAATTTTCAAAAAAAGAAAATACTTTTTAGCACTTAATTTTTATTTTATTTACTAAAATATTGCTCTCATTTATTAAAAGCATCGTATTTAGCTTCATTAGGAAATTCTCCAGATTTTCTTAATCCCATATAAGAATGATGAAGTTTGATTTAAATTAATAACATATTTTAAAAAGGAAGCAGAAAAATACTTTAAAGTCCAGAATTCTTGGAAGCAACCAAATAAATATACACTTAGCTCAATCAGTTTAGAAAAGTTATTCTGGATCAAATGATGATTTCAATTTTTGTATACAGATATTTTGGATTTTGTTTCATTTTGATAAAAAAAACCCCAGATATTTCATGAACTTTTATGAAAATATCCGGACATATGATAAAAAGAGGGGAAAAAATGTCATGGCAAAAGAGGACGGTTGGTAACCCTAATCAATATATTTTGTGAAGACGGAAGCAAGACTTAAAGGAGGCTTACAATACGATGTAAGGAGAGGCGCCACGTACGAAGCCTCATCAGTTGTCTTTAATTCCATTTACGCGGCTAAAAATTATACTAACGTATACTTGACTCCTTTAGCTATGTAGACGTGCGTATAATCTTAACTTTCGTCTTTCATCAATATACGTTTGTAAAAACTATGATTTACTCGGTCGATTTTTTAATGTAACGGTGCAGTTGTATATTTATTACAGATTGGTCCTCATCTTTACGTGGATAAATTGTAAATTTGTCGACGTTCGAAGAGGCTTCTCTTGAGGAAGCTTCAAGATCCTTACATCGTAGTGTAAGCCCATCCTTATAGAACTATGGATACTACCAGTTTGTTTTGTGAATTTGTAGAGTTTTCCAATGATGACATCATTGTTGAAGGTAGCCATTTTGAAGTCATAAATAATCAAATTATTTTATGAATTTGCTCGCTGTAATATTTTTAAAATTTGGTGATACAATGATTTACTGTTGAGCATTTGGATATCACAATGAGATTGACTATCCAAATTGAATCTCTCTTGATTTGTATTTCATACCCTTATAATATATGTATGTATTTAAAATATGATATTATATATTCACATTTCCATAGTGTAGCCAAACAATTAACTATTAATTTTACAAGATTTAGATATTCTTCTCCGATTATCCTACATTGTGGCTCCTTCGTCCATTTAAAACAAAGTTAATTGTAAAAATCTTGTCATTTCATAGGAACTTTCATTTTTAAACCCATTAGATGAAGTTACCTAAGGATTTCCTTAGAAATGGTCCCTTTTACGAAATAATATCAAAAATATCAATCACATGTCTTCAACATGGCTTTCGGCTTATATTGCCATCTTTGACGTCATTGAAAAATCGTATTGCTCCTCTTGAGAGGAGAAGTTTCTAGTGCAAAGAAAACATTATCATTAATAATAATTATATAGCTTTACATATTTATTTAGTATTTTTAACGAAGTATATGTACAAGAAGGATAGGTGAGATTTCTTTCATTCTTTTTTTAGAGTACCTCACTGGATTGATCAAAGAATGAATATAAACTCAAATGGACTATCAAGGCTACTCTGATTGGTGTGGTTCTTTCTCAGAAGGTATGAGGAAAGATTGGCGGCCCTACATAGTCAAAAGGAGTAAGAAAAGTACAGATATATATATATATATATATATAATATGTAGATACAAATTCATTATCAAATAGAAACCTTACAAATGTTTATTCAATTGACATACATAAATTCGGTATCCATAGTAAGCAAAGTTAGTGATAATAATAGTAATAATAATCTATGTAGGTCAATTTGCACAGAACTGTATATCTATAAGTTCATTTGAGCAATCTGTATATGTATATGTAGCATATATTGACTCACAATGCTAATAGTTATTACTATTAGAGAAACAGGGAGTCAAGATGTATCAAATAAATACATACTTAGGATAGGTACTTATCATCATTCATGCTATTTTTTTTCCTTCAATGTAGAATACTATGAATGATTCAAAAACAACTGTATGAGTGAGTGTATGTACACTCATGAAATTTGACTATTTGACACATTTAGCAATGGTTCAACTACAGCATATACAATTTATGTATGTACATAAATTTATAAGACCCAAAATAAGTACATACATAAATTTAGATTTACTAATAAGCTATTTAGTAAAATGATGTGCGTTCCCTTTAATTTGTATCTGGAATGATTACTCTAATTGGATTTGGAAACATATATACATACATATATCCATTGGTGGACTCTCAATAACTTGAATCGTTCAATCCCTTCCCCTTTTTAAAAAGACAAAACAATGTTGCAATGGGCATTCAAACATAAATTGCACAAGCAATGTCATCCATAATAACCAACTTCTGAATGATGTAACTACATTAAAATGACTTGAAAATAATAATATTAAAAAAAAAAAAAAAAGGGAAGGGGGGGAGGACAACAATGAACGAGTAAGGCTTATGAATTGTGCAAGAATATGCTCATTTTGTCAGTTCACTTCATTTCATCTTTGTTTCGTCACATTTTCGGCTCATTTTATTGTCGTCAAGAAGAGAAGAGTTTTGTTTTAGACAGACAGGACATTGGCGAATATATTTCATCTAGTCCTGATTGAATAAATTAAAACTGGTGCTCTGATACTAATTTCACACAATCCACAAGGTTTTATTAGTCTTTTTGAATAAAGAGAACTTTTGTCAAACATAAAGAATAAATCTTTCTTGACTTTAGTATCCTTAACAATACGTTTGTCTCTTGAATCCCCATAGATAATGATATTGAGAGAGAGAGAGAAAGAAAGAGGGTCCTTCAAATGAAGTATTAATGGAAGATGTCCAAACCCTTAGAATGATTTTTCATTGAACGTTTAACAATGTATAAAATAAGAGTTGTATTTATTTATTTAACTCAATAAAGCACTTCGTAACTTCATAATATCTTTACAATAAATACACAACCCAAGGACTTCAAGGCGATAAATAACTAAATCAAATGAATACTTACTATTAAATATGCTCCCTTCTTTCCAACTAACCCAATATCTCACCTCGTGCAAGAAACAGTATTAACTTATAGTTATCAATCGTTTTATTTTAATCCATTGTGATGACGTTGAGCTTTTTAAATATCTCACCTGTAGAAGGGTTCTACCTACATAAAGGTAAATATGCATACATACATGCTATAAAAGACTTTATTTTTTGTTCGAAAATATTACTTTATATTATTTGCCTCCTCGGCACATAGATGAAGGTGACTCAATTTATTTGTCAATAATATATTATAAAATACTGTAATCATTTATTACTCCAAAATTTAAAAAAAAAAAAACTTTTAAATGTATGTCACAATTGTCGTCCTTTCATTTCGGCGAGTATTACTTTTAGTGATCTTCTTTTTACTGATAAGATGGATCAGTAACTTTGTTATTAGATATTACCAAACCTTTCATGTCTTTGAGTGGACAAAGTATTCCTTGTTCATGGATTGGTCATATTTTTGATATTGGATTAAACATCCTTTTGCTCTGAATATTTTGACAAGGCGGTTTTTTGAAAACAAGTGGCAAAACGACAACTAAATGTATAGATTTTGTCCAAATTTAGTTGGCTATGAGATGAATTATTAGTGTCGCTGAGGGAGCCATAAATTACACTCTGAATAGCTACACAACCTTCATGAATTTATGAAATCTTGATCCTTATGAGTGTTTTGAACGTTGATTGGTAACTCAAATAAACAACCGTTAAGCAATGAGCATATCATTGTACTATTAAATAGCCCAACAGTTTGAAAGAATAATGTAATTGGATAGCTAACAACTAATTTGAGCCTTTTATTTTAAGGAAGAAAGGTTGTAAGATGCAATGAAATGACTATGTGATATACATATATTGGAGCAAAAAAGTCACTGCCATATCCGTATAAGTCATTTTTTGTATGTGTAGGAAAATGTATGTAGACCACATAGTATAAGCCGATCAGCATTACAGTATTAGGAATCAAAAACTTTTAAATAAATAGAAAAAATAAAATACGTTAGTAGGTATCATACGTGACATCAAGGTCTCATCATTCGTGCTCCAAACACTTTTAGGCCAACGGATATTTTTTTCATCAAATGTCTTTTTCAAACTATTATTCAAATCAAATTGTTTCTCAGGCTCTGATTTATAAATATATGTTTAAATAATAGTATCCTTACTCCTGAGATCTTTGTTTATTACATATTTAAAAATTCATATAATTATATTTTAATTGATTTTATAATTTATAATAATATTGTAACGCTGATTTAGCTCAATTTTCTTGAAATTTTGCTTAAAAAACACTCATGCTTATATACAAGATAAAAAATGAATTATTATTGCTCCATAGGTGATTTTTTTTTTTTTTTTTTTGCCTCACTGTACGATTTTTTAAATTTTTTTTCTACAAAAAATAAAATATTTGATATATACATATATATGTAATTGTTTATATATCTATATTATACATGAACATATTAAATATATAAAAAGTCAAACTGCACTTCTTCTTAATACAGATCCACTAGAATGCAGTTCTTTAAGGATAGAGTACAGATCACTACATACAGTGTACATACAAGTGTATATAATTGCAATATTTATATAAAAAAATTACTTTGACAAGAGAGACAAACCTGTTTCCACTCTATCTATGAAGATAATATTTCACATATGAACGGATCATTTCTTTTAAGGAGTAAATTTCTTTTTAATAATCAAATGAAATAAAAAACAATTCAAAACACATGTTCTTCGTTAGTCAATAATAATAAGAAGAAGAAACATTAGTGTTTATGTATGTATTTGTATCAAAACGAAAGAAAAAATGAATTTATGTATATGTATACATATATAGAGATATCAAATTAAGCATCAAATTGTACTGGTAAACATATAAATAAATAAATATGCATTTATTTGTTTCGACAGAAACAATTCTAAGTATAAACAGTCATTTGCATGGCATTGAAATTGTGCACAGAAAATAATAATAATAATAATAAGAATATCTGATTTTAATGTAAAAAAAACACACACACAATAAATGACTTACAAGGTTTTCATTCTTTTTTTTCTTTCTCTCTCTCTCTCTCTCTTTTTGTGTATGTGTTTCCTTCCAAGTATCTTTTATGTATATTTATTTCCATGTTGTTGAGATTTAAAGAAAAATTCTTTAATTTTTTTTTTTTTTTGTTAAATAGTTTGTTTTTTTATCTTCATCAGGGATCAATGTATGTATATACATATATAATAATACATAATGTTATATAGTTTCTTGCGAAAGAGAATTGAATTAAAAACTACGAACATAAACTTACAAAAATCTATCCAATTATAAAGTTGTATAGTTAAAGTTTACCATGGAATTATGATTACACTTGTTCCTGTGAAAACATAAACAAGCAAAAAATACTAATTTGTGTTTTCCTGTCTAGGGGCTTGAAGTCTCTTGATAAATATGAAAGGCCCTTGCAAATCGTCAATCGAGGAAAGAAGTTTCTTTTTTTGAGGGTTTTATTATTTCTCTGGAAAACACGATTTGTTTGGCAATGACTTTGAAATTGAGATGAAAATCATTTTCAAGGGCAGAATCTAAAATTGATCAAGCAGGCTTTCTCTTTAAAGTCTGGTGTCTGAGTAATCTGGTTTTATAGTCAATTTAAATTGATGTTTATTTAAAGAATATAAGGATTTAAAAAACAGCGTCGCTTTCCTTCATTTTTGTAGCCAAAGAAAAAGGTATTAAATCAAACTCAGAACTAGATACAAAAACAGTAAAAAACTATTTAAAAACATTAAATGCTTTTACATATTAAGTTTTACTAATTATATTATACTTTTTATTTTCTGATTGTCTTTGAAGTAAAATACGATACTTAAAGCGGTATTGGCCCCAAATTATGCCCTTTGAACTCAAATTAAATAGAAATCAAACCTAATTATGAGACAAAAACTGAAGTCCATCTATCATGAAAAAAAATTGTATTCACTATAAAAAAAAAAAAAAAAAAAAGACAGATTTCATTGTTCCTAAAGAATGGTACTTTACTGTTTATCATAAAAGCTTTAATGAAAATATATTTCTCATTTAACTTTTTGGTTTGTATAATTTATTTGTAATTCGCAACTCGACACCTTAGGGCAATGTACATTATCAAGTTAAGTAAAAAGTCATAAAGTCTCAATCCCATTCATTCAAGGCTATCCAGAAGTTAATTAAATATATGTATTATAAAAAAGCAAATAGTACAAAAATACGCTAATTAATTATCTATAGTTTAAATTAAATATAAAAGAAGGGTATTGAAAATGTAATAATTGATATTAAATAATGACTTTCTTCTTTTCACTATGAAGTAAACGAGAGAAAAAAATCAAGATTCATGACGTCATCAAGAACAAATTAGTTTAATGTTTTGAAGTCAATATGGTGTCCAGTGTGTTGTTCAACACCACCTTCCCTAAAATCAAAACTTGGAGGTATTGAGAAACCAAGAGAAGAAGAAAAAAAGATTGCTAGAGTCATGGTCACGACAACGACACCAAGACTTTAAGGAGTCGAGACCGTGGCAAAACCAAGAAACTTATTCTTGAGACAAAAAACGACCTTGAGAACCACAGCTCTATATGGGACTTGACTGTGATCCTCCATTTTAAATTAGAATGGTCAGAACCCTAGGGATTTACATTTTCTTCGTTTAATTTTTCAAGAAGGATACTTTACTCGTTTGAAAATTGATAGTTTCTACTTTCTGTGTCTTATAGTAAGAAGGATCTGGATTCAAGTCCAATTCAATTCAATATACTTAATGAAGAGATGTATACTTTGATTTATGAATGATATAACAACTATCTATTTTACATTCATAGAATGGAAGTATGTAAGATAAAGGGAAGGCCAAAGATGTTTAAACTCTTTCAGGGTGAAATGATAACTATCTCCGTCATTATTCCTATTAGTTTTATGATAGTTTTGCTACCTTCTTTATCAAGATACTAGTCAAAGATCTTTCTACAATTCAGTAAGTAAGTAAACGAGAGTGTCATGATTGATCAATAATAAGAGATGCTATTGGTACCTATCTATGCAGAGAGATGATAATAAAAAAGGGCTTTGTAAAGAAAGAAAGAACGAAAAGATATTTTATTTTTTTTAATTTAGATACAAAAAGGGTAAATCATAAAAGATGCAAATTTTGCAATATTAATGGTATTAAAAATTTGTCGTAGATTGACTCTCCACCTACTAATATTTAAAGCCTTGAAGTTGATGTAATAAGATTCATGAATCCGTCACAAAATCCTCATACAAGAACCGATTAACAAATATGTTTGTATATTACGTCATTTTTTTCATATATTTCAAATTATTCGTACATTGACTTTCAAACTATGGATGGACATTTAAAACCTGAAAGAGTCTCACAATAAAAAAATGCACGCACACATATAGAACCTTATAGCTCATGTAAACTTTGTAGGTACTATGGTAAAAAAAAAAGAAGTAAATTTAATACAAAGTCAAGAAACATGTATAAGGAGTTGATTCAAATTTGTTTGTTTTAAGTTCAAATAATGGTCAATTGACTAAATTCCTACGAACCAATATGCATGTAAATAAAATGTTTAAAAAAACAAAAATGTATGAGATTTAAGAGACAAGTTTGTAACAACCTTTGCCCTCAAATGTGTATAATAATAATCAATTACCAGTTAGTTCAAAAAAGAAGCTAATTGTTTACTTACTTTATTGTACTTTGAATTTTAGATCAAATATTTTCAATTTTGTCAGTATTATTCATTGAATTAATCAGATTGAAACAGTCAGTTGCTGTTGATCACAGTTGATTTGAAGATTTTTTTGTTTTCGTTTTTTTGAGAGAATTGATTCATATCCTGATCAACTTTATAATTTTAAAATCAATTTGTGTGTGTTTTTTCAAAATGTGCATTAATATTGCGATTCCTTTTTCGAAAATAAACTCAAAAAGTTGATGCCTCTTGGTTTGATAGATTCGGGTGAAAGTTCATATTCTAACATCATAACCATAAATGTAGAATAAGGAATATTTAACTGTTACCCTATGTGTTGAGACGAAAAATTCGAAAAAAAGTAACTAACGTTACTTTATTCAAAGCTTCCATTCATCTTCCCAATTTATACAGATAAATTTTAGGCTAATCTTTTAGTTTATTACTGTATACTTATTTTATGATTTCCTTGCCAATCGTGAAAAGAGTTCCATGTGGATTTTAATGAATGAAATTTCTCAAGTCTCAAGTTTGAAATAACTGTTTAATGAGACTTAATTGGGGCTCGAGTGCTAGCCCATTAGTTTTGTCATGAGCTGACTTAAGAGTTCTTGATTTCCTGTTGCGTTCTAATTCATTAATATATACTTATTCCCCCCCCCCTCTCTCTCTCTCTTTTCATGAGAACTCTTCATTTTAGAACTTTTTATTCCTAATTACTCCATATATGTATTATTAAGTTAAATACGATGTTGCATGGTTTGTATATATGCTACCTATCTATGTGGCTTTGAAATTGAAAGGTGTGACGATCTTATGAATGAATAGGTATATACATACATAAAAGGATTACAAATGTTCAGTTATGATTTTTGAGGAGGCCTACCTCTTAGTATGTGTATTGATCATCCAGGACTTAAGTATAATCTCCATGTCAACAGGTTTTTATTCAAACTTTTATTTGTAAGTATATGTACATATTGTGAGAGCAGGTAAATAATGACGTGAAATGTTGCTAATTTTAAATAATAGAATAATGTAAAAAACCTTTCAACTCATAAATCTTTCTATAGGAAAAATCCTGGGTTACTCAATAGTTACTTATATAACATGCGTTAAATTAAGATTTGATGGAGAGTCGAACATTATTTGTGTTGACTTTTAAATGAGCTTATCCACACTTACATAGTAGATATTTGCATCATCATGAAAGGGGAAAGGACCTTACTTAACATTAATCCACTTAGTTTAATACAATAATTCTGTTGAGTGAGACTTTTCTCGCATTTCTTTTACGAATGTGATATTGTTTTTGAGTAAAATTTGAAAGTCTAATATTTGCAAAACAAAAATCTATTAGAACATTGCCATTATGTTCAAAATAACATTAGAAACTGTTAAAAAAAGAAAGTTCAATCATTTATTCTTTGTTTTGTATCCATTTTGACATTTTTTTTTATGGATAAATAAAAGTAAATGTTGACATATTATATTGGTGAATCGATTCAATTGAATAGCCAGTCAAAGTTTGACAATTATTACCCATATTTTTCGCCTAAAAATTCAACAGCATTTTTAATATATAAAAAAATGCTGATTAAAAGTATTGATGTTACTTATACCTTGGATACACCAACATAGCTAGAGCGGCCATTAATGAAACTTCCCTCTCTTCCTTCACCACTAATTTAGTCTCTTTTATCCTACAATCAATGTACTTAAAGACATGCAACATCTCTCTAATGCTACAATTTACATGATTTTTCAAAAAATGATTAGATCATATATAGTCAAAGAGGTAAAAACGTGAATAAATACAAGAGTTAGCCAAATTGGCCATTCTTTTTGATACAATCATGAATCATCATTTTAGAAATGATCAGTGGAACAAATTTGGGATGTCTTAAAATCTTGACAGATGAGCCGATTTGATGAGGAAAGTGACGTAGTGACCATTCTTCCATGATTATTTCCACTGGGTTTCAATTAGTTTGTTTGAGTATGAAAACAGTTATCGGATTTGTATCCTTAGATAATTAGAATCAGCCTTTAAAAAAATCCATATCGGCTGGGGCCTAATTTAAAGGTCGCTCTATAAAAATCAAATATATATATATATATATAATTAAGTTTGCTATGAGTCATCTTTGTGGAGTTTTATGTATATATATAGACATGAAGTAATTAGAGTAATTTATCGACTAATTTTTATGTATATGTAATATACAATTATATGTACACACATATTTAAGGGTCATATTCAGGAACAACAAAGATGGATTAGTTATGTCATATTTGAAACAATAACATATATTATTGTCTTATAAATATTTGTGTGTATATATGTACAATATATATGAACAATATTTAGTTCCATATTAAAATTAATATTTTTACGTTAAACAATAAAGTTACTAAATACAATAAATTCATTGTGAAAACTTGATAAAAATGATATTTTATATATTATTAGAGTAAAACAAACGTCAATTGATTTTGCAAAATATGTTTAGGTCAAAATATTATGTAGTTGTAATATAGGAGTCCTTGGAGAAAAAACAAAATCTTATTCCCTGATCCCAAAACGCATTCATTTCACAATTTTTTACTTGTTTTTATTAATGCTTTTAAACTCAAGTTCTTTGACAGAATTATTTTATGTATAAATAAATAATGTAAACAGTTGTGATTAAAATTAGCCTTATAATAATAAATATGTACATTGAATACTCCTGGATTCACTCCGACCTTGATTCGACAGCAACAAGCGCACGCTCTTTGCGCAATACTTAGATTTTTTTCCCTTCAACTATGTATGTATGTATGTGCTTATTATATAATTTACGCATCCTTAAGATTACTTTATAAAACGTCATACAAATTTAACTTTTCTATAAACTAATGTTATTATGATTCGATTTTTAACTTATTGCATTGTTAGTAACAAACTATGAATAAATAGCTAACATATCTTCATATGTACACATAAAAAAGAGTGAGAAGAAGTATTACATACACAGCTATGTTATGAACTGCTTATTTTTCATCAGGAATACAAAAAGTGATTAACAATGAGGATCTCAAATTACTTTATAATTTCAATATGAGAATTATATTACTTTTTAATAAATATTATATTAAATAATTTTAATATCTCAGTATCTTTCTTTCTTTCTTTCTTTCTTTCTTCGCCTCAATGATTTATGTACATAAATCGGATACATGCATTTACGAACATATACATACAGTCGTCCCTCGAGATACGAGGGACAATTCCTTTTACCATGCTTTTCAAGGGAAAATTTATATGTATACCTATAGCGTACCTAGGTATTATAAAATGACATAAAACCAATTCATCAGATCCACAATTAAAGAAACCATCAAATATTTTCATAAATTACCCTGAAAAAACTTTCCATATTAAGCTCAATAGAGGAAAATGATGATCTTTAAACTTTTCGGAGACCCATCACAGACAATAGGGAATGGACAGTTCTGTCCAAAGAATAATAATTGAATGTGTCCCTTCTGAACACATAGTTTTAAATTCTTTGCTTTCACATGGCAGGCACAAAAATGGATATCCCAAAGCTATAAAACAAAGAACGACAATTACGTGACCATTTTTCTACAAATTTAATTGACTACAAGACGACATTTGTGTCCGCTAGGGGACACTAAGGATACTATATTACTAACTATACAACCTCCATGGGCTCACGTTATTAATTCAATTAAAAGAAGTAAAATCTGTGAAGGGAAGAAAAATTTAAATTTATATACTTCAAAATCAGCATCTTGAAGGACAATAAAGTTGCTTCGTAACCAAGGGAATCTTCCCGAGCTAACAGTCTCATTTCGTCACTTTATTTATATAAAGGGTTTTTCAATAGGAATGACGCATTTATCTTTCATTAGGGACGGCAAACTATATCATATTTTTGTTTTTGTTTTGTACACATTTCTACCCACAAATAGCTTACAAATCATCATGAAGCAGTACAACCTTGAGAAGCATTTGCAAATTATCCAAATTTATTACCAAAATTTACGTTCGGTTGTAGTAATTTTAAAAGGCTTGCAGCAAAAAAAATCATCTTCAGCGACAAAACTAATTTTAGCACAATGGGTTTGTTAATAAGCAAAATATGCGTTATCAAGCTGGCAAAAACACACATGTGCTTTCTGAGACCATTGCATCCCTAAAAACTTATTGTTTGGTAGGGATTTCATACTGGTGGTGTTATTGGACCATACTTTTTTGTTGATTGCCACATTACTGTGAATGAAAATCGAAATCGAACCATGACAATGGATTATTTTTTACCCGAATTGGATGGTATGGACTTAAATGACATGTGGTTTCAACAAGACAGTGCTACTTGCCACACAGCAAACAATACAATTGATTTATTTAAGTGCAAATTCGGTGAATGTGTTATTTCCAGAAATGAACCAGTCAATTGGCCGCCTCGCTCAAACAATTTGATGCCTTTGGACTATTTTCTATGGGGCCACATAATGTCATTGGTATACACTAACAAGTAGTGGAAAACTGGGTTCAACGATTGGACTTCAGCAAACGTGCCCTTGATGGTATTGCAAAAGAAATTGAATTACATACTTAATTGTAATTGAATGTACTTCAACACTTAAAAAGAAATTCGCTTATATCTCAAACCCTTTTAATTTTATTTAAAAAAAGAAAATGCGTCGCTCTTATTGAAAAATCCTTTATATATATATATATATATATATATATATATATATATATATTGGGATAACCCAGCATGTTCGAGTGCAATACACCATGTCAAAGACATTTGAACATATTCTAAGTCCAGACCGGACTATTTTTACAGAGTTGTTTCTTTACTAGACTCAATGTCTCTTTCAGCTTTGAATATCATGTTAGTTTGTTTACACCCTGTTGATTTTGTCTTCTTACATACTATGGATGTGGATATGGAATCTCCTTTAAGCTCTTTATTCTGTTGGTTAATAATAAGAAAAACACTTTCATCGCTTCATGAACTTCAAACCTCAATTTAGACATAATAAATGAACATTTTGAGGCCTTGAATGATACAATCTTTTTGTTTAAAATATTGTAGAGATAGAAAATCATTGGTATCTATAAAGAATCTAAGCAATTCCTGCACAGGGACTTCTCTTTCAAAATAATTAAATGTTTTTTTTCATTATTTTCTGTTAATAGCATGTAATAAGATGTTAAAATATCTGGAATTCGGGCGAGCGTAAATTTCCCTGTAAAATGCTTGTGTTTCTTGTAACTATTTCTTCCTATTTTGAAGATTCAAATATCCTTGGCAAGATTGGATGATATATTATCTCTGAGGATTTCCATAATTTGCGTGATATTATTCCAAAAAAAAGTTTTTACACTCACCAAGATTCTAGTGATTGTCACACCTCGAAGCGTGTTTTTATCCTTTAAGGGCTTATGGGAAGGTTCTTGGGCGAGAACCATGAAGAGGAATTAATTCAAAACTAAAGATAATATAACAACAAATGAGGAGGGGAAGTCAATTTTAGTACTAAATTTTAAAACAGTATGAGAAGCATAAATTATAATTTTCTCGCTGTTGATAAAATTACACAGAAATTGTGAACTTCAGCATGCTTGAATTTCGAGGGTCACTTTGGCGAAAATGTTTACCTGTATCTCCAAATACCCGTATGTTGAGAGAAGCTTGTATCTCGAGGGGCTACTGTAGTCTTAATTAAATCTTAGATTGAACATATAGATATATGAACTTATCGCTAGTTTTTTTATTACCATAGGAACGTTTCATTTTGCAAAAACAAAAAAGAAAAAATATCAAAAGTTGACGTGTGAATCTTCATACTCATGAATATAGGTTTCATATTACGGAAAGTAGGAATAAAAATTATTTTATACTGGACTCACGTACAAGGCAAGGGGGGGGGGGTGGAGATTGAATAGCATGTGTTTTAATTCAAAATACTGATCGTCAAATTTTGTAAAAGTATAAGTTTATATACATTAGACTAGGTATTTTATTATCTAACCCATAATTGAGTTTGTTTTTAAACTAGAGCCTATTTAGATATAGATAGAAATTCCTTGTATCACACAACCATAGTTTTTCAACATGAATATGCTAATATTGAAAGGGTTTTTGACAGATCAATACTGGATATGACTCGGGAGGGAGATGGGTCAAAAAAACAAAATTGTTAGAAAATTTTGCATCTTAGTAAATTTCAATCCATATCAAAATAGAATCAGACCATGGGTCAAGAAAAAAAGCTCAACAAGTCGCTTTATGTTAAAATTGAGATTTTTACCTCACATTAATAGATTCACTATTATAATTCTCCACACTTTTGACAAGTATTTGTAAAATCTACGCCACAAACTTGTAACGAGTATCATGACTTTGAAAGCTTTAATTACTGATATTATCTTTAAAAGAAGAATATTACACTTGCTATAGTTTTGCTCTGTACTCAGGATATGTAATTTAGAAAATCTCTTGGCAATCTAGAATATACAGTTCAATGAATATTGCATTCTGGGTTACTCATTTTTAATTTTGTTTCAGAGTCATACCATAGAGATGATGTGTTGGTAAGATGTTACTGAGTTACTGATTCTCTTCTTAATAACTTGGTAAATAGTTTGCAAATCTTTTACGTTTCTATTTTTTTATGCCTAATTAGTTGGATTCAGATTCTCTCAGAATAAATTTTATGAATTTAATTGTCCGATATGTGACTTAGAATCTATTTTTTTTTTTTTTTTTTTTTTTTTGCTATTATCATTTCTTTTTCTCCAAGACTTTTTTGTTCTGTTCATCTAATACTAAACTCTCAAGCATAGAAAATTCGACTTGACATTGTTTTAGGTAATGTGCCTACTTCAAAGAAAAAGTTTGGTATCCCTTGGAATGTTAGTATTTGGGGCTGCAAATCAAAAATAATTCCTCCTAAATCAGAAAATTATCCCTTAACCATCAACAATTCTCCTTTATATTTTATTCGTTAGATGTCGATTTGTTTAGCCCATATTATTTCTTCTTAAGCACATAATATCTACTATAAAATGAAGAATCGCCCTAAAATTGGATAAAGTGACGACATGGGCAATTACCAACTAATTTTGGACCTTTTCTTTTTAGAGTAAAAATTGAGATATGTAATGAATGACGATTCATATGTGATTGTGATATTTAAAAAAGAAGAAGGATTTTAGCATTGTGAGAAAGGTATCATTATCATTATTTTAAATACCACTAAATTATACTGAATAACACTAGTGGCAATGAATATCTAACAAATCATTTAATATAGAACACAAATTGGGGTTTTTTTTTTGCATGCTATGCTAATTCAACACAATTCCTTTCAATCCTTTAGAAAAAAAATGAAAGTTATAGTTTTTATGCTCAAAAGAATAAATTTGACCTACAAATAATTGATATACTTGAGATATTTTACATATAGATATTTGTATACTTATATAAATATTGAGGCCTGAAAAAAAATGGAATAAGTAGGTTAGATTTTAAACGTGATTTTTGTTGCTTTAATAAAAGATAATTATATTTTGCGAATTCATATATTATATGTATCAAGGATATTTACGGGGAGGGGATATTCTAATTTTTTTTTTTTTAAATGAATCAGGTAATATTATTGAATATGAGTTAATTAATCAAAAATGCAATATATTTTATAATGTTTCATGAGCTTTTTTTTTTTTAAAAAAAAAAAGTATCATTATCCATAAGGGGAGCATCCTTGCATTTAGGGTCAAGGGTTTTCCCTAGTTTTTAAGAATCAATTTTAATTTTTTTAGATCTGGTCTTAACTTAAGCTGTTTACGAGTCTTTACTTCGAGTCCGAGTTGAGTCTCAAACTGCAGTTGAATGAGACTTTTGTGCAACTAAAGTTCGAGTCGCTAGTACAAGTCCCCGTCTCTGATTTATTCACGAGTCATTTTTTATGATTCTGAGTCATGCTTCAAATCTTTGAGATCGAGTTTATTGACTTTAAGTTGAGTCTGAAATCCCAGTTTAATTAGCCTAAAGTCTGTGTTATGAGTAGGAGTTCTCAACATTCTGTTTTTCACGAGTCAAAAGGCATAGGTTCATTAGATTTAATTGTGACTAAAGTACGAGCTGCAAGTATAATCTCTCAGCTCTGGTCTTTAGTGACTCGTTCTAGACCGATTTAAGCGAATATTTAGGTCAAGGATCAATTTCAAAACATGGATTAAAATTTAATACTTCACTAATTTTCGACTGTTAATTATTTGATCTCAGACTGCAGATCAGCGAAAACTTTACCAGTCTCACATCAAAATGAGTCACTCTAAAACTATATATAATTTCATCTAAGGGATATTTACTCATTTGAATTCAAAATTGACGTCAGATCTAGACAAAAAAGTTATAAAAAACCAAGGAAGCGTGGATTTTTTTATTGAGCGAATTTATTTCTGAGGACCGGTGCAGAGCCCGAATTAGATCAGTCCAAATAATTAGAATAGCTGCTTTGATGGGGTTCAAAAGTAGTTTTTATTGATGAATATCTAATATGGAACTAGGATGTGTGATCCAAGAACCCTTTTCCTCATCTTCCCGAAAATATATACATACATATGATATAACTTTTTTGAAAAAATTGGATTTCATGACTCCCTACCACAAAAGTAATCAATTAGTCGACCGGAGTGTGTTAATATTAATGTATGTATAGGTATAATATATAAACTGTACCATAAATCAGGAGGAGGAGGAGGGGGGGGGGGGTGGAGGAAAGAAGAAGAGGTTATTGGCCCTGGAATGAAGGAAGCAAGGAAATTATGTAGGATCACGAATGATTTTCACAATTTTTGTATATGTACATATATTATTTATTTGAAGGAAAAGAGAGTTTATTACGTATGTATGTGTATATATATATATATATTCCAAGTATATAGGTACATTTATGATTATGGCTTTTTGTGTTCAAGCGTCAATTGATTTGCTTGTGTACATATACATAGATGATCAATAACAACTTACTTACACTAAGATATACATATGTACATAAATATAAGTATACACATAAATAAGAGAAGATTATTGTTTGCTCAGATAAATTTACACAAAATTGAAATGACAGAACTAATTAATTATAATTAGCTAGAGTCATTAAGGTAATGTCCTTTTCCACACGGAGTCTATGGCTGCTCCTACAGTGATAGAGTGATTCCAGACACTCATACTCTTTACGTTGGTCCGATGTGTCTTGGCTTAAATATAGCAATAACAAGGAACTACTAGGCCTTTTGAAGTGGGGCTGAGTACTGTTTGTAAGTATAAGGGAGCCTAGGAGCCACCCATATTATTCTAAGGATAACACATACACCAATACGTCATGTTAGACCACCTGGTTGAAGAAATCTTGGTCTCAAGAAAATACTTATTAGGAGCATACAAATGAGACTACATCGATTAAAGAGCCTCATTCTTGAATACTCAAAGTCTCCTGGAGTTTTTATCTAATGATTATTTTGTAACAGAGATCTTTTCTAAACAATTGTAATTTGATTTTTGAGTGAAATCAAGCGTTAAATTTAGTTAATTTTGAAAATTTTAAAATAATTTAAAGAACGACATCCATTGCTGGGAAATATGAAAACATCGTAATCAAATCCTTAACCATTATAGTAATTTTGTAAGAGTGTCATGTACTGTATTAATATGCCAGCTCTGAAGATTTGCAGTCAGAAAAAGGTTCAGAACCTACATAGATATGCTTGAAGTGTTTTTTTAATTGGCTTGCCAGATGATTTCAGGTTCGCTACCACTTTTTATTGATAATAACTACATTGGGGAACACAAAAAATATCATTCCAATTTCTGCCAAGTCCTTTAAGTACCTGATACCTTGCATCTCATATATTATATGTATGTACATATAATTCATATTCTCGATGCAAGCCTATTTTTGTGCTTGATGGTTCGGCGATTCCTATCACTTAAATAAGTAATAGGTCGGGATTTGACTAGACACATAGAAGAAAAGAACTTTGGTTTGGAGCATAAATTACATGTCAAGAGCCTAGTCTTAAAGAAACAAGCTACAAAATGACTTTGCACTTATAAAAACTAGTCTCTCACTGGTCGTTTATTACGTCTGATTTGCAATAAATTATCATAAAATGTACTTCGATGAGAAATTTTGCACATAAAATTTATTTATTTTGTTTGACCATTTCATTGGCCCATATACATACCTATAATAATCAAAATAGATCTTGAATCATAGATTTTTAAAAAGTCAATTGATTTAAATCACGGCCATTCCTTGATCCTAATGCAAAAAATTAGTTTATAAGGACTTCCCTATTTACAGAGATTAATGTACCTTAGTTTGCCTTTGAGAACATGCTCCAATTTTCTCAAAAATCAACTATTTTGAGTCTTATATGTAGTTAGAATAACTCTTCAAAATATGAAAGGAACATATGATACGATCATTCCCATCTGAGACTCTTTTGAAATGTGTAGATTGAAATCCTTATCAAGTCTCCTGGTCTAGAGCTGCTCTAGACTAATAGCCTAAAAAAAGTTTTTATTTAACAATTTTTTTATTTTTTTATGCAATTTTTATGACCTTTTTTTGGGAGGGGGGGGGGGAGATTCCTCAAATCCTTATAACTGCGTGTGGCATGTACTTTTTAAAGACTATATATGTAGGTAATGGTGAAACTTGGGCCCCAAAATATACATAATTTAGAAAAATCTGTAAAATATTTGTATATTACTGTGGAAAATTGATTTAACTAAATATGTCAAACGGACGAAAAGAATATAAATCCATTTCTTCAAAATAAGCCCAGATATTTACCAACATTGACACCAAATTTTTCCGCTCAAGCCTTTCAAAGTATCATTATTCTTTCTAAATAGACTGATAATTATTATTAACATCGCTATTATTACACAAATAAGTACGTAAATATGTTTTGTTTGTTGTTGTTTTTTGCTAGTTGTTTTTTTCTATGATCGACAGCAAGGAAAGCAAGCTTTCTTCTTCCTCAATCTTTCTTTTTAGGTCATGGCGAATATATTCTGTACATATATATATATATATATACATATACATATATATCGACGTAAAGAGCTCAAAAATTAATCAATTCATTGATACTTTATGTTTGTCAAATTAATTGCACATTTTGCCAAATTAATTTGTTATTTTTAGGTTGTGTACACTGATGAATATACATATATATAAATTAACACGTGAGAGCATGATATGTTGCTTGTCATAGTTGACAAGGATAAAGAATTAATCCATAGCACTGCATTTTGTTGAATTTAGTGACTGCAAAAACAAAGACAAATCAATTTGTTTGCATAGGTAATAATACATCTTCCCTATTCAAACTTGTATTTATCTATATAATTACAGATTTGAAAACAAATTGAAGGCTAATGAAGTTTTATTGAGTTACTTAAGAAAAACCATTGGGGAGGATGATAGAAACAGTTCTATATCTTTCATACATATATTATTAAAAATATGATGTGGTCATTTCATGATTGCCAAACTCAGAGGCCTCCCTTTCGTGATTCATTCCCTCATCACCTTATTAAACAATATTTGCTTAAAAGATTTCAAAAATTATACGTTAATTTTTGAGAGGGGAAAAAATGGTATCAAATGTTGAAATGATACTTGAATGAGAAATACAAGTCAATTTTTTCCCCCCCTGGAGTCCATCTACATCACTCTGTAGGCCCTGTTTCGACCTCCGTGAGTTATGTAGCCTTGTATAAAATCCTGGAAGGAAGGCTTCTGCTCATTTCCACCAACAGTTTATTGAACTATGTTTTTTCCTTTTTTTTTTATCCATCTATGTAGTTATACATATATATATTTCTTAGTTAAGCCCATAGACACAGCTGAGTGAATACATATGTACATTCATAGGTTGGTTGGTTGGTTAGTGGTTGGTAGATAGGCATATCCAACTCTCTCAAAACTCGCTTATGCATTAAATACAATAATTTCTGCTTTGATTATCATTTACTCATAATGATTCTTTATCGTACACTCTAGATACAAAATGTATTTTAATTTTTTCTCCTTGGTTGATACTGTGTATTGTTATTTTTATTATTATTTTTCCAACTCAGAGATAACTGTACTTATTTCACTTGAAATAAACGAAAAAATTCGTTCAAATATATGTATAATATGTTTGTACAGATCTATAGTCATTTGTTTATCTTCATATCTATGGTTGATAATAATAAGTTGTTCATTTAGCATGGATGACTACAGAGCAATTCTTAAATGAATATTCAAAAAGTATTTAAATGGATATTTAAACGTTATAAGAAAATCAATAACAATAAAGAAACGTGTAAACAAACCAAATGATAGAAATACATTCGTATAAGAATATGTAGGCCTAAAGTAAAGCATTGAATTGAGTATTGTTATTTGTTATTGTTTTTTTCACTTTATACATAAATATCTATGTATATATTATGTATGTAGATGTGTCTCTAGTGACTTGAAAAACAAAACGCACTCAGAGAGAGCCTGCATTACAAAGATAACTTTGTGCAAATCATTTATCAATTAATTGACAATAATAGTACTATTTAATTAATCCAATTGATTTGAAGCAAAAGTGAACAAATATCTATTTGTTAAAAAAAACTGTGTGTGATTTATTTTTCTAACTTTTCTAAGGACTTAAGAAAGTGTGTTTGTTGAAATAGTAATTTAACTAAGGAAGTGCTGTCAAAATATTTACATCTCCTTTCTGCTGCTGCTGATGATGAAGAAGAAAATGGTGTCATCATCAATGTAGTAACCATCATCGTACATACCTTGGGCTCCATCATTGTATGTATGCCCTTTCTCGACAAAAAGAAGAAAAAGTAATTATTACCATCGTCATCACAATTTCCTCATCTCAACAACCACATTTGTATATATATGTATGTAAATCTGCATGAGTAATCATCAATCAAAATCATTTATGAGCAAGCAAATAATAAATACATTGTGCATACATAGTGTATAATGAAATAATTTTTTTTGTTTCAATTTTTTTGCAACTTAGTTTCACTCGAGAAATAAAAAATTCTTTTATCTTTTAGTTAATTCTTTTTTTTTTTTTTTTTTTGTTAAATCCTCTTTTGAGATTTATTATTATTTATTATCATATTCAAATGTTGTTTTTCTTATTGTTATTGTTTTGTGTGTGTGTTAAAGAGATAGATAAATATGAATCCACATACATACACACAATGCTCCTGAGTTGGAGAAAATATTACATATACCCTACAAAAAGAGACACAAAGTATACGGTGTTGGTATGTATATTTAAACATGGAACAAAAATACCGTTAAAAACAGCTAATGATTCCTTATTTACTTAGTTACTTATATTTATTTATATAAATGAAAACGATTTCTTTTTCTTCTAACTCCACTCACAAGCACACTTCTTAAAAATAATAATATAATAGGATCACATGCACTATAAAATTGTAGAACTGTGTCCCATATACCCATATAGTAATCATCATTTGCATCTCTCAACCTTCCCTCCTTCTCAAAAAAGAAACAAGGCTTGAAATGAACAGGTCAACTACGTGTCACAGTCAAACCAACTGTCTCTATACTTATTATTAGTATTATAGTAATAAAAGTGATCTTGACAACTTAAAAAGGAGTAATTTAAAACTCTACAAAACTACTTTCAAAACAACTGTGCGGGAGCAAATCAACAGCTGAGCATAGAAGGATCCTTCCAGTAAAAAGGCTCCACTAACTTTTGATGAGAAAGGGTACCACCACCCTCTCTCATGGAGGAGGGAGCAACAAGCACTCACATAATGAATGGAATACAAATTCAGGGATTTCCTGACATGATAAATTGGAGGAGTACCTTGGATTGTGAGAGACTCTATAGGATCCCTTCCTTGGGTTTGAATCCAGAGAGAAGAACTACTAACAACTTATCTTACGATACTGACTACCTTCTATTTCTTCTCAAAATGGAGTCAAAGGCATGGAATTGAATCCCTAGACCCTTCAATTATGTAGTTGTAAAAATACTAAAAAAAGTGTATAGGAGATGTAAATGTTTTGAGATTTCGATTGTCTCTTTTCTCATAGCTAATGGAGTGCTTTTTTTGTTGGTAGGTTATTTAGCTAAGACAAAGTAGTTTAGCTATGCATTGATTATAATTTTGACGAAACAAATAAATATTGGATATATAATTTTATTAAAAAAGTATATATGTAAACTCGAAAAAGTTTAGGTTTTTTCAATACTCAATGCAATTAATGTAGTTAAAGAAAAAGTTACTACTTTCTAAAGACTCATACAGTTTCTCAAGTGAGGATAGAGATAATTATAAATATCAACTTTTGTACATATTATGTATTTTTGTACATATAGGTTTGACATCCTCACAAAAAACAGGATATTTTTCAAATCAAGGGTTCAACAAGAGAGCCTCTATTTTAAAAAAAAAGAAAGATTAAAAGCCTTAATCATAGTTTATCAGGAGTTATATACAAATATTTAACGGATTTTGATGAAGATAAATTGCTTTGGACCCATCTTTCAGCACTCCTTTTGACAATGGGACAGCAATGCATATTAGCAATATATATTTTGCCGATGTATAACTCGTTTGTTTTAATTATAGTATCAATTTTTATATTATGATATTTCAAGAGTAAGGTTTAATATTTTAAGAGTTTACTACAAAGTCATATCATTCTACATATTTCATGTGTCTGTTTGCAATTGCTCCTTTTTCCTTTATTATAATTATTTTTGCAGTACATAATGCCTATGAATTAAATTTCAATCTATTTACTATCAAAAAAAAAAATTTTTTTTTTATCCCTCCATAGGCCAATATTGTATATTTGCAACATGTTATATATATATATATATTAAATATCATTAACAAGACTTTATATCTTTCTTAGAATTTTGTATGAAGCTGTAAAAAAATGTGGATTGATAAAACAACTTTAACTAACAGTAACCCATTCTTATAGAACATTTTTACGTGATGTCATCATTCTGGAGGTATAAAATCAAATTATATAAGAATATAAACCATTACTTTTAAACAATATATAAGGTTGTTGTTTTTTAGAGCCCTTAGATGAAATTTCCTTATAATTTTGAGGGGAAATTTTTTTCAACTATGACACCAACATCGTGATAATTTTATTTTATTATGCAATCTGTGGCCTATTCAGTGAAAACTCTATAAAGGTACATGGAGGGTTAAAATAATACTTAATAAACTTCAATTGCATGTCAGCTGAAAAACAATGAAGGTAGAAGAAAAGTACATAGGTTTCGACAAATGGAGATTTTTTATGGCTGATATCAATTATTTGGAGGTTAAAAAACCGATTTATCTTAACTTTTTTACTTTTAAATTAACCATTGACATTCCAGTAAAACTCTCATTATCAACAATTCAGCCACCCCATAATTATTTTTCTCACACTCATAGCAAAGCAGATGAATCTTTTTTCAATATTTTAAGAAATTACATCCGATAATTTGTCTTTTCAGAATTTTCAAATTTTGGATTAATTTTTATTTTATTGACGCTGGTATTGACGCATATTTTTAGGTTTTTCATAATAAATGACGGTTTAAAGTGATGCTCCATGCTCTTTAAATTACAATGATTGTTAGGGTCAAAAATATTAATTGGGGAGGAAATAACCTTCAAAAAATGTTAAGTAATGAAAAAACCTTTTTAATCTCATTTCTTCTTTTCCTTTTGACTTCGTTTCTTATTCTAAAAGAATTGGATTTAGTCTTTTTGAGAAATGAAATATCGATAATATCATCAGTACCTTCGGCCAATTACAAATTCGTCTAAAACCATCCAAAATCGGCTGTTAAGCCCAACTTTTTAAGTAGATTAAGATCTAATAAAGGACCTTAAATTAACATAAAGAGCCGTCATAATATATCCATTCCATCAAAGTCCAACAAAAAAAGGATTCTCTCCAATGACTGAAATATTTCTTCCCTTTTTGTAATATTGATCAATAGACTTTTAAATGATTACACTTAATTAGAATTTCTTTGACAAACACTTGTATTTTAGCTTATAGAAACACACATTACATTTATGGTATGTATGTACATACTTACGATTAGCATGAAATGTGAATGAAATCAAAGACAAATGCGTCAAAGGTAGTATCAATTTAATCATTACTTTGTATATATATACACATATAATCTTTGTACACAAAACACTAAACCATATCTTGATCTTTTGCTTGGAAGTGAAATTATTCAGATAGAAAGACAGACATATTATGTATAGTATATTATCGTGTCCTTGATAATAGATTTTGTATAAGCCTAGTATATATCTATTCTTATATTAATCTTTAATCATTTTTAAGGTCATTATTTTAATAATTATATTTCTTTTAGAAAATAAAATATTAATTTCATTTCATTTGGGACATTTCTATCGCATAAAATGCTACGTTTTATACAGGTTTGTAAATTAAAGTTCACTTATTTTAATATATATTTATTTACATATTTTGCTTCATCGATACCTATGAAAGGCTATAGATAGTTGACACTTGTTCCAAAGGTGAAAACTGAGCAATCATAATTCAAAAAGGGATATTTTTTATTATTATTATTCATGACGATTACATCGTTGTAATTGTTGAGTTATGTTTCTACAGATGTATGTAGTAGACATTTATAAAAAGTTGTATTTACATATATACAAGCATATATCCACGTAAACAATTCATTTTTATGTTGTTGTTGTTTTTTTTTATTTGCAAAGTTTGTGCCTTTTGTGGAATAAATGTATAATACATACGTATGTAGATATTAACCATGTATGTGTACAAGGAACTATGCGTGTGGTAAAAGTTGATGTACTCACTTTTGGTGTGACGTATGTATAAAAAGCATTCTATGATGCCTGGATAATTTTTCTCTTCCTACCGTGATTCCTTACTCAAGAAGTTATGTTTCGTGGGCCCAGAGTGAAAGTATGGGTATACAACTAATGGGGTTATATCAATTCTTCATCTAGGACATAAAATCGACACCGTCCCGTCCCTATGATCAGTCCTTGAGAAATGTCTCAAATTTCAAAAGCGCCCTCTACAGGGTATCACTTTCACTTACATTATATAACATGTAGACTACATACAGAAAAGTACTTGAGTATATTTTGAATTCGTTCAATTAAACTTGAAGTATCTGTCATTGCTATTGATAGGAATCTACTGGGATCAGATCTGAAAGGAGCATAACAGTCTCGACTGTAGATCGAAATTAATTCCGATGGGTTTTTATCTATAATAAAAAAAATGAGCATCGGTCTCTGAATGAAAGAATATTCCACAACTGCTCCTCATTATTTATTTACACATGACCTCATCTCATCTCAAAGGATATTTGTAAATCTAACTATGTACATTGAATAGGTAATTTTATCAAATTATGTAAAAGTCTAGTTAAAAAAAGTCATTCGTTTCGGAATAATAGTCGAGTCAATTTAATTTATTAGGAATTTGGTAACCAACTCAGAAGAAAATATATGTATAACACAATATCAGGTTAACTAAAAAAGACATTTATCCCTCTTAATTAATGTCACTTCTATGAAATTATGCCTAGGTTTAACAATGTCAACTAAAAATATAATAATAAGCAGGGAAAAAATTCGATGGCGAGGTAATATCTAAAACGACTTACGTTTAATAATAATAAAGATGGGGGTAGGAACACTACTCTTGACATTCTGAAAACTAATTTGTCTTATATTTTCAAACCAAAATTTAGAACTGGATTGAATGAATTATAAAGATGTACGCAATACATTGTCAAATTAATACAATGAGGGATTTTTGTTTAGATAATCCCTTTCATTCGCATTTTTTTTTATTAAGCACCTATAAAAGTGATAATACTAATTAATTAACCTTGGAATCATAGTTTTTTGGAAGCATTTATTGATTCATGATGTGTATAGCCAAAAGTTATCCCATACATATAAGCAAATAAGTGTATAAATAATAATTAATTATAGAGAACTAAACTCAACATGTTTTTTATCCATGAAAATATGTTAGGTATTATAAGTAGTTCCTATGAAGATGTTCAGGTTTTAAGGAGCATGAATGCCCAGTTATAACTACATTATTTTATTTTTACGAATAGTTAGTTAGTTGATAGTCAGTATGCATATATACTTAATAGAATAACTTATAGCATTCTTCAAATGAAAAACACCCTCCCCCCCCCCCCCCCTCTTTGTTGTTTTAATTCACGGTCTCTCATTTTTGAAATGAAATGGTCGTAAAAGCTTGGTGTGGAATAAGGTAGCTGCTACAATATATACTCATGCGTATGTACTTACTTTTTTTATCTTTTTTTTTACACACCACCATTAAAACGAATTGTTTTTCTTGTTTTTCAAAAATCCCGCAATGACTATGAAAAGACACGTCATGAAAAGTAAGTATAAAAAGAATTATCGACAAATTAAATTAAAAAAGTACATATACGCAGTAATTGTCTACAGAATGTATCTGCCAATGTACCTCGGCACTACATAGTTTCTCCTCTCTTTCACTTTTTCTGGGTCTCCAATGCCTTTGTATAAGTATGTATGTATGTATGTATGTAGTAGTGTCAATAACGAACGAAGGATCGACTTCGCAAGAACTCAAATACAGTACGAATTTAAAATGTGACTAGAGTCTATTTATATCTGATGATCATAACTCATAAATGTATATTTAAGAATAAATATAAAAAAACTCGTCAAAAATTGTAATGACTACTTATTTTTCAAGCTATTTATTTGTGTGACGAAATACCGTTTTTTTTCGTTTGTTTTTTTGGTGGGTTAATGGTATATAGCAAGACAAAGTGGATATATAGGTATATAAATACCTAATACTCTTGACCATATTGAAAGAGTTCCTCAAAATAACCAAAATTTAACAAAAAGATATTTTTTTGTTCGTACCTATATGTACATAGAGTCACATTTTTCTATATTTCCCTGATTTTTTTCCTCCCTTACATAAATTTTTAGATGAATAGTCCTTTAATGTCATTGAGAATGGGTTCCAACTTGTCATGATTCAAGCATGTTTTTTGCAAATCTAATTATAGATGTGTATTGGTACATACATAGGTTGAAATAAATAAATTCACAGATGCTCTGATTTCATTTTTATCATTAAATGTACATTCTACTCTCGTTTTCACCATGTCCTTATAATTCCTATCTATGGTCTATTAGATGACTTTTAAGTGTAGATAAAATATAATGATCATATGATATTCCTTCTTGACATCTTTTTTTTTTTTTAGTTTTTAGTTTTTAGCTATTAAATGTTTGTTATCTACACATGTACATATATACATACTTTGTCATTGGATGTCAGCTGTGCAGTTATTTTAACTTTATTTTATTTCTGGTTTCTTATTTCTGTACATATATACATATATATATAATATATATATCTGTAAATGAGCTCAAAATCAACTATGAACTAGACAATATCCATGATACACTCATGAAAGTGGACACTCTATTTTTCTATTTTGGTCAACCATCGATTCTTCTACTATTATCTGAAAGTTGACTGGTTGAGTGTGATTAATCCCTTGATAACCTCTGAACAATCCCCTACTACGTACATATTTTTTTATCTCCATTTCTTTTGAATGTTGAAAAGGTTGTTGACAGAAACTCAGTACAGAATAGGCCCTGTGCTGACTGACTGATCTACATACACACATCATATTTGAATTTTACATATGTAATTTCTTTGCCATATACTAACTAAAGTAAAGGAAGGGAAAAATAAATAAAAAAATACATAAATTTCAGGTGATCTCTCAAGTCCATCAGAGTAGCGTACGCAACAACAGTGAGGGTTCAATAAACTCCCTCTCCCCACTTAATGATTTGCTCGTCAGATAATTAGAAAATTATATAAAATAGTATATGATGTGTGTATTTTTGTTTTTGTTTTTGTTGTTTTTTTACATACTCTTTGTTTTTGAATTTTCATTAAGTATCATCAGCTTCACGTTTAGTCCACTTTAATGGATCTTTTCATACCTAGATAGCATTGATGTACCTACGTTCAATATGGAAGCCTAAAATCCCTTTGTTCTAATGTATAGTTTACTCAAGGAACAAATTTACGTACATTATATAAGTACTTATAGTATATGTAAATATATAAATTGTCAAATAACAATATTGAATGCACTCACTTTTGAAAAGTAAGTGCCTAGATAGTTTGAACACGAGATGGAATCCTTACAGGATACATCTTTACCTTTCCTCTTTCTAAAAAAAAATGTAAAAAAAAAACTATTTTATTGAATGTACAGTAGGACACGTGTTAACGAGCCAATTTACGCTAAGTGACTGCAAATTTTTAATTTGGATAGTAAAGAGAAATGTTGAGGTTGGGTCCCTGTTTTATCTATACTAACATAAAATCATTGTTACTGTTAGAATGAGATAGGAGAGTAGGTGTAGATAATCATAAATACTACTTGCAGTTAACTCTGAGTCAATTTCAATAATATATGTACGAACAGTATTAATCACAACGCATCTCGCAACCTTCAGCCCAAAATTAACAGATGTCGTCATTTTTCATTATTCAAAAGAGATATTCACACTATGGGAGTAAAAATCTAACTCTGAACTGATTTTGAGACTTTTATTATTATTTCTCTTTTCCATGGTAAGGTTTCGAGATACAATACAGATAAGAACGTGTACTAAGGACCAAAATAAGTAGAAAATTGACAGTTGGCAAACAAATACGTATGTAGAGTAGAGCTGGAATTCCAAACAAGGGTTATAGTTGTAAATATTTCACTTCAAAATTAATTATTTTCCATGAGGTATTTACCTAGACGCCAACAATTGGCATTCAGCCCCGTTTCCTGGAGATCTATCCAACTGGGCATAAGTTTTTATTAGCAAAAACTTTGGCCCAGTTGAATTATACATACATGCATAAATACTGGAAAAGATAAACACTGAATTAAATATTTGGAATTAAAGTATAGAATCATGCTACGTATGTTTTAGGGACAACAGGATCGAGTACAGAGGATATTTTTATGTATATTTCTATATACTTTGGTGATTTTTATTAGAATATTGTCATATATGTAGTGTTATATACATAGTTAATTGTATTTATTTAAGTCCATAAGGTGATTTGTACCTGAGGGGTATGTGGAACTAACTAAGCATATACCATATATGTTATATATATCTTTTCGCTAAATATATCCATTATGTTTAGTCTCGTAAAATATTCAAATTGTACATAATTAATTACATGGTACAGAGAGCTATGAGTCTGTTTTTGTTCTTCTTTTTATATGTATCATTGTTTCATACTTAAGCTTTTTTTTGTTTCGTTCTGTTTTTGAGTGTGTCGTCGTATTTACCTTGACTCTTCAACAACTCGTGTGCGTGGTTTGTATTTAAAAGTACCTATGTATTTTAGCTCACCATCTCACACTGATGTGAGAATTTTTTATATATATACATATAAAAAAAATTCAACTATATATATGTGTGTGTGTATTATTATTTCGTTTTTCTTAGTTATCTTTCTTTTAATATTATTATTTTCTCCTGTTCGAACCACTAAATACCACACTACCATGTTACTTCATAGTATTACCTACATGTGTACATATACATACAAGGTGGTTGTTCATGATGATAATAATAATAATAATAATAATGATGAATTGGCAGTGGGAGAAACAGAAGAGAAATAGAGAGACATTAGATGACTAGATATTTATTTATTTTTATTTTTTAGAAAAGAAATAGAAAACTGGGAAAAAAAATACGGTTATACCATTTTGTTCTCTCTCTCTCTCTCTCTCTCTTCCCAACCATTTCCCCTTCTTTTCTATGTGTACTACTACATATATCCATTGATCCAATGGACTACATATGTATGTATGACTATATTCTTCATTAGACATGGTAAAATGAATTAGTTATAAGGCTTCGGATCTCATGGATGTAGCCAATAGGTGTATTTATGTATGTACATATACCAACCGTTTTGAGGGGGCAATTTTGTAAAATTCATAAATATTTGGTTAGATGTTTTTAAAAATTCCTTCCTGGAGTTGGCTGTAGTCACTTATTTTTCAATTTTGCTAAAATTTCAATTTCCCTTCATTCAGAGGCCATTCGGATACCAAAAGATGAGTAATATTTTAAGGTTATATGTGCTAATTGTTTTGATAATTGGATTAAATTATTATTAATAGTTATTTGAGTAGCAAATAGCCTAAATAAATACATATATAGTTTTTCTGTTACCCAAATTAAAAATTGAGCCAAAAATACTCATTTTTCTTCATATTATTATTAATCTAATATATTTACTCATATTCACAAATTTGAGTGAATAATTGTTTTTAAAAGTAATTTAAAGCAAGCTGTCAACTCATCAGTTAAATTTATTTACAATTAAAATTGTTGTAATCCTAATTTAAAATAGACTTGAAATCCTTGAGTAGGTAATTTTATAAATATTAAATAAGTATTTTGATGGCAGGGTTTTCGACAAACTTTTAAAGACGTTTTACATTCTTTTAATAAAAGAAAAACTGTATTGTTTTGCAGTGTCTCAACTAATATCCATCAACTTATCAAACAATAGAATTTCATACTACAATTTGTTTTAATTAAAATTGATGAGAAGAAACAAAAATTGAATCCTTTCATAAGAAAAGTTGTTTCTTCTTTGTTTCTTCAACAAACAATTAGAAAGCTTTAAGAAAAACATATTGTTATTTTTTATTTGTCCCATAAGGGACTTTCAAAGTTACTTATACATGCATATAGTTTGTGAATTGCATCACAATTCTAATTTTACTGAATCAATTATATCCTACAAATATGTATCTAACAATGGTAGCCCTAAAACATCCATAACTCATAAGCATTTCTGGCCAGCTATTGATTTGTCCCTCATTCTATTTATTAGAAGTGTTTTAAGCATTAATTTTTTAAATCAAGTTACTACTCGTTAAGCTGTGATATCCCAACTATTTAATAAAAAATAGTTAAGGTCGTTGACGACAATGGCTAAATACTAGTTATGTTTCGGCTTTCTTTTTCTTTTTGGAGGAAAGGTTGAGAGAAGCAATGGGATCTAAATACCATTTTGGCATGCTTTTTTTTTTTTTGATACCCCGAGTGATATTTTCTACTTCTTGGTGAATTGAAAGGACTCACAACAATTCTTATTTCCTTAAAAATTAAATAAGTATATCTAAAAGCAGATAGTACATCAAAAGATTGAACATTTGTTATGTTCAACAAGATTATAATTAGTCTGATCATATTCGACTGAAATGTCTTTAAATTATTTTCCATCAGTGACTAGCAAATACCCAGAGAAATCCTAGGAAAATAATTTTCCTAGGCTCATGCCTTCAATACTTCCTTAACTTATGTCACTCTAAAATTCTACAGAAAATGTTTTATACTTTAGGTTATTTTATAACAATTTCATACCTATTCAGTTATCGTCCTTAAATTTTTTTTTTTTTTTTTTTTTGCATTTAAATAAAAAAACAAAACAAAAAAAGAACAATGTTAAAAATCCTGTAAAACGTTATATGTTTTTCAAATTCATAATTACATCTTAATTAAAAGTGTCTATATATATATATTCAAAAGAAAAAAAGTTGAGTCTTCAGTCAAATATGTATATGCTATACTATATATATATAGTATACGATATATATACATATCAAGAGCCATCTAAGTAATTGGTCGCAATCAGTGGTGGTGTGGCATAGTTTAGAGGGTAAGCGGAGAAGTTGGTTCTTGAAACAAAAACGCATTTAAAAAAAAAATTTAGATGGTCATAATATTTGTTAAATCTGTAGTCTAAGGATGCTAATATTTATGGATACCCCTCCTCCACATTGAAAGTTCAGCCATGTCAAAATTGGTCAGAGCTAGAGTTTGCAACTTTAAATTATGAAGCAGGCTGAGATATTACAATATTTTTCTTCTTATCTTCATCAAGCTAAAACTTTATTTCGACAAATTTATCTACTCTAGTTACAGCATAAGTAGGGATTGGTATTTTTTGAGGTGGGTGAGAATACGAGCAATTAATATCTGGTACCTCTGTTTCAATTTATCGGCTGATTGCTATTGATAATATTAAATGATAGTCAATCACTGATAGAAACAGAGAGAACTAAAGAGAATTTGAATTGTCATATATCCAGGAAAAAGTGCACATTTTCTTCTTTTAATAATAATCAGAAATTGAACTATTTATAATAGGTGGAACTGATCGCCACAAGAATAATGAGAAGACTGAATTAAAATTTATTATCAAGGTATTGCTACTAACTCCTATTTTTCTTTCCTTTATTAAACTCAAGACTATCTTAACATTTTGCACATGTCTAAATATTGACAAGATTAGTGTACATGAATGTGTAACTCTTTCAAATATTGGAGCCTATATTGTTCATAATTATGAGCATACACCTAAAGTATGGACCAAAATTAGAGCAGACTACATCTAATAGGTTCATCGCATAATATATTAAATAGGTAAAAATTTAATTCAAGAAATGATATACAATAATATTTCAGAATAATTAAATGTTTTTTTTAAACAAAGTGGATCTATATGTACATATGATATATGTAATATGTCACAGCAAAATGGAAGTAATATTTTCAATTTTGAGACAGCAAAACATTGTTACACACATACATACCGGATTTATAGGTACACTTATGTACATATGTAAGGTAAAGCGTATAAGCTCCTCAGAGCCATAATCTAATATATGTAGATATATCCCAACACATTTTGACAATTGATTCTAGAGGAAATCTTCATCAGGTGTTGTTGCAAAGACAACACGGATCTTCCACAATATGTACATACATAGGTATATAGTTGAAAGAAAAACCGGATTGTTAGGTACACTTACAGATGTAATGTAAAATCAGCGCCACCGCCTATACATATGTATAATATTATGTACCTATTTATCAAAATAATTATATTTATTTTTCCTTCAAACAACTGTTAATTCAATTTGTTTGACGTACGATTTAATTTTTACTATGGATCAAGCTTTTATTTAGTTTTTTGTTTCTCCAAGGCTTTGACAAACATATACATTGAGGAAAAAAAATATAGAGGAAAAGACTTGGTCACACGATATGAATCTTTTTAAATCTGATTTGATAGAGTGAGTAATACATAATGGAATAAACTAGCCTCGAATCTAAACTAAATACATATGTCTTGTATGTAGGTACAAATTAATTAAAAAATTAATCAAATGATTTTAAAAAAAAGTATCTTTAACTTTATCATCAGTGGCATGATTAGCTCGAATTTAGGGAGACTTCCCAAAATATTTTCAAGCCACTCGACATTTTTTAAAACTTCAGTAGATCTCTTTGGGACCCAAACCTCCGTTTTTACAATCTAGTGACCTCTGCTTGTCCTCTTTCTCTTCCTTTGTTGTTTTAAACACTCTCCATGATCTTCCATGGAGTTTGTACCAAAACGTTTGTCAACTACTTACAAAAGAAACTGACTTTATTCCATATACATACAAACGTATACTATATTTTTTGGTCAGCTGTCAATTTTTCTACGCCTCTTTCCCTTATTATTAGTTTTTTACACGTTGATTGGTGGATATCGAATGAAATCTTGTTCAAGGCTCTGATCAATTGGTTACTGTTAAATAGTTCCATAGTCGGGCTACCAACTGCCGTAGGATCTCCTTTTTCTTCCTTTCTTTTTTTAAAGGAGCAAAGGTAGAGGGATATTTACAATAAAGATCACGAGTTATAAATTCATGAATAATCCTTGTTGTGTAACAGTTTGATAGACCAATCTTTCCACAACATTTCTTATAGATACTTTTACGGAGAATAAACCATACATACTTATGTGTATAAAATTGAAAAATTTCCTTAAATTACTCCATCATTCATGCAAATTACAAAATCAGTGCAAAAACACATTTTCTTTAAAGATACATAGTTATGGATCATTATTGGTACACCTCATTTCTCCAAAACACTTGAGCTCACCTTTCAATACATCATTCATCTTTTGAACCATTAACAAACTTCATAAAATAAAAGGATTGCAATAAAACAAACAATGCATGAATGCAGAAGGAATACGTTGCAATTATCACAGTAGGAACCATTTGTAGTAACAAGAGCATGAATGTAATGGCACCTCAAAGAAATAACCGAATAATCAGTAGTTTAAAGTCTTTCTTAATAACAATAATAATATTAGCTAACACCATTCTTGAATGGTGATTACCTAGATATAATTAGTATATATGTACATCCAAGAGGACTTTTTATACCAAGCAAGTATGAAATGTATGTATGTATGTATATTAGACTTGAAACTTTAATGTTACATAAGTTTACATAAAATTATATACTAAATATACCTATGTGTGGAGTAGGTAAGACCTTCAAACTCTAAAAGTATAAATACATAACATCGATGTACATATTTATGTATGTAGAACGTATTTACGTGTGAGAACTACTCTCACTTTTACGCTGGTGTAGACATATGTAGCACACATTTTGTGTGTGTGTGTTTTATACTTATATGTATATGGTGGTACAATCACATTTTTGTTAGTGGCAGGGTCTGCCGGTTCTCATCATGGTTCTTTTTTAAAGTCATTGAATTAGGAATGAGAGAAAAATGCTGTTCTTTGGTGGTATATTATACGTAAGTATGAAGTATATACATACATACATACATACAACGAGAGAGATGATTTTATCATTATTTAACTTTTTTTCAGTGAGTTTTAAATGTATAAATCCTCTCTTTGTTGACCGCAGACAATATAAATGATATACGTCAATGATTTTCGAATTCACACAAGGTTCTCTGACCATTGATTGACTACCTTCTCCGTACTTACCTACATTTCTATTATTATTATTATTAAGAACCCCTCGTATAAACTTCAAGAAATGTTTGTTTCAGGATCTCATATGAAAGGCAGCGTTGACTTTTGAGGGAATTTTAATTCTCTTTATTCTCATTTAATTGAATCAATTTTATTTCAAACGTATGTATCTATCAGTGGTATCCCTAAAACATCCACAACTCATATGATCAGCTGTTGAATTGTCTACTTATTTTTATTAATAGCATTATATTCTAAGCATTGATTTGTTGAAATCAAATAATTATTACTCATTAAGCTCTGAATATCCCTACTATTTAACGAAAAATAGTCAAAGTTGATAAGAAAAACTCCGTTGACTAGTTAGTTTTTTGTTTTGTTTCTTTCTACCTATTTTTGTAGGAAAGATTGGAATTGCAATTAAGATTCTTATGTAATGGACTACTCTAAAATCTTACTTTAATATGATTGATATATTCGATCGTATTTTTGGTAGAGCCTTTTCCTGGTCTTTGCCTTATATATTTTTATATATACACGGTCCAAAATCAGTAACCTAGAGCATAGACAAATTCGAAAAATAAATATGTACTTTCAGTAATAGCATAGTTTACATAATTTGTTCCATTTGCTTGAGACTGACAATGGAACAAACTAAAATTGTATCGTATAATATTATTGAAAGGGTCTTAAAATGAAAGATTGTACAACAGCGAAAGAAAGACTGGTAAAATTAGGAGTAAATGGAGTATTGTTAATAACAAATATGACATTATGGTGGGGGGGGGGGGGGGGAGGCGAAACCAGCAATTAATAAGGGTTGGGGGTTTTATAAGAATGACGTCACATATTAATGACACCATAATCACGCAACTTTTATTGTTTTTGTTTTTTTTCAATAAGTGTGTGTGTGGGGAGGGAGGCTAATGATCCCTTGTCCTGTTCCGGTGCCTACTCGTTATAGGTATAGTCATTCAAAATAAGGGAGTTTCCTTGGATACCGATTTCAATCTTACTTGTACTGCAATATTTGGTAAAACCTCGATTATTTAATATCAAACAATTAAGCATGATCTACCAGAGAGGCTGATTATACATAAGAGCTCTAATTTAATTAATGGTTTCAAGTGCTTGGGATTTTTTTTCTTTTTTATATTTTGTGTGTTTGAAAGGACAAATGAATGTAAATAGGCTATTTTTGTAGGCTCAATGGGCAGGCCAATAGTTTTTTTTTTCTGAACTTTAAAATTAAATTGAAAAATAAAGAGGAAAAGTCATACAAATATTTTTTGACTGTATTATCGAATAAATGACCTTTAGATTTGATCTTTGACCTCATGTATCAAAATGACCTCTTGTCTATGGTTGATTCACCTAGAACATGCAAATATGTTTATGTTTATTTTTGATTCATTCATTTGAAAATTAAAGTTACTTTACAATGTCTACTCTTGTAGTGAGTAGTGCTTCTTGTTAGATCATGTGAATCATTTTATTTACAGACACTAGATTGTTTTTTGTTTTTTTTGTTTTTGTTTAATTATAATCGTGATTTCTGCTTTAAAAAAAATCCTATACATTATACCCTTGATATGAATCAAAAATTAATTAACGTCAATTTAGAGGTCAAAGGTCATTGCACAACAATTAATAATAATGACAAGTTGTATTCATATCCAACATTTTTAGAGTTTTTTTTTTTTCAAAAATGTTTCATCTCTATTTGCATCACAAATACTCAGAAGATATGCAAACATTTGAAATTTCAAAAAAAGAATAAAATATTTCAAATTTCTCCAACTCATTATTGATTTGCATGTTGATAATCCAAATAAATTAGAACAAAACTTCAATTTCCATACATATTTTTATCTGGATCTTGTGAACTTCATTTCCTTTAAAAATATCTTAGAAACAAATTCTGTGTATATGTATATATAAAAACTTTTATTTAAAGTTTTCAGGAAAGAATTGGTAAATAGAACGAAATTTTTTTATCTCGATAATCATATCTGCCTTTATGATGTCTATTATTGAATTTTTTATCTTAAATATATATTATATTTTTCTTTTTTAAGTAAATTTTAATCTAAGAATCCAAGAAAATCAAGAGTCAACAAAAACGAATCAAAGTTTGTTTTTTTTCTTTAAAAAAATATATTTCTTGAAAAAGGCTATTTGTTGCTTCGAAAATATAAAATTCAAATAAGTTTAAAAGATATCTCAGAGCATGAAATGTTCATAAAGCTTACATATAATTAATTTGATTTTTAGCATACCTATCACTTAAGACTAATTTAGACAAAGTTGATATTGAAATTGAAATTAATTGTTAATTAATTTAAACAGGGGAAAATTTTTGTAGTTTTCCCACGTTGACAAACAATAGATATGGTATGCTACTATGAGCAAAAAATACCGGGAAATTTGAAGTTGTTTTTTTTGGGATTACGATAGGGATAAATATTTTTTTTAAGTTGGCACTGCTGTCACTGACATCAGCAACAAATTACACACCAAAATATTCATTCGTATTTGATGATCTAAAATGACATTTAGAGATGTGTTTTTGAAACCAAAAAAGTTGAAATGGATATTCCAGACTGTACTTTTCGGTAGTTTTGAGAATCCATGGTTTATATCTTGAGATATACAACCAATAACTCAAAGGGTTCGACTTTTCTACTTTTAATTTTAATAACATACCTAAACCCAGCCGTTATTGTTTTGTAGTTATTAACTTAATAAAAGTTTTATAAATGTTTTGAAAATTGGAAAGGGGAAGATACTACTTGTGAGGGGGAGGAAATGAATTTTGATTATTAAATAAAGATTTCTTTATTCCCGATATTTTTTGCCCATAGTAGTACATAGACAGTCAAAAAACTCATTCTATTAATTTTTTTACTAATATTAGCTATGTACTATGATATTATTTTATTTTTTAGACGAATATTTCTACTCTCAGAGAATGTCTTTCAAAAGTGGAATGTTGCTTACTCTCATCATGGTGTTAGTAAAGATAAATCATTTTTTTAACTTGATATGACGTCAGAAAGGAAAGCTGTCTTAATGATATGATTGAATGATTGATTGTCAACAAATCAAGAGGTAGTGATCATTGATTTCTGAAAGACAAGTCAAGGCTGGTTAGTTATCTAAAGAAGGGAGGGGGGAGGGGGGGGGGTTCCTATGTAGATAACAGGGATTTTACATACTCATGTTTTGTTTTTGTTATGTTGTCGTCATTTATTAATGAAAAAAATCCACAAATTAATTATGATAATTGATATGGGAATCAATAGCAGAGTTTTATTGTAATTCATTTAGTAGAAAATGAATAGAAGTATTGAAAATACTATTTTCTATAAATCATTATCCTAATTAATTATAACTTATATTTAGGCATTTATAATGTATTATGTGAACACTCATATATTTTCAATAATGGCTTGAAATGTTGCTATGATTGTATCTCAATGAGGAAAAGGATTTCTAAATTTACGCGCATAGTTTATGAGATTTAGTTGACTAATCTTTTGATTCCTATAGTTGAATATTATGTTAATTATATATAATATGGATACACATATTGTAAATAGAATGAAATACGTTTTTTTAGTCAATAATATCTCATGCAATATATTGGCATACTCTTGTATCTATGTATAAATATATGGCGGTTTCATTAAAGAATTTGAAATATTCTTTATAAAATAGGAAAGTAAACTTTAATTAAGAAATATTTTTGTTCAAAAATTAATGAGTAAAAGTAGGAGACCTTTTTTTTTTTTGGAAAGTTCCTGCTTTCCCAAACTGAATAACATCACAATATATAAAAGCAATTTAAGTGGGCCTTTGATGGGTTATGTGTGTAACTCTAGACTAGCCTTTTGAAGAATATGGCTAACAAAAATGTCTACCTACATGTATGTTGCAACAATAGTCATTGAAGCCTTACATGATCGAATAGTTAAAATAGATTTTTTTTCACTCTTGAATTAAATAAAGTCACCAAATGATATTTATTGACAAGAAACATGATTGAGTGGGTAGATCATAAACAGTTTATTGATTGTTTCTTAAGCACGTTTGACCCTCCACATTTTACATGAAACTATAAATAAAACTAATTCCTTTCAATTTTGAAATGGAGTCAAAATATGTATGAAAGGCCGGGGATGGTTGAAACAGGCCCTTAGCTCTTCTCGAACATAAATAAAACTATAGTCACAAAATTTATATTACAATTATATAATATACCGTCGATAAATATATAAAAACGGGGCATTTTGGTCAACTTTTCTTTGAGATATTGGATAAAAATTGATTTTTAGATATAAAAGTAATTTTTTTCGAAGTACAAATATTTCTGAGAATGTTGTCTGCTTTTGATTGTTCTTCAACAGCAAATACAATAATTTGAATTATTGTTTTTTGTTTGTTTTTTGCTAATCAGTGGATATAATTTATCAAAACTCCAAAATCATTCATGAAGAAGAAATATGAAATTTTATAACGTTGAGTTAGCTCCAACAAGTGATGCAATTTTCTCTGTTTATTTATTATTCTACATTACTTTACACTGAAGCTTCAGGATACAACGTGTCTACAGCAATCCTTGAATTGTCAGAGCACTGAAGTGAAGTTGAAAAAAAGGTAGAAAAGATTAGATTAGAAATATAAATACATATAAGTCTTATCAACATAAAGAGCTAGAATTTCTAACCCACAGCAACTGTTTCCGCGGACACGGAGACAATTGCATTTTTTTTTTAAATATATCGATTCATATACTCTCTAAATAGATTCAATCATTAACTGATAGATTGAATTCCAATATATGTACAACACATTTTAAGAATAAATGAATAATTGGTATAATTTGTAAGAAATACATGGAAATATAAATATGATCATTAAATAGGGTTACATCGGTTCTTAATTTAGGACGAACAATCAATTCCGTCCAGTCTCTTTTATCGATTATAAATAAAGTAATTTCATTTAAAAGATATTATTCGCATACTTGGAGAAACTCCAGAGGATCCCTCGAATTGGATTCCGGAGATAGGAACTCAGGATCGTGAATCAATATTGAAAAGATTCATGGAACTGATGGTATTATCTCGTAGCACTGGTTACATTCTATTTTCTTCCCGAGACGGAGTCAGAAGCATGGATGTGAACCCCTGGGCTTATTTCCCCTTCGGCCCTCGAGGGATGTTTCTATATCTAGTTTATCTTTCTATCTTATTCTCTGAGTGCTCGTTGCTCCCTCTATGAAAAGATGTTCCTTTTTTCAAAATCAAAATCATGGAATCTATCAATTATTACAGTGCCATATACTTAATAAGTTATGTAAAAGAATAAATGGAGGCTGAGATAGATGATACAATGATGGAAGAGGCCGATTTAGGAGTAAAACATTGACATTTATAAAATAGTGTTGTTGACGTAACATCATATTCTAGCTATTAAAAACTAATTTCTTGATGAGGTCTACCATATATTTCAAGGATTGATCCTTTAGACCATATTATGTTAGCATAGAAGAGCCATAGAGTTTATCTTTTTTCATAGAATAGAGAACAAACGTAATGCAAGTCTCTTAAGGAAGCCGCTTTTAAGGTTCTCAGTCACCCTACTTTCTCTTAATCAAAGATTAATCAAAGACTTATGTATGTATATAGATGATGACATCAATTTTCCATGGAACAGCTTTATGCGTCCAGTACCAAAAGGTGTCCTTGGTATTTGGAACGGGACGTCAAAATTCTGGGACTGATACAACTCTACTATTCAAACTATACATTTATTTTAGTGTGTCAAAGTAAAACCATACCCAAGAAAAAAGTCTTGCCCCTGATCTCTCCTATAGAAATGAGTCAATCGCTCTTGTTGCGAACTCGGAAGGATATCAATTTCATATAATATTATATGTAGCTACTAGGTGTGTGTTAGATTATTAGACATAATATGATGTCAGAACTTATATATGTACTTTTTGTACAAAAAAATATTGAGTAATCAAATGATTTACTTTAAACATGATTCATTAAATAAAACACGTAACTGAATTTGTAGATGGGATAGCTTATTCTATCATATTCCTACATGGGCACAATGTTATCAAATAAAATGTAGAGTTGGTAAAATCTTGATCTGTAGAAAAAAAAATTGGGATATCAGACTTTGTCAATTTAAAAGGCTAAAAAAACCGGAATGTTAAGAAGGTTTGTGTCTATAGAACTAAAAGGTCGAGTCCAGGAGTGCAAAAATCATTTAATTGTGTAATATTAGAATGACGTAATTTTATATGTAACACATAAAGTTAAAAGCAATAGAACTCAGGATGGGATTTGTAATTCTTTTTCAAGCCAAAAAGTACCATGGAGTTGTGACAAGACTTGTTTCTAAACAGTGTTAACTCAGACTAATTATGTAATTACATAAATCAAATCAGTTACAAGCAAATCATTTTACATGTATGTATCAATACTCCAATCAGTCCGGCTTCGACTAGTCTGGGTTTTCCTTTGTCGTAAGATTTTTGATTTAAACATCATTTTAGTAAAATATATCATTTTTAAACTAAAATAATAAAATGTTCAAGATATTGGTGCATGTGTCTTGTGTCTAGAACAGCTTGAATTCTACCAGTGTCTTAGTATGCAATCTTGACGTCAGTGAAAACATTCTGCGCATGTATGTATATCCACAGAATCAAATATCTAGACTCATGACGAGTTTTTTTTAGATAAGCCAATTACTAGTATTCTCGGCCCTTCACTTCTTGTCATCAGGCGACCCTTCTGATTTAAAGCAGCCAACTCCACGTATTATGAACTCAAATAGGGTATATAATATGATTTTGATTCATTTATTAGATCAAGGATTGCGCGCCTTTTTATTGAATTTTTGAATATTATTAAATATCATATATGTACATATACTAATTATTGATTTTTATATTGGTAAAATTTATCAATGCACATATAGTGTATCCAAATAATAACTCCGCCCAAAATTAACAGTTAGTAACAAGAAAACTAAAAAAGGCAAGCTAACATATGTTTGTTTCTTTGTTTTTCAAAAATTTCCTTCCCTGTTGGAGAGTTGAGGTTGCAAGTGAGCAAAAAAGCTGGTCGCGACTGTAACTTTAATTCGATTTTTCGAATTCATGAGAATACTTTTGTCAAACATTAATGTCTGGAGCCTAGTTTTCATTTCACTCTACTTCGGATATATTATGGATGATAAATGATCTATTTACAATCAACACATTCCCTTCAAAAAATGGTTTATCATATCGAAAACTCCTTTTTTTTTCCTCTCTGAATGGTTGAATGATCATACTTAATGTAACGTGTCTAAACAGTGTACACATTAAAATGTGTAACAGCCATCCTAATGCGTATATAAATATAATGATTATGACATTTCAATATGGACACAAAATCATAATATCTTCCATATCGCTACTTTATTCATTTGGAAATTCAAAGTTGAAATACAGTAAAATATTTGTCAAAATTATTTGTCTCCAAATTATCATGCCAACCCTTTCTTATATGAACTAACACAATCAGTTTTACTTCCAACCCGCAATAAATGATTTATTGATATTCATTTATTTTGATGAGTGAACAAGCTGGGTGAAATAGCTGAAGAGCCACAACTCCATTCAATGCTAAAAGTCGAAAATAGCGACTTTTAGAAAGAAAGGGGGATGGATATGGCTTTGTATTTTACCAAGTACACCTGTCCTTTTATTTTTCTACATGTATTAAAAGTTTTAATATAAATTTAAGGACATAGTAAAGGTACATACATATGTATGAGTCTACAAATGTCCCAAAGTGACAGTGCAAATTTATAACTTGTTTGTTGTTATTTCTTGCACTCCGGGATCATTCCTTCTTTTGGACAAATAAAAGGATTTTTTTAATGTTAATGATGCAGTTAATTTGCATTTTGTTTTAAGATAATGGCTATGGGTCTTCATTTTGGAGGTTCATTTATTACATAGGTGTTGTTTTTTTCCTACAAAGTCTTGGACATGTGAAAATTCGACACATCACTTATAATCCGCATTACACAATGGTATGGTCTTTAAGTTGTTGTTTCATAAATCAAGATATGGGCAAACCTTTTGTATGTATGTATGCAACTGATGCAATTATTGAGTTACTTATTATCCTGGTGCATTTATTGCATCATTATCTAATTAATCCTTACATGGTTTTTAACTGTCATTGTTAATTTCTTTCCCCATTCTAAAAAATAATTTTATGCTGTGTTGCAACCTCTTCTTATATATGTACATTTGTTTCTTATTATTATTGCTCTATTGGATCACAATATAATTGTCATTGTTGAAATTAAAGAGCAAGTACATCTCTATTACTTCTATTATAATAATGATATAGAATTAAAAGATAAATTATGTTTGACAAAAAATCAACTCTTTTTTGCCGTTTTGTGACATGTGCCACTTTAGATCTTTTGACTCTAACAGGAATTTACGTATATACTGTTTTAATAACAATATTCCCAGAGTGTTCAGAGTTATTTTGGCCAAAAGACACAATTGTGACTTTCTGGCTCTGAGACAACTATGCATATATGTCAGCTCTTGCAGGCAGGATTGGTGCTTATTTTTTTGTGTATCGATTTGAATCTTGCGTACAAAGTGATATTATTTATTTAAATATCCATTTTCCACAAATTGGACTCCAACGTCCGAAATATTTACTCCGGGCCAACAAAATTGGTAGTCAACTTTACCTCTCTTTTGGAATTGTGTTTTGGCCAATAAATTCATTAATTCAGCTCATGTAAGTACATAGGTATATATGAATCCAAAGTTATGTTTCAAACCAAGGAAATTTATTTATTTTATACTGTTTATAACAGCTTGAGCTTTATTTTCAAAACTGCATACTTCTTCCTCACAAAGTGAATCTGTCACCTATAACTATGTAGTTTGTCTTCATAAATACATAAGTATTTATATTTATTTTGACGATGAATCTACAGTATTCTGGCTCCTCAGTAGGAAACAGACCCGATTCATCAAACTTACACATTTGCATGTTCAGTTGAAAAGAAGGGCATGTCTGTGTGGGTTAGGGCACTTGTTAAGAGTACAAAAATTTACGATACATGTGCACACACTCCTTCTTATCTAAGAATTACCCCTAATTGTCATGTTCTAGAACTGGCCCTGGCAGGAAAATACTTGGTTGTATCAATAACTATTTTTGATATGGAACAACCAGTTTTTCCTCAATCTGATTGAAATTAGACATATCCTGCTTTTGACCTATAAATTGATTAATTCCGGCTTATTTTTTCAGAGAGTAGAGTTTAAACTTGCTCTTCGAACCAAGGACATCCCAAACTTAAATCCGTTTACAGCAGCTGCTACTTGAGTTTTTATAGTATTTTTTTACTATGTACCCACTTTTGCCATCTTATGGGTAAATGTGACCTACCAATAGCTTGTCGTTGAGTTTAATATCACACTGGAATCTTCAATACATTGACAGTTTCAGTGCATTCAGCTATCATTTTTTCTCTAGATACTAGTTAGTATTGTCACTTATTACTGGTTCGAATATTGATTGGTTGGACTTGAATTAAATTTTACTGAGCTGGGAATAATCCCGTTCTACATAATGGAAAGAATTGGGTAACTGCCAGTTAATTTCGGACCCTTTCTCTTTTTGTAGTGAAAGTTGGTTTCAAGATGGAATGAAAATGGCTCTGTGATGTATCCATTTCTCCCGCGTCTGTAGATTGAAAAGAAATAAACTCTATTCAGATGGAATCTCCCCTCCCCTAGAGAAAATCCCCAGTTCCATTCAATCGTTTATGGATATAAAAACCAGTTTTTCTTCGAATCCGGCTCAAACTAGACCTATCCAGTATATACATACTTTTGTTTCATTTACATAATACATATATGTAACAGAAAATATGAATTTCGTTGTATTATGCACTCGGACTCCTGCATGGAGGAGCTCATTTATGTACTTCTTATCTTTCTCTTCTTCTTCATCTTCAACGATGCAGGAGTCTCTTAGATTATATATGTATAGTACGTAACTATAGTATTTTGTTTCTTTTTTTTACACATACCCGCAAGCAGCAAGAGGAGGAGAGGCAGGAGGAGCATGGCCTTCAGATTATATATTTAGTATTATGTACATTAATCTGTTCATAAGAGTATTTGTAGTAGGCATGAACTGTAAAAACAATGTGCCTTTGCACCGGCAGTGTTTTTTTATTATTAGGTTTATATTTATGTTTGTATGTATGTATATTAACATACACAATACATAGTAGTTAAATGTTCCTATATAAAAAAAAAGACTCACTCACAAAATGATTAATTTAATTAATTATGAGATTCATAGGCCTTGTCTTAGCAACAACAACAACAACAACAACAAACGGAGTTGTTGGACAAAGGACATTACAGGGAGGAGAAGAAAGAAATGCTTTAGTTAGAAGAAGAAGAAGAAAGGCCAGAATGACGACACTTTCTGACCTTGGCTTCTTTTTCATCTAGAGCTATTTTGAGAGGAGTGAGTGGATTTGACTACGAAAATTAAATTCATAAATATAATTTAATTACATCGACATTTAATGACATTATAATATAATTATGAATGATTATTGATCATAGTATTCTTATCATTAGACACGAAGGAAAAGAAGTGTCAATTTTTCTTCTGACACACATAATATTTACATACATACTCTCCCAGCTCATCGTTCCTTCTTCGTTCTCACTCACTCCCTCGGTCTCTTTCTTTCTCTCTCTCTCGTTTCCTCACGCACAGCGTGTCTACTACAGTCATAATAGCTTGATGTGAGTACTGAACTGACAGCTTACCGCATTACAGCTGTCTTTTTTTCTTTTCTTTCTTTTCATTATTCTTATTTGTTTTTATTAGAACTTTTACATACACACACTCATCATATAATATTATCAAGGCCTCTAATCGATGTATGTATGTTGTATGTAAGTATGTATGTAGTAATATGCTTAGAGAGTGTAGTGATATCTATCCTCTTTGTTTTCGAGCTGGCCTCATAGTTTTTTTTATTCTTTTTGTCTTGGGAAATCATGGCGGAGATAATGATGATATGTACAGAAGTACATGCATAATTATTTATGCATATTATTCACAAAATTAAAGTGTTGTACATCCTTCAATAATAATAATAATAATAATGACTCAAAGGAGGATTGGAGAAGGCAGTAATGCAACAGAAGCTTCTGCTACCTCATCCTTTCCAAAAAGGATGTAAAATATTTCTGTGTTACATAGAGTCAATATATGTATAATGATGTACATAGTTTTAAGCTCTTCCTAAATGCGTTGTTGCTTTTATGTGTGTATATGTAAGGTTTTGTTGGCTCAAGGTTCAGGGGTGTTGCGTGTATCTGTTGCCATGGATATTTGACTCCCGCCTCTCAGGATCATATCAATGAAAGTTATATCCTTCTGCTTTTGTCAATGAAACTTCGTTTTTAATCATATAAGGGTCCATTATGCATCCACATTTTTTCAGGTGGACGTAGAGGAAATCATATAAAGGTCTTTTGGAAACAACGAGCGGGAGTCTATTTTACTCATATCCCCAACACCTGTATAAAGGACATACCGACCTACACATGCCTAGATGTACACATAACTCATTTTTAATTTATAAGGATCTATGGCATGAAAGAGAGAGCATGACATGTCTCATATGGGTCTAGGAGTAGAAAAAAAATGATGACAAGTGTAGTTGTTGGGATCAAGATACCTGACAACAAGAAAAAAATAAGAGCCCTTCTTGAAGAAAAAAACATGCCTTTAAAATTATTGACTGACAACATTTAGGCTATGATGGTAATAGTGGGGATTAACATTAAAATCAAGGAACAGTTTAACTCGTAAACTCTGATGAATGTTCGTTAATCTTTATTCTACAATTTTTATCAAAGAAATATTTTAATTTGCAATCGTTCATTGCGTTTAACTAGCATGACATTGTCCCACCAAATAATAAAATGTCAACAATGGTGCAACTTATTTTCATGAGAGGAATCTATTTACAAAAGAGGAATCACAGCATGAATTAAGATGGATTAATGCAAAAAAAAAATACTTTCAAAGAATCTTTCTTTAAGCACTAGCATTAAAATGTTATTTGAAACATAAAATATACCTAAAATATTGGGATGTATCAGTCCCTAAATTTTGACGTTCTGTTCGATTCTAACGCAAAACCTATTCCATAGAACAAACTTTTCTTTATGGCATTGTCATCATAGATGTCTGCCAGTAATCTTATCATCAATCTCTCTCGGCTAAAGTCCTTAAAGACGGGTTGCTACAACAGATTTGAGCGTCATCTCGTAAGAGAACTTTTGGCTCGTAAATTACAAGTACATATATAAGACTTTTCAAATTTTAAAAGTTTGTGGATAACTTAAAAGAGTTTTTTACTTCATTCCATAAGTTTTGAATGTTTTGGGTCAAAATTTAATGACAACTGCAAGTCAACTGACGTCAAATGTATGGTTTGATGTTATTTATATGTTATTTTAAGGCTTTGATTGAAGGTTATATACTTCAAATTTTATAAGAATAATAAATAGGTACTTGAATTAAGGCTTAATTAGGAATATTCTAGTGTGTTTTGTTATTCAAATATGTGTAAGGGATATCTATACTTGTTGTTTTCTTAATAAATTCAATTGATAAATTGATAAAGCAACCTATAAAATGATGTTTTGTTTAAGGTACTTTTTTTTAGAGGGGATCAATTTAAGTCCCATATTAAGGACTGATACAAAAACTTGTGAAATATAATGAAATGTATTAGATTTGAAAATAGTTTTATTACCAAGTAGGTTAATGTAGCATTATTGAAAAAAAATTGAAATACGTTTTATTGACTTTAATGCGTAAGCACGTCTACAAAGTCGTTTACGGTAGATGCTTTAAAACGTTATTTAAAAAAGAGGTTTTGTGAGTTTAAATCAAATATTCAAAAAATATTTGCTTAGTAGAATCTTCTTAAAAATATTTATTGAAAATACAATTATTATTATACCTAATTGATTCATCCATTTCCGAGACTTGATGTTATTTAATTCCCTATAAAGGATGCCATCCCAAATGGGTATTTAATCACTTTCAGGATTATGAACATGAAGTTAATTAACTACTTCATTACATTATGAATGTTTACCTATGAGCTATGCATGATTGTGTTGATTGACACATGATGTGATTCATGTGATAATTATTTATCCCTAATCTAATGACATATAATGTATCTCTACCTAATTGTGAGGAAATAAACGAATTGTATGTATTTACTCAATAGATTGTATATTGTCTAATTCATTACAAAGCTATTTTGGTCTCTCAAACCTTTTTTATAAATAACTTCTTCTGATTGGAGGCCTAAAATTATTGATTATATTGATAACATATTATGTAGTTGAATGTTGTTCCATCAAAATTTAATGTAAAGTTGGGAGTCTATAATGAAGTGGTTTGAAATTCTATTCGTATAGATTAATATTTTATATCTAAAGGATTTTTTTAAGGAACAAACTTTTATGAAGGCCCATCTTACAACACATGTTCAGCACATGTTGCTCTAAAATCATTTAGATATCTGTATTTGGGTATAAAAAAATAAAGTTTATTCTGTGGTTGGATAAGGCCAATTACATTTTTCAAAATCGAAGTATTGAATACATATTTGTGTTGTGTATATTTTCTTACATTAATTGTTAAATATTGAAAATAACACCGATCAACACTCAAAAATTCTAAGGAGTATTAAGTATAATAAAAGTTATTTAGTTTTGCACACTGATTTCAGAGTCCGACCGTTTTCTAGAAATTGAACCCTACTTTTTGAGCTTTTTTGGCTCATTTTCTAAGTTCAACTTCAATGAAAGCCAAGAAGGGTAATCATTTTGTGCATTAAAAAATAATGATCCGCTAGTGTATTTAATACAAATTTTATTTCTAGTCTTTGTTTTGACCTAAAGGGGCTCTTGGGGGCATAGGCTGCGGGAGTAGGCCTAAAAGTCGGCCAAACGTTTGTACTTAAATAATTCCTTGAATATTACACGAAATGGGTTTATAAAAAATGCATTCAAGATCTGAAACCCACAGCTTCCAAATGCGATGTCAAGCGGTAGAGTTAATAAAGTAGTAGGGCGCATAAGAATTACGTAATCAGCTGAGATTCTTCTGCGCGCTACTACTGCAGTCTATTGATCTTGTTTTTTTGTACCTCTAGCGTGAGTCTTTGATTTCTAGCAAATTTTTGCTTATTTAAGTACAAACGTTTTGACCGACTTATGGGCCTACTCCAGTCTCAAAAAAAGCTAAAAAATTAAGGTTCGATTTCTCGAAAACTGTTGGGCTTTAGAAAAAAACAACTTGCAGATTTTAAATTAGTATGTAAAACTAAATTACTTTTATAATACTTATACCCCTTAGGATTTTTGACTGTTGACCAGTGTTAATAATGTTTTGATCGTTGATTGGTGGAACTCGAATTATCTCCCGTTGTTGAACTGTCAAAAATATCCAGCTATTAAATGAATAATAGTCCAACTGCTTACTACCCACTAATTTTGGAACTTTTATTTTACTCTTTTTGTATTGTGGGGGGGGGGGGGGGGGAGGTTTAGAGATACAATAAAGATCAAATTGTGATGCATAAAATGTAGGAAGAGAACAATGAATGTTAAGAAAAAAAAAGTTTATTCTCACTACTAGAAAAAAGTTTCAAAATCAGAACTGGGAAATACAGTTCGTAATGAACTATTGGTGATTGGTTTATGTAGTTCAATTTTTTTTGGTTGTGTGTTATAATTTAAAATCTCAAAGAGATTTCTTTTGTAAATTCGAATATCTTGGAAGACGACACAACAAGCAATGCTATACTTAAAACATCAGCAACTCCTTTGCATGTTTTGTCTGGTGTTGATTTATCTACTCTAGTCCCATAGGGTCTTGGATGTTGATTTGTAAAATTATTCCTTGTTAAGATGTAAATATACCTACCATAAAGAAAAGTCGAAAAATATCCAAACTTTTTCGATACTGGGCAAAATTATAAATTTAGTTATATTCACTGGGACTCAATCATCGATTATATTTAAACTTTTTGAAACTAAATTTTAAATAACAAATATTTAGCAATACTCCGTTTAGTTCCGATTGAATCAGCCCAGGTTTTTCATTAGTAAGGATGTCCCAATATGGACGACGTTCCAAAAGTGCCAAAAATTATACTTTTCATGAAAGTAAGTGCAGGTATTGTACAAAGAGAAGTGTAACATTGCCATAAACACCATGAATATATCAGAATTCATAATTATCTCAGCTTTACAGGAAATGAAAGTACTGATAAATAGAATGAATGACTAATTTCCCCTACATACATATAACATCATGATATTAAGGTATGTAACTTATTGTGGATTTATTGAATTAAAGATCAAATATAATTATATTATTATATTGATTTCTATATTGCTACTACAATCATTTTCAAAATTATTATACCTATATATACATATACATAATATAAAGAACCTTCATTTCTATTTATGGAAAGGCTTCATAAGAAATGGTTTTAGTGTACATATTGTGTAATAACACGTTGCAATCAACCAAAATTACGAATCAAAATGTATGCGAAAATAGAAACAACTCTGTAATTTCCTTGATACTGATAAAATGGGGTTTTTAGGGGAGTCATTAATAAATTTGCATTGAATGAGTTAGGACATGGCCTTACCATGAGCAATATTATACAAATGTATGGAGTATAATATAAATACACAACAAACCATTTAGATTAATAATTATCAAAAAGTTATGAAACTGATAAGAACATTATTTTTACATATACCTTATGAAGGTATCAGAAAATGCAAGCATTTTAACCAATGATTATAACTTTTTTATCGAATTAATGTAACTACGAGTACGGTTGTTTGTAAGTACGTTCAAGGAAATTCCTTTGAGTGAAGGGATCCTTGAGAGTTATTTTGATTGTATCTCTCAACCTTTCCTCCAATTCTAAAACAATGTACATATTCCCAACTGTTTTATGACGTCTATTCTTCATTTAGTAATCGTATGTGCGTTGTAAATTGTTTACAAAGACTTGTAATTTCTGCCCCATCTTAGAACTATGAATGCTGTATGAGTTGTCTCATGCCTCTATTGGCTATTAAGATATGACGTCATGAGCGTTGATTACTAAGACTCGTGATTTGTTCGTCATCTGGAGACTATAAGTGCACTGTGAGTTGTCTCACAGTGCACAATCCACATACAGACATGTAATATAAAAGGAAAGAGTAATAGAAAATCAATAGCTGACAAACGAAATAGGTACAGCGTCAATTTACATGTTAGTGGGATAACGCAGTGACGTGTGTACATCACGAAGCATAAATGAATCATTTAACTATTTTCTGTATTTATTTTAAAATATATAATACACTTCGACTTCATTTGCATAGTTTTTGTCTTTGTTTTTTCTTACAATCAACAGGCTTTATTTTTCTTACTCTTTCACGAGTTTGTTTGTCAAAATAAAACACAAACATAATAATGTCTCTGTGATTCATTATCAGATTGATCCAGTTTTAATGTTATGTTCTTTTTTATTTAATTAATTGTCACACACAAAAAAAAACACTGAAAGAGAAAACAGATAAATATAAAAACAAAGAGAAAATCTTTGTAACTTCCTACATTATATTCATGAACGTGCATTTCGGAACAATAAAAAGGGTTTTAGGTAATAGACCAAAAAAGTCGCTAAATTTTGTAACACCAAACATATAGGGTTTTTATTATGTTCATCAAAGTAAAATAACTAAACATCAATTATTACTAAACATTCGTTTTTGGATTTTTTTTTTTTTTTTTTGGAAGTAAATTCCATCTTTTTGCACTCAAGTATTTTATTTTCATATTTTTGATAAATTTTGGATTGTTTTGATGAAATGGGGCTTTGTGACATTCATTAACTTGTACAAAATAACCAAAAAGTTAAATGATTAGTCTATGTAATATTCAACTCAGCTTTTATAGTTATGTGTTAGAAGTCCTTAGGACCAGGAAGTTATATAGTAGAAATAGGCAAAATGTTGAAATAGAGTTGAGTTTAAGGAAGGAAGGGAAAATATCAGTTGGTACCACTACCTTGATAAAAAAACTCTTGTGAATCATTATTTTTTAATACACAAAATGAGTATATTTCTAGGCTTAATTTGATGTTGAAGTTGGAAAATGGGCCAAAAAAAGCTAAAAAAGTAGGATCCGACTTCTCGAAAAAAAAATATTACAGATTTGAAATCAGTGTGCAAAACTGAATAACTTTTATTATACTTATACCCCTTAGGATTTTTGACTGTTGACCAGTGTAATTATATGTATTTATATACATACATACATGCATATGTACCATTTTCAATAAAATATACAACAGCAAAGGTAAGCAAGGATTCATTAATTCTTTTGTTAGAGTTATATGTTTTCACCTCAGCAAAGAATGAACATAAATTAAAAAAGGAAAGGGAGTACCAACCGTTTTTCTTTTTTAATTATAAAACTCTATTTTTCTTTACAAAGTCCCATTATTACTAGAATTATGGCCCCAGAAAGAAACTTAAATTTTTATAAGTAGTAATATGTGCAGGAAGAATATTAAAAGTATGAATGTATTATAACTTTATTATGCATTTTTATCAGAATCTGGAACAAACGTAGGCAATAATTTTTTCATTTGTCTTCAACGATCAAATAACAAATGAATAGAAGTTAAAAAAAGGACACAGGTACCAGCTGTTTTTCCTTTGTTATACCATAAAACTGGTATTTTTATTCTACTAAAGCACCATTCCTAGCCAAAATCGATCAAGAGTGACCCGTATTTTACTTGCATGCCTTTTTATACCATAGGTACTTTTTATGAAATCCATTAGGTAGTGAACATTAAATTTTAGAATATTCCCCACATCTTTTTTTTTTTTTCAATATATCAAAATTTTTACATTTAGAGGTCACTCCACGCCTTCAATGTTCAGAAAATGGATTTTTGTTGGAAAATTTCATATTCTTTTTTCATTATCATTCAAATACAATGAAAAGTAATGCCTATTATTTTATAATTTTTTTAGTTTAACTAAAAATCTTTTAAATGTAGTAATGCTAAGTTTATCCAAAATGCGTTTTTAGCGACATAAAGGAAGGAGAAATAAAGAAGAGAAAATAAATTTACCATGTATAACGAACATTATTTTCTTCATATTTCATGTACATATTTGATATAATAAATGAAAGAATAGTTAGACTGAAATCTCATACAATATCATTAGATCTTTTTTGATCTTTCATTTAAGACTTGTTGTTAATGTATAATCAAAAATTAACTACTAATTCGAACTGTTTGTATATTTGTTAAGGATGAAAAGATATTCTCTTGGAGATATTGAATTAAAATTATTAATTCTGATTCAATCTTACACTCAGATGTACATAGATTTGTCAAGGCTTTTATTACACATTGAAGCAAAAATATTTGCTAAATTTGCGAATATTTATTTCACATAATAATTATGTATTTAGATCATTCCATGTGAAGTGTGCACACTTTTTGGAAATACATGGCATATCCATCACAGATTTAGATAATTCCTGGTCAAAGTATTTGTTCTAACAACAAAAAACGTTATGTTCCTCAATGTTTGGCTCTTTTGAAAGACATTCGAAATTCAATTAACTATAACTCCGTCCAGAGTTGATCAATTTCAAAACAAGTGTTTTAATTCAAATTTTATTTAAAAATAAAGCATTTTGGCACAAAATATCATGAAACATCATTGCGAATGATTAAATATGGCACCCCAGTCAAGCTGCAAATTTGATTTTGACAATTTTCATTTTTTAATGAATGAAGGCAATTGGGATTCAGATCCCTCTCTGTTATTTGACATACTTATAGGTCATGAATAGAGATCACAGTTTTCAACTCACTATAAATTGATTTCAAATTTGATTCTTCTTCCTTTTTTGGACATTTTCACACCTTCACCTGTTTGGATTTGCCAAATCATCCGAAATTTTTTTTTTTTTTGAGGAGGCTTCCCCTTATTTTCATCCATGGTAAAGGGATCACTCCTGATTTATTACATGTAGAACTCCCTGTTTGGACAAACTGGTTTGCTTTTTTTGGACTAGACTGGACCTATGTTCCAACGCATGAGAGGAGAGAACATTCAATTATCATAATTTTTTTGATTCTAACACCTTAAACAAATAAAATACTTTAAATTGTCTTATAAGAATAAGAAAGGTTAATAATCGTAGAAGTATTTTTTTGTTTTGTTGATATATTATCCACAAGTGTTGTGAGCTCTCACGTCAGTCATGTGTTTTTAGTTAAATTTGTATATTTAACATATACCAATTACCTTTATTATTCGATTACTTGTTTAATATATATAATTTATAAACATGTATTATGCATGTATATAATTAAGTTTTGACATTATTTTGATTAAACACTTGAAGGATCAGATGCAAGGAGTCTTCAAAAAAAATAAAAATTATTATTAATATATTATGTCATTGAGGCAAGAAAATTCTAGGGTTCATCGGCGAACATGGCTTTCTCTTTTTGAAGAAATTAGTGGATATCACCTATGTATCTCTGTATATATTTTCTTACTTATAGTAAGTCAGGGGTCACAATTTTTTTTTTTTTTTCATAATTGAAAGAAGTACAAATGCAGGCTCGATAATTATTCGGTTTTAATATTAATGTACTATATGTTATGAAAGTTTTTTTCATTTTTGAATATAAGTTTAATGAGTATATGAGTTTAAGAAAGCCCTAAGTCCAGGGTCTATTCAATTATATTACAAAAAGTTATATTCAGAAATAAAATAACTCTTATAACCTGAACAATTCGGCGGGCATCCAAACTCACTCAATGCTGACCAATATTGGGCCTATTGGAAGATCACATTCGAAAGTTTTATGGAATCATTGTCAGAAGAACAATTTAAAAGACAAATGAAAACTAATGCAGAATTACGTAAGTCCTTCATATTATAAATTTATAGGGACTGTCAATGATTATGAAGAAGCCATTGCCACTATGAATAATCTCTATCGTTAGAAAAAGAATGAAATCCTTGTCTGACACAAGGCGAATAAGAGACTTTAAATCAATATTTTCAAGTTATAAAAATACTTGCTATAGATTGCCAATTTAAGACTGTGACTCCATTGGAAAATTGCAATGATAGCTTTTGTGACACGTATATTAGTAGAATAGTATAAATATGGCATATAATTTTTGAAAGTTTATCCATAACTTTAGGTTAACTGTTCCATTTGGCTAGATCCATGAAAATGGGTGAACAGTAATCTTTGTCTATGGATCAGCTCTGATAGCTACAGTTGAAAGAAATGAAGTCTCCAACAAGATAAGATCCTTACCTAGCAAGCATGTACAGCTTATGCCACTGTGGACATAGGAGACATGTTATATCTAGTTGTCCAGCAAAAAATTGTTACATGTAAAAATGTTCGAAAATGGGGTATTTAGATCATGTGTACAAATCTAAGTATGAAATGGAGTAAAATAAAATAAAATCTTCTGAAGTAATGGCAACACATCTGGTAGCATCGTTAGGAAGCGTAGAGAAATTTGTATTTAAGGATTTTGGATGAACACTCTTACATATTCAGGTAGTTCATATAGTTTCATATTCAAAACAAGGCCGATGCTAAAACCGAATATAGCTAATCGACTAACAAACTTAAATTTCAAATGTCGGCAATAGTCAATGTTCAAATCCTTTACAATGATGAAATCTACGAAAGTGTTCATTAGTGGTTATTCCTAATTTATGTGCGGATATCATTCTGGGATTGGAAAACATGGGATTACTCTCAGAATTACAAATGAAGTTGAGTGGAAAAAAGAAATCATTCTTGGCATGTAATTTAATTAAAATGACTGATATCCCTTCACCATCCCTTTTACAAAATCTCCTTCCTGATGTAAAGCCCATAGCTACAAAGTCACTTAGATTTTTTTTTTAAGTTGAGAAATTCATACATAAAAAAGTAGAAAAAATGAAAATAGTGGGAATCATAGAGCCCAGTAGATTGCCGTGGAGAGCAGAAGTATTGATAAATCAAAAAGAAATAAGGAAGGGAAGAATGGTATCTGACAGATACTCAGGAATCAAACTCGAGTTGTTTAATTAATCTGCGACTTCAGACTCGATTTGGACTCGAAATTAAAAAGTAAATTAAATAATGTTCATGTCGTCATATCCAATAGAGGAATGAGATAAATTACGTAATATTCATAGTAGCAAGATGATGCAGAAATCCTGAGTCTTGCTAAACAAATTACCTACTTCAAACTCGAATTGTACTCGAGATCTATATCTCGAGACTTGACTCGAACTCTTAAAAAAAGACTCATGCACAGCTCAGATTATCACTAATCGATGACTTATCTTATTCATTGATACATGCGCATTTAATCATTTTAATCATTCCTTGAGGATTTGAGAAATAAATTAATGCATAGAGATAATTAGAGATATTTATATCCCTTCCTAGTACTTTGTAAAAAAAATGTGAGTGATCATTTATGGATGACACTTCGCATGTCAACAAATATGTAGCTATATCTAAAATCCGATAAGAGCAACCTTCATCTTTTAATTTAATCATAATCAAGCATTGAAGTCCTTGAGTTTATCTTTATTAGTAAGACTTTATCAAAAAACATAAATAGGAAACTTTTTGAGTAATTTCATAATTCAAAACTCCTATTTAAAATTAAAATAAAAAATTGTAAGTCATTTTATACAAAATAAGCCACCAACTGGTCTTTATTTCTTACTTAGCTGTAACCTTCTTTTCTAAGGTTTTTTTCTCTGTCATTATTGTTGCTTGACTTGTAAAAATAAATTAATTTATCTTAATTCAAGTTTATCGAAATGAGGAAAACGGTTATAACTTTAATTCATCATTGTGCACGTCACATTATTTCGTATACACTTTTAGCATTAGGCTCTCTGGGTTAACTTTTTTCCTTAATAATGAAGCTAAAAAGACATGGATATTGAGTGATTAATGAAAACTGTTGCTTATGGTATAAATAATAAATGATTGCAATTACTTGTCCTAATAATATGTATTCATACATAGGTATTGAGAGGTAGTTAAGTAATGACCTTATCAAACACAATATTCATATTACATATCGTTTATACTAGCACACGTGAGACCCTATACCAAGGCTTTTTAAACAAAATTTTTGACAAAATACAAATAAATTGTCTCACATCCCACAATGACATCCATGAATCACTTTTCATTGTTTCTAAAGATTAATTTGTTATAAGAAATATGTATTTATAGGTATTTTTAAAATAAATTGCAATCATTAGTAGACCAGCATCAAAACTGCCTCAGTATTTCTAAAATAAATGACAATAAGAGTGTTTTCATGTTTCATCAGTGTGGAAGTCAGCCATCTTGGAAGATGAATACACAAACACATTTGATAAGAATAGACACAAACCCTTGTTTCTTTTCTATTAAGGAAAATAATGAATTACTGTCGTGTACTTGGATGGGGACCGACACATTGTATATCAAAATGTATCTATCTCTATATTACATATATCTCAAAACCTAATATGTATTAAAAATATATCATTATACATTCAAATTTACATAGTGTAACCAATTTAATTAGCTATTACTTTAGTAAGGAACGGATAATTTCCTGGTCATTAATCCATCTGCCATATAATTTATTGGCAATTCTAGCCATTTCATGGAGATTTTTCAACACCTATCAATTTGATTTTACACAAATGATATCAAGTTATATTTTATGCAGTTAATGTTTATCTTTTTAAAGCCATTAGATGAGGTATTTCTGACAAAAGTCTTTAATAAATAAAAACATCATTTCAGTTTTTGATATTAAAAATCGCCCATTAAATTGAATACCAGAGTTTCAAAAAAGTTTCAAAAATCCATATCATTCGAGCTTTAATACAAATTGAAAGGATTTGTAAAACAGAGTTTTTCCTTAGTCATTTTTCATGATTTTATGATTTTTATTAGTGATCAGGCTTTTGTGATAATATCTCTATAAAAACTGATGATTTGTCATAAAAATAAGATGGATTTCAGTCAAAATAAAATAAAAATAAAAAAATAGCAACCCAATGGTAAAATAAATATACATATAAATGTAATGGGTCGGCACCACAAATTCAACTCGAGTACGAGTCATCAGCTTTGCTGATTCTTTTATCATTGTATTAATAATATTAAAGTTAAATAGTATGAAAAAAGTTTATGGTTGTTTTTAAATAATAAAGATGATAATTTAAGATAAAAAATATTCGCGATTCATTTGTTATTCAAGTTGGAATCTTTTATCTTCGAGTTAGAGTCAAGTTTGAAGTATTTATTTAATAAAACTTGAGTGCAAATCGAGTCAAAGGAGTTGTGAGTACGAATTCCGAATGAATATACAATATGTATATAAATATTGTGGTGGAGAAGTATTGAGAGATGAGGCGAAGAAAAGTTGCCATTCTAACAATATTTAAACATTGAATATATCTTCAAGGAAAGCTATAGTTTTTGACTGAAGGGCTTTCAACCCATTTCTACTATACCTTTTCGAACAATATTCAGGAAATTTAACTTAATAATAAATTTTATAATTAATGAAAATAAAAAAGTAAGGTGAGACGAAGAAGTTTCAAAGAGGTTACAGCAATGGAGTGATTGCGTAAATGCTTAAAAAAAGAAAAGTATGTATATGGAGGGCCAGTAGTACTTGTTATTGATAATGCTCTGGCACACTCCGAGATTGAAGATGTTTTGAATGAAGAAGAGCTTTCAATTCACAAGATTTTAAGACTTGGTCCTTAGTAGTCCTATGCTCAATCCAATTGATCATATTTGGTCAATATTGAAAGCCTTTGTGAAAAGAGAATTAGCTAGAAAAATTGAGAATTTTTTTAACGCCGAAACAAATGATTTAAGTATTTTGGAGCAAAGATCAAGAGCTCTGGAACAATTAATTGAAGAAGGATTAGATGAAATTACCTCAATGATTTGTAATAATTGTATTGCTAGCATCCAGAATCGTTTTGTAGATGTGATTAATTTTGTTGACATGAGATTCTAATAAATTTATTGTTATATTAAATTTCATGAATATTGTTCTTTATTATTTATTACCATATTGAACTTATTTATTCCCATGTTGAACTTGAAAAGGTATAGTTGTTTTACTTTTTATCCATTACCTTTATGAACACATTTGATCCTAGTTTCTATTGAATTTAGCTCGTTATTAACTCATTAATAGGAGTGTAAACATACAAAGGTGTTAATATGTTGCTCTAATTATATTATACATGTCTCTTTGATTCCAGTAATGGAGTAAAATTCTGCTTAATCATTGACGTGTATTCAAAGACAGTATCGTATATGTAAAGCTCTTAATTTGTAGTCTATTGAACATTTTGTGTGAATAAAATTTGTAATTTAATTAGAAAAGTTAAAGAGTAGGAAAACTGACACTTGTTCTTGCTAAATTAGCAACACATGTTATAACACATATTACTTAACTACAATATCAGATATGATCGAGAATCAATATTGAAATTTTAATATGCATGTGTGTGTGTGTGTAATTATCCAATGAAAGTAGATTCTTTTAACAGCATAGAAACATGTACAATGTGCATACATAGAAGTAGTGAGAGGCCTTGCTCTATTTTTATGCATATATATGTATATATACACCATAAAATCCAGGGGTGACGGTTCTTTATGAATAAGATGTATTAAGTTATCACAAAGACTTATGAGTAATATAATCATTAATTAAATAATATAGGCTATTAAAAGAGAAAACAAAGACGCAGCACGGTAGGATGAAGTTCCGCCCCTTGAAATGCATTTATACATTTTTATATTCATCCAAATAAGAGAGGCTGAGAAAATACTTGTTGCTTTAAAGGCATTCTAGAATAGAAAGCTTTTATTATACCTTGTCGTAGATAGAGGTGCTTTTGATTTTGTATCATGATGATGACATATTAAAGTATGTTAACCACAGGGAATGGCACTTCAAAACATATCTTCAAATATATATATATTATGATTAAATTCCAATTTGAGGTTCTTCTAAAGTTTAAGGATACTCAAAACTAGATTTTGTACGTTGAGGATAAAATAGTTTTAAAAAATACCAATTGAGATTTTTTTTTTTTATATTGACAGAGTGTCCTATCGACCCCTTTGAGAGCCCCTGCTCTTAAGCTTAAGGTTATTCAGAACTAATTTTTTTCTGTTGATTAAAGCCATAGGAAGAAAACGTTGAATCCATGAGGAATCCTAAAAGAGTGGGGGGGGGGGGGAATCACGTCTTTTTTTTTTTTTTTTTTTTTGAACGTGTTCTTCAATTAAGAAATTAATTAGAAGGGGCGTCTAATATGAGAAGCAGACCGGCAGCAGTCCCTTGCACACTATGGAGAAAGGAAGCAAAGGAAAAACAATTTAAAATTACAGCAATCTACGTATACATACTTTTAAGTTATATTATGTAAATAACTTCTTTTACAAGAGAGAGAAACATCGATAAGACGTAATTTCTTTTTTCCACCTAAACGCACATAAAGCACGCTTTAACAGAAAACGTATAACTGGAGATGTCGGTGGCATAACGTAAATGTGTTGTAAAAAGAGGACATATTATTATCATCGGCTGTGCCCTTGTTTCAAGAGTCTTCATTCTTCCTCTCTCTCTCTCTCTTTCTTTTTTTCTTTCTCTACCTCTTCCCTCGCACTCTCGATTAGACATCATTAGGACTAATAATGTAATAATATAAAGTATAATAAAAGTACATGCTCAATCAAGGACTTTCATCATCGTTCATGTTTATGTTGTATCTATGTTGTATTGTAAGTCGGTTAATCCATTCCAAGTTCATTTTACTCTTAATAACCATAGCATGGATAATTTAACAAATTTGGATGTAATCATCATATTAAATCATATCTAGGGAAACAAGGAGCAAGTAAGTAGTCTTCGTTCATTATAAAAATACATACAGAACTGAATTAGTGAATTCAATACTCAATACTTAGTTGTTGTTTTTTCTACATAATATTTGCTTTGCGTCTTTTTACCTACATATAATCGTCAATATAATCAGGTCCAAGGTCTTGAAAGAACAACAAAGAGATTCATTTGTAACACAATGCCTTTTGTACATACATTGTACATTGTGAAAGAGAGGGAGAGGGATCGAACAATGAGCAATGACATCTCTACTTACTCATAACAACTAATAAAGGAAGCTAAAAATCACAATAATGAGGACATATTTTTGTGCATAGCATGAACATGCTTAGGAAAGTCCATTCTATTTGGTCACGTGGTCACTCAAAATATATACCATATATAATAGTTGCAGAAATAAGGAAAAACGAGTCAGAAGAGTCAAAGGGGCTGTTGTATCCATGGGCAGTTGGGCCAATTTACTCATACATTCAGCTAGAAAAAGAGGTAATATAGGTATAGAACGATAAAAGTACAGCAATACTCCCAGCAATGTACCACATCAAATCATCATTTTGCCCCAACTCAAATATTTAATTAATTGAATATTAATATAGGTCAACAAATTTGAACTTTCGAAAATCCTAAGGGGTATAATTATAATAAACGTTATTTAGTTTTGCAAGCTGATTTCAAATCTGTAATTTTTTTTTTTTTTTTGAGAAATGAGATCTCAAAGGAGGTCCAAAAAACTTTGAAACTAATTGTTTTAAATTTCAGACCTCTCAGGTCCTTTGAAAAATGATAATTTTCGTTCAAAAATGATAATTTTCGTTCAAAAAAGATCATTTCTTGAATTTTCAAATGGCTTTTGAAGGCTATAACTTATTCACTCTTCTTTTTTTCGCAGTAAAAAATTCTTTGGTGCAGGCAAAATAACGGATTGACCCGAGCACGGGGCAGCCTAGTCTATGTACATATTAGTTTATCTCTTTTGTGAAGGAGAGATGCAAACTCAATTACTTTGTGTCCGCACTACAATTATCACCATGAATGTAGCTATATCTTCATTATGTAGAACACTGTAATGAATGTACGTAGACATATTTAGTATGCTTCAATTTACAGCTGGAAATGCTATACATAGGTAGAAATGAAGTGGGTAAAAGTGTATGAACTGGAGGTTAAAATGAATGTTCTTAACTCTTTTATAGGATTGAAAGTAATAATAAATTATTGAAAATTTTTAAGGGAGCTTTCTCCCTGGAAGGAATACTCTCATAAATCTTTTGATTTATATAGTGCAGGAATGAAATAGAAGTAGTGAAGGGGGGGGGGGGGGGAGGGGAGTAGGGTAAAATCTTGAAAAAATATTTTTATGTACTTGTCAATCAGAAACTCTTTATATAGGTATATATATTATTCTTCTGCTTAATATTTCTTATATAAGTATGTAAGAAGAAAATTTGAAAGTCCTATAATAATTCTCGATGAATTGAAATTATTTTGTAAAAAGCAAAATACGATTAAACAATTGTTATAAAATGATTGTCAAAAATGACATAACATTTTATGTTATAAATTGAACCAGCTGGATGTAATATATTGACTTCTATTGGTAAATGTATCATGTATACAGTGATGGCCACTGACCGGCGGATCACATAATATATTGGACTATAAAGATGAATAAGTTCACGTATGAACTTTGAAGGGGTAAAATTAAACCACCTCCTACGATATTTTACTGGGTAAATAGCTAAATTATTTAGCCAATATAGGTTCACACGTCATACCTCTATGAACATTGCATTTGAGTAAAAAAAAAAACAGAAGATGAGACAAGCTGGTACATTGACTTCAAATGGGGGGGGGGGTATTCAAGGGATGCATGATTGGCTTTTTATTTCAAGAACCTTTAAGTAATTAATTCCATTTAATTCAAAAAAGAATGGAATATTAGTTAGTAGGATTGATAGTCTCGAGCACTCCAGATTTAAGAGGAAGAGTACTCCAAATTAATAGAATTAATAAATAAACGATTGATTAATTACACTGGTCAACAGTCAAAAATCCTAAAGGCGTAGGGAACGATAGTAGGCCCAAAATTCGGCCAAATCCTTTTTATTTAAATAATTCCTTGAATATTACATAAAATGAATTAATAAGGAATACATTAAAGAGAAGTCATGTACCCGATAAGACTCCTTCATTAAAAAGAAATTGTTCATCTAAATGTATAAATTTTCATTCAATTTCGAGCAAAAATTCGCTAGAAATCTAAGACTCACGGTGGAGCTACTGAAGTAGTAGCAGAGAGAAGGATTTCAGCTTATTTCTTAATCCTTAAATTTTTTATGCAAGCTGATAAATGACATCTTTTTATAGTTTTGGACCTACAATTTGGCCTATAAGGGGTAAAAATTGGTTTTTATAGCTTTTTTTAAAAAACTAATATAAGATTTTGAGTGGATTTATTTTTTATTTTTTAAATTTGTACATCTAGACTGTGAGTAAATTTTAAGTCAAAATTTTCATTGGTTGCAATTTTATGGCACGTTTTCCTGTTATTTCATTTTTATATTTTTTCATACAAATACAAAGTCTAGTATCGACCCTCATTTAAAATGCATATTTTAGTTTAGTAATGTATCCAGCTAAAATATTAGTAACGATTTTAGCTAAAAGGATTCAGTCTCGCCATACAAGGAGAAGTTCATAATATTCTTAGATTATTATACCCATAATTTACTTATTATACGTGAGGTATATATTGCTAATATTTTTCAGAATATTCCAAAAGTATAATAATTAAGTTTACAGTCTAGTGGATTTAAACAACTCTTAGAAGGCTGGTTTTCCATGACAATAAAAGATTTTGCTGATCAATAAGGTCTCAGGATTCTTAGTATTGATAAACTTGATAAAAGGTATTTGATTTAAACTTAAAAATCAAATAAAAGTAGGAAAAGATTTTGAAAATCCTAGGATTTTTGTATTATCATTTGCACTTTTTTCATGTTTTTATATGTGCAAGGTAAGAATATTATTATTATTGTTTTTTTGTTTTTTTTTTGCTTTCAAGTTTTCGGAAACTCTGCCTCATGGGCCTTAAATATTTTGAAAAAATGTTTATTTTGAGGTTATTTCATAGTTTTTAGATTAAAATATTTGTTAAATGGTAAGGTCTTAACCTAAATATAAAATTAAAATCTAAACTCATTTGAACAATTTTTTATAAGGAGTTTATCCTGTAAACACAAAATTTTGAAAGATATATAGAGGGAAAGACACAAAGTAGTGCGCGCTAAACGTAGTACAATAATTGTATTTTTCTAACAATTCTTTCATTTTTTTATGCTAAAATGTTTTTTTCTTTCAAAACAAGTATCAGTCACTTATTTATTTAAATTACCCATCAATTAATAATACACTTAAGACCCATTTCAATACTATGGACAATAATATTATTTTCTTATTGTGTATTTGAATATACATACGTAATTTATAAAATACGGACAAACAAATATATCTATAAATCTATTTTTGATACTAATACTATCCCATGTTTTGATGTTTTGTTCAAAACATCCTTCGTAAAACCATCAAAGTATCGTCTATGGTAGTCTACAGATCGGACTCAATACTCTATATTTACACAATAGAACCATTATAAGATATTATTCAAATGAGTTCAAGTTTTAATATTATTTTCAGCTTATACAAAAATTTTGGCCTTAGAATATAACTTTGAGGTATTTAGTCTGCAGAATGGAATCCATAGGCCTTAATGAGTAATTATTAAATCATCTACAAATTATATTTAATTATGTTGCTTTTTTGGGCAGGGATTCACGGCAATAGGCTATGGATATCTCTTGCTTCAAACTCTATATACAAGTCTATATAGCCGAGATACACATTTTTACATAAATGTCAAGAGTGCTATAATTACTTAATTTACAACCTCCCTCAAGTTATTATCATATTGCTGGCTGAAACGTATTTATGTTTGTTCGAAGCGAAGTCGGTTGATTCAACTAGTATACTACAATGATTTATAATCAATATTTGACAAATATTGTAAGGAAATATTCAATATTTTAATTTGTAAAGTCTACTTTACAAAAATGTTGCATACACTTGTAGTTATAATGAATATCTTTACCTTGAAAAACTTATTTGTCGATATCTAAAAAAAAAATACTATTAGACTTGGAGCACATTATCATAAATACTAGAAGAAGATACTTAAGTCAAGTTTTAGAATATTTAGATTTAGGCAGACAAAAGATATAGGCAATTTGGGTTGATGAGAGAGAAATTATTGTCAAAAATTTTTTGCACTATTTTTCAAAATTGAAATAAATTTCGATTCTTGTTTTTTTTGTTTTGTTTTTTTGACACAACGTTTATTCACCCTACTCCAGATCATCGATATAATCAAAATGGTCATACTTATTCATACCTGAAGAAAAAAACATTACAATAATTACAGATTGATCTGTCACTCTACCATATTCGATAAGTGTCTCTTTATATAACACATTCATTCATAAAAATAAAACGACTCTCGTGATATGGACCAAAGCTCACTTGTCATCACATCAATCATAATTACATATGTATGTACCTACATACAGTAGCATTTCGGAGTGCGAGGTGCTTAGTTTACAAGTGTTTTTTGGACAACATAATATTACTCATTTTCAATATTTTGGATAACGAGGAATGTCTTGAGTTACAGCAAGCATGTTACTTAGCTTTACTTTAATCACTTAAATAAAAAGAATCTTTCCTCAAAAGGACATGGATGTGCCACGCATTGAGCCAGTGGTGTGAATAAAAATCTGGGGCCCATGCGCAAGATTAAACCCGGAACAAAAATTAAAACTAAACTATTAATACTAATTTGGCGTAATGCCGATTTTAGAATATGCAGAGCTCAGTTGAGTCATTTTAGGTAGTTTGGACTGGAATTTTTCTCCATATTTAGGACCTCATAACATTACAATCCTTGTTGTAATGTTATTCTGCTTCTAGTTCGTAATAATAATGATTATTGTCATAAAATGACTGTAAATTTATGTTTAAGGAGACGGCATTGGGTGAGTTTGGATTAAATGCAATTCGTTGACAAGGATATCTATACATACATATATGAATATATGTAAATGAATAAGGATGTCTGTGTGTACATCTTTTCGCTATGGACTCCCAAACTGCTTGATCAATATGGCTGAAATCTTGCATGCTTGAGATTTTACATCCCCTAAAGGTTCCCAGATATAGTGTTCTCCAGAACTCTTGATTGTTGAGGTAATATGGCTACCTGCTGGATCCGGTATGCTCTTACTGGCATTGAGTACCCATCAAATATCATCCATTGAGCATAGTTAGATGAATGTACATTGGTGTAAGAGTGTATATATGAGAGTTACTTAGATATCCTCATCGAGAGTAAATGTAAATTGTAGTTTGTTTATATGTAGGAATTGAGGTAGTTGTATTATGAACGTCGTATCATATGCTCTTTTGAATAAATCCCGGGTAACACCGGATAGAACTGTTAGTTGCTCATAGTAGGCGGATTTACTGTATGATATACATTCACAAATACCAGAGATCTGATGTATTCGTGAACATCAATGTTACATGAAATGATAACGACAAGTAATTGTATGATGGACAGTTGAGTTTTGCACACTTAAGAACCAACCAATACTCACACACGTTATCAAAAACGTGATGATAATTGCGCACATAAATGTACATACATGCATACCCTTATGACGTAAATTTCTGCTTCAACAACTATGCCATTCAACTATTTATTTCCCTAAAAGTTTATGTTCAACTTGTTTCTATATACGTTTCGTTACGTGCTCAGTTGCATTGTAAAACTCATACTGATGTTCTGTTCCAATCTATGGTTGTGTCGATTAGTCATGATATAATTGATAGATGTAATAGAAAATAAAAACAGGCTCTGTCAGGGTGAAAAAATTAAATTACATATTATTATTTTTTGTGCCTTTCAAAAACGTTGATTCCCTGTTCCTTTAGGTCATTGGTTAAAATTATTAGACCTTTTGGAGGAATAATATTTGTCTAGGCACATTTTGAAGAGTAACAAGCATCATTACTTACTATTAATTAACGTATATTCTATTCATGGAGAAGGCACAACATAGAAAATGAGTTGTTTCCTTCACCTGACAAAAGGGGTATGAATGCTCAATTAATAATATTTAGTTATGTCAATTTGAATTCAGCAATCGTTCAAATAGTCTGTGTAATTGGTTTTGCGGATATACTGGACAGTTATAGACTGTTCAATGTTATGAACTAGCATGTAAATGCTACAATTTATTGTTTAAAGTGTTTGAAAATGAAAACTGTACTATGGCAAAACCCGGACTGACGGAATCTGGGCTAAATAGAGATTATATTTTTACCTATTACCCCTTTACCCAGTTGATTTTATGACGCAGATATAAGACTTTATATTTACTGTCGCCGTTTGCCGTATAGCCAATGGAAACTTCTTTGACTCCTCCGAGGTTTTTTTTCATTTTTTTGTTTTTCTTCTGTTATTCTAGGTCTGCCCCATCTTTTTCAAAGAGCTAAGAATGACTAAGAGATTATTCTTCAAAGAGATTGATTGTAGGATGATACTATCTTTGATAAAAAGCAATACTCATTAATCACACTTGACTAAAAAAGAAGATGTGCCCATACCTGGTTCTAATATTTAAGGAATCAATTGCTTCCTAGAACTGCTTATTATAAATAACCTGCTTTTTTTATTAGGTGGAGAGGAAGAAAACCATTACTAGGCCATTGGATTTGGTCCCCCTATTTATACTCATGAAGTTGTAGAGTCTATTATCCTAATAGACTTTACAATCACTTTTGAGTGAGGATTTAGAATAGCTATATAATGATTTAGCTCCTTAGAGTAATGAAATATCCCATCCCAGTATGCTATTTGTATCGTATCTCTCAACCTTTCCTCCTTAAGAGAGAATGAAAAAAAAAAGACCCAAAATCAGTTGGCCAATTCTTCCATACTCTTAATTTTGAAAATTAAAGTAAGGAGTTGTTCACAGCTTAACAACTAATTCGAGTATCGAGATCAACTGCAATCAACGTTCAAAAAAATAATAAGGGTAGTCTCAAAATCGACATTTGACAAATAAAACTCAAAACTCTAAATCATGTCTTTTAGACTCCTTAATCTAATTCTTCGTTATATTTATATTATTATGTAAAAGTTCACTAACTCCTTTCCAAAATATAACTTCGCCAGTTGTATAATGAATTAATTACTAAAATATGTACTTTTTATGTGAAAATAAAGATAAAAACTGATGATTACATTTTTACCTGAAAAATTTTCACCTTTGTGTACATCTTGCAAATAGACAACACGTATTTCCTTCCTTACCCATTGGCCATCACCGAAGTAGAATGAAAATGAAATCATTGAGGGAGTAGGTACGGGACAAACTTGGCTAGTGATTAAGTCCAGAGTTTGATCATTCTCATTAGTTTCACATAGATATTAGAGAATATGAGCCAATTATTTAGGATATATCTATTATAAATGGGCTAGAAACTCGGTGAAATTTGTAGGATATCTAGAGCAAAGAACTCAGGCACAAGGGGTCGTTAGCACTCTCATTTGTTGAAAATCAATAACACTGAAAAGTTGCATTAATATGGTTTCATCAATAGACAATGCCATTTTTATGTTGCTGCCCTAATCCACACCCTTATGAATGAGTTACTCTGTCCTGGGCCTTATCAATGAGGAATAATGAGTAAAAATGAAGAATGAGGTGCTTGAAATTTCCATCAAAATTCATGCAATTTTGCATGTAAAAATGATATCATGTATTATTATCAAACTTTTTGTAGTTTCAATCCACTAAAAGTGCACGACATCCGAGCCATAAAAATCAATTTGAAATAAGACATTCCATATATGCATTAAAATCTAATTTGTACAAAGACAACATATGTAAGAGGTTGCGTGATTAGCCATTAATCGTACGTGTTGATTTTATTCTACTTGATTGGACTTTTATTACGGGAATTTTGCACTAATTAAGTAAATGTTCTATATCTTCCTTGGATATACATACGCTGTATGTACATATGTTTCATATATTGTATCCAATGACATTGTAGTTGAGTTTAATTTGAAGCTGGTGTCTTACTCTATCCCTTATTATGTTTTTTCCTTCAATAATAAAGTTTAATAAAAAACATTGTACGTTATATTTCTTCCTCAAAGTATAAAGCGTACGTTTACTTCTTTTTTTTTTTTTTTTTGGCAGATCTGTCGCCCCTGGCGCCGGTTTTTTTAGCTTGCCCGTTCACATACTCCTCTAATGTACTACATTTCACATTTGTACTACTCACTACGACTACAGAGTAGTAGTATATTCCATTTTGTTTTTGTTTCAATGTGGACTTGAACGTCTCGTCTTCCTTCTCCTCCACCCCTCGCTTCTGAACACATTATCTTCCTCTCTCTTTCCTCGTAGGATGTTGCAATAAGGTTATTTTCCACCTGAGGGAGCCCCAAATCTATCTCCCGCACATAACCTGTTGATTTCTATTTATACCTACACGTTACATAAGATTGTTTCAATAAAATATGTACGACTTCAAGTTTATAACCTTTCTTCTCTCTCCCTCTCTCTCTTTTCAGCAATCAATTAATTAGGAACGAAGTCGTCCACCATTAAATTAATTAATGGTTCACTTTAAAAAACTTTTCAAAACACACAACGTAACATGTTTGACCTAGATTCTACATGCATCATCTGGATGGATAAAGCTATGGAGTAAAGGAGCTCATGGTTATGCTCCTACCTATGGCTATACATACATATGTCTCCTCACTCTGTTGTTATCCGCAGATTTCAGAGTAGAGGAAGGAATTGGAGTGAAAGTTTGAGAAACAATGGCCAGTAGCATTGACCTAGTTAATAGATTTAATGTACAAAATATTTCTAACTAATCCTTTGCTATAGATTTGTCATTTGAACTTATCTGATTCATTCATGTTTCATTTTAGATGGCCCTTGAAGATGTGTTCCCTAGATCAATGACGACCCAACGTTCATTGGATCTAGAACAACGACGCGAGAGTTCTTTACTCACTCTCTCAATTAATTATTAATTAAACAACTAAGGACATGACATTGAAGCGGGGAGAGGGAGGGAGGGAAATGCTTTGTCATGTCTTTTTTCCTTCATCTGATTGGAAAATGCTTGGCAAATGATCAAATTGATTCTCTTGGATATGGATTTAATGTCATCATTGATAATTATACGGAGTATTGCTGTTCCATTCAAGGATGAAGCCTCAGAACGAGATTTCTTCATCTGTAAGTTTAGAGTAGTATATTTGTGAGCTAGGATGACCTATTTTGAAATTGATAAAATGTCAGATTCTTCATTTTTATAGAAAACTTTGATTTTTTTCTTTATTTAATTGTTACTTTTACTTTATTTTTTAACTGTTTGTTCCGGAATAAACCAGACATTTCATAAATTTATATAAAAATAACTTGGGTTCAATGTTAAAAGAGGAGGATTCCTTAAAATATTAACCAATACCCCTGTGTATTTGTTTTGTCAGCTGTCGATTTTCGACTTCTCTTGTCTTTTATTTGTAGGGATGGGACTTTTAAAGAGCATGAGGGGAAGGCAGGAGCGATACTTATGGTACTATTAAAGTATTAATGAATACTTTTCTTAATATCAGCTGTCTATATATATATATATATATATATGATTTTAGAGGGGGATGTATCACTTGTATTACTAGGAGAAACTTCAAGATTTAAAACAATATTATTCAAGGAAGAGCATTGTAATTATATTTATATCAAATAATTATCCTATATTTGTAATAAAATTAACAACTAATGTTGGCAAGAATCTTTTAATTCTTCCTTTCGAGGTCGATGAGTGACTCTCCTTCTAACAAAGAATAAACATAATTATTGAAAAGAGCATTCCCTACTTTTCCATGAAGAATTGGCTAACAACTGATTTCGGATCATTTTTATTTCTACTTCCTTTTGGAGGAAAAGTTCCAGATACAATAAAAATAACCTTGTGCAGTAGCTTAACAAGAACCAATTTGAGTTCAATTAATTTTCTCAACATTAATAGGTAGGACTTTTGTTTAGAAACAAATACGATTTTGTAATTACGCTTGGTACTCCTGTTCTCTTAAAAAATTATGTTCATTCTTTATTAGACCGTTGAAGGAAAATCATATGGCTCAAGTTCCACCACAGATACCTAGTACATATTATGTTGATATGTATATCCTTAACGGAATACATAAAAGTGAAAGTGAAGAGATGGAACATCTGATGGAGTTAGTCGGAAACATTTGTATGAAATGTTTGTCAGTAGATAAATCTTTGTATAAATGTTAAAATATATTCATGTATAGAGTTCCTGTAAATTAAGCCGTCTAAATTACAGTAGATAGAGTGGATTTTTTTTGTTTTAGGAGCCTACTCATTAAGCGAAAAAATATATAGCGAGCGCTACTAAAAATAAGGGATCATGTTTCATTCTTTATGAGGAGAATAAAATGGTTGAGAGTTGCACTCAATTACTTTTTCTCATTCTGTTACGTTGTTTTTAGAAACAATATTTCTGAATGTCTCTTCTATACTATTGTTTCTCAACCGCTAGGTCGTGAAACATTCATAATTTTTAATTCATACTCAATCGATACCTTTTGCTATAGAAAAATCTTGGTCTTAAGACCAAACCAGTTTAGAGCCATTGTTCTAAAATACAATGAATTGTCAGATCTATAGACTCATTTAACCTTTCTTCCTTCAAAAGAGAGATAAAAAAGGCCAAAAATTACAATTATTGCAAGTTAACCATTGGACTATTTTTCCATTAATAGTAACAAAAAATTGTATACAGCTTAACATCATGAGTTAATTTGAGTTCAACTCATCAACGCTCGGAACACTGTTCGTTAGAAATCCAAACCTTTTCTCCACAAAAAGGAAAGGAAAAAGGCCCAAGATTTCTCCTTTCTCAAACTGTTGGACATTTCTTCATTTCATCTAAGGAGTATTCACTGCTTAATAAGATTCGAGACCAAATGGTCAATAATATATAATTATTATAATCAGCACACCAATGAAAGGCAAGAGTAAGAGACAAATCAACAGCTGACAATGAAATACATAAGAGATTTGAGGATTCAGTTGTGTACTATACAGAAAAGTAGATACTGAATATATTCCTGTGTATGATATATATGACAAATGAATTGATATTAGTTATTGCATAGTAGATTAGTTTTTATTCTTGCTTTTAATTCGATAATCATAATGATTGTATGATCCTCAATTGCAAAAACGCTATAATCATTTGGAAATAACGGGCGGGGGGGGGGGGAATAACAGGCTTGATGTGTTGGAAACATATGGAGTATCCTTTTTCTATTATTGTACTATTTATATCATATATATATATATATATATATATATTAGGCATCATACGTCTAAAAATTGCAATTCTTATAGTATATACCAATATTTAATTTCAAGTGAAATCGAAACAAATCTCAACTATTCATGAACTGTATTATGTAAGTAAGGAACTGAATATCAATTTTGTTTGTCAACAATCGTTTACACAAATTATAATATATTTGTTAAGTAGTTTCATAATATGTAATATACTCCTGTTCTAATGGATCTTTGATAAAATTATATTTATGTTAGCTTTTCGCTCTGAATTAAAATGGTTTGACAAATCCTACTGCTCTAAAAAAGATTTGTAGGCTGTCTAAACATCTTATTTGACTCCGACATATATATATCTAGCAATCAATCTGTATTAAATCCCTGAACTTTTCCTTTAAAAAGAGAAAAAAAAAATACAGAAATAATTGTATGGCGGGAATTACAAATTTTATGTGGCAATTTTCTAAGGGGAAAAATCCTAATTATATAAAGAGTTCTTAGAAAAAAAATTCTAGTCCATTGCTCTAACATGTCCTGACAGATGTGAAAAAAAGTGGGGAAAAAATAAACAGCAGGAGTTGTTGAGGTTGTTGTCATATCATCTGGTAATACTGAATATGTGAGGATACAGCATAAAATCACCATAGACGATTTTTGGAAAAAATGAGTGTCAAGGGACTTGATAATGAGGACAAAATTCCTCACAAATTTTATTATTAATTTCTCTCTCCCTCTTCCCCCCCCCCTCTGCTCCTTGTTTTATTCTTTCGTGCACTTGTTCAAATTTAATATGGTGATAAAATATTTTTTAATTCTAGAATGTAAGCTACGTAATTGGTTTTGTGCAGGATTTTTGATTGGTGGAGAATTTCATTACTAAATATAGTAAACATTTTAGAGACTAATTTTTTTGTTTGTATAAATGCGTTCTTGTTTTTTTTATTTTATATCCCAGATTTTATATTTCAGGGCTTAGCTTTTTAACAAAATATTAATTTTGTTATTTGCCATCACCACGGCCCTGTAAAGATGTAGCAAGAATTATTCATGACCATCAATTTTCGCACATAATATAATGATCAATTAATTTTTGTTTTTCTAAAATAGGTATAACTTTTTGGTATATCATGACACTTGCCAATTTATGGTTGAGGGGTTTTTTATATATAATCTGAAGGGTCAAAAAAAGTTTTTCATTTTTATTTAGCGTTATCTTTTGAGTAAAAATAGCTAGAAATAAATAGAATTTCTAAACGAGGCTTTTGGACAACTTGATTAAAGTACAATCATTATTGGTGCTATAAATATGCTGTAAATGGCATTAGAGGGCCCCTAAAGAGCATCATTAACAAACATATAAGCATTTAAAGTTTGATACGTAATATTTCGTTGCAAAACATTAAAAATATGTGCATGTATATGTAGAAAACAAAAAGGATAGAGTCTGCTTTTACATTTTACACAAAACTTGACAAGCACGCAGTTCTGCCGGGTTTTAATTTATTTTTCTTCTTCCTTTTGCTGAGTGATCGATTTTTTTTTTTTTTTTTGCGTATCTTTTTTCGTTTTTATCTCCCTTTTTTTATGCAGATTTTTCTTCTTCCGCCTAGCTGTGATCGAGGGGAAAGAGGAAGAAAAGAAAAGAAGAAGAGAAAAGAAAAGAAAAGAACTTGTTTCTTTCCGGGCTTTCTTCTTCTCTTTTTATGCTTTTTTTAGGTCTCTAATTCAAATAATATCACACATTATTAAAGCTGTCATCGATTTTAGCTTTTTTTTATTACTTTTTTTAGACATGAGCAAAAAAAGGAGGGAAAAGTAAGGAAGGAAGGAGCAAAGAAAAAAACTTCCCTTAAACCTTTTCCCTCCCCCAGCTTTTTTTTTTTACTTCTTGGCCAGTTGACCTTTTCTTTTAACCAACTTCGCACGCCTTCCTTCACAATAAGAGTTTACTGCACATCACTTTTCTTGCTTTTTCCTTTTTTTTTTTTTTGTTCAACAAAACTCTTACTGATGACTAATGAATGGTAATATAAGTCAAAAGAAGGTTATAAAAGGTGCTGCCCCCTTGCTTTTAATTTTTTTCCCCAAAAGAAATAAATTAAAAGTTTTATAATTGCAGCAGCCATGACCCGACTTTGCATCAACCTTAGGGAGAGACACCCTTGATGGACTTCCTTTCTCTGCTTCCTTCCTTTTTATTTGTGTGTGTGTATGTGTGCGTTCTAAATGACTCCATGTCGTGTCTTTCTACCTCCTTAAGAAGGAGAAAAAAGAGCCTAAACTTTCACTTAGTAGTTATGATGTCATTAGATGTAATGACAATTATCAATGGAAAGGGTTTCAGAATATGTTATTTAAAAAAAAGAGTAGATACATAGTGGGGATTTTTGGGTATTGTTGTACATATACATATAAAACCATTTTTAAAATTCAATTTTTTACGCAACCATTCCAAGATATGGCTTTACTAACTATATTATATACTAAACAGGAGGAGAGAGCCTCAACTCGTATGATTTTTACTAGATGAAAAAAAGTGAAAAAACCTGCTTACTGAGGAAAAAAAAAGAGAAAAATTGTTAGAACGCAGTTTTTCAGATTCTTTAAAGATACGTACCTACATGTACATGTGCTTCCAAGGAAGGGCCTTTTTTTTAATATTGTGTACTTTTCCATACATGTTGTATGTAGTATATAAACTTTCAAATCAATCCATATATAGAAAGGTTTCGTGATTTTTATAAAAGCTACATCCTTACTCTGAGTTGCATCTGAGAATATCCTATGCATATAATATGATAAATTATACATTGAACACATCAATATTTGAGAGATGCAACCAAGGAGGACACTTGGGGAAAGGAACAGCCACGTACAATTAAAATGAAGCTCTTATATCAATTGTTTATTGGCTGGAACACTCTGAGGATTGATATGGCCACTAAGGAATTACTTAATAATAATTTTTTGCTTTGTATTTTAACATTGACCTTGGAAAATGATAATAATGTCTCTCCAGTAGCTTATTGCTACTCTTCTTTCCCCCTTAGAGTGAGAAAGAGAGAAATATATATATATATATATATATATACTAACAGAAACATGAAGAGGAAGAAAAAGTGATGGGATTTTGTAGTTTTTTGCTTCAATTCCCTAAATTAGCATTAATTACCTATATCATGTATAGGTAATAATGATAATAATAATAATAATAATAATAGTCATGATGATTCTGTCCAATTAAGATTTTTATTTGTATTTAATTCAGATTTGTAGATGGGAACACAAGGTATGAACATTGATAAGCTGTTGAGGAACAAACATTGCATAAAAGTATGTACATATATAATATTTCGAAAGGGATGTCGGGATGTGCCGACCCTCGCTACCTCCTCCTCCTCCTCCTCCTCCTACATACATCATCATCATTACATTACACGACGATCATTACGTCTTCAATGTACAAATATCCCCCTCTCTATATCCATAGTTTGTGTGTGTGTGCGGTTTTTTTTTTTTTTTTACATAAAATGATGAGAACTGTCTATCCATACATGGATGTATAAATGTACTATGTATGTAACTACAACAGCTGCGCTCGCCGGGACTCTTAATAATAAATATTATTAGTTACATACATAGTTTTAACCAAATAATATATACATACCATTTTATGCTCTGAGCTAGGGAAAAACATTAGTGTATTAACACATACCGACTAAATAGAGATAGATATAGGAAAACTCGCGTACATCTACGGGTTGTCTTTATTTTTGTTCGTGGAAGGACATTCTATGTCTGTTTTTCAACGTACATGCTTGTACATATATATTTAAAAAATGAAGATTACCTCATTTGCCATCTAAAAAAATATGTGAAAGGAATTTAGAGACCTCTGTGATCATTTTGATAAGAAAACAAAGCTTTTTGAAAATTAATTTCACAATCGCATAACACAAAACATGAAGCGATTCCTATATATGTACTTTTTTATCTTTTTTTTTGTTAGCTGTTGATTTGTAATATCATACTCCCATAATTATTACTTCACTCATTTTAGTGTTCTGAACATAGATTTATTGAACTTGAATTGAATGTTACCCACTATGCTGTTAATAATATCCCTGCCAGGATCAGAAAGCCTGAGTCTTATTAAACAAACAACTAATTAATGACACTCATTCTTAATCGCAAGATGGCGCAGAAATCCTGAGTCTTAATGAATAAAATACAAAGTAAACAGCACTCACGCCTTATTGGCCAACTACTAATTGTTATTTGTGCCTTTTTTTAAAAGAAAAGGTTAAGAGATACACTGAGTATTGTTATGTGAATTTGGGTCATATTTATTTAACTAAGCCTTATTGATCACAAAGAGAGAAAGAAAAAAAGAGGCTCAAAATCATTTGATAATAGTTTTTCCAAACTTTTGATTTAGTAGTAAGGAATTGTTTATAACTTAACAAGTGCTAATTTGAGTAGACTCATCAATGTTTGGGATACCTATCCTTATGGGATCTTTATTCTAGGATCTATCAACATTTTCTATAAATAGAAAACGAAAAAAAGGCCCGAAATGACATATACTTAATAATTAACAAATTTTTCTTCTGATTGGAAATTGTTCATGGACGCTTAATCCAAACTACGTCGAGATCAACTGACTAAAGTTTATAACCACTATCAATAAGAGGCAAGACTAGTAGAAAATTAACATCTGACTAAAAATTATTGTGTAACTTTATATGTTATATTAGTAGTGACATAACACAAAGTTATATATGTAAATATGTATCACTTCGTTACCTGTATTGTATCTCCCAATATAAAGAGAGAAAAAGTCCCAAAATCAGTTGGCAGCCAGCCAATTCCACACAAATATGGAATTATTCTTCATTTCATAGTATAAATTTGTTCTCAGGAGCTTAATAAAGCTAACTTAAGTTCAACCAATCAACGTTCAGAACATAAAAGAGTGGAAAAGAAGTAAAAAAACAGTGTAAATGGTTAAGTTAGTGGGATCACATCTTGGTTTGTATTTTGAAAAGCCCTGGGATAAAGGCATTTTTAATCTCATAAATTTTTGCGATCTTCCTAATTTCTGATATGACCTCATTCATGATAAATTGAGGTCATGATACAAGGTGAATTGCACACCCTTTATAAGGTATATAATGCCTCAAATGCCTCATCAGCATTATGTTGTTTCATCTTTTGTATGCATACTAGTTGCAGTTACTTAGAAATGCACGCGAAGCTCTAATTAATTGATTAATTACTTTAAAGACTACAATAATATTAATACTATTTTTCAAAATAATCTCCATCTCTCTCAAGGACTTTATCCCGGTAAAATTTAAAAAAATAAAGAAAAGGGAAATGTCACCCCGATACCAAATTAGGACTGTATGAGGGATGATCAATTGTTTGAATCCCCTTTTTTGATGGGATCTTACATTATTCAAGTATAGAATCCAGCTTCTTTCTCATAATTGTGTCTTTTCGTATTGGGATATTTCTAGAATGTAGTCAGAATTTTAATAAAACAGTCGACATTACTATTGAATCCTTTTGAAACGAAACGATTATAGAATGCATCTAATGAAATTTCGAATTTTCCAAAATGTGATTCTTCGTTGATCCATATTTTCTTCCTCTTTCACACCTTTTGAACAATAACTCTCTTGGCTAATGAAAATATCCCTAGGAATTATAAATGTGAACTTTCCCGACCCAATGTAGCAATAATAACACAGGTCCACAAATTTGAACTTTCAAAAATCCTAAGGGGTATAAGTATAATAAAAGTTATTTAGTTTCGCACACTGATTTCTAATTCTAATGATCTGTAATTCTTTTTTTCGAGAGTTCGACAGTTTTGGGGAATTGGTCCCTACTTTTTTAGCTTTTTCGGCCCATTTTCCAACTTCAACTTCAATTTAAGCCTAGAAGGATACATATTTTGAGCATTAAAAAATAATGATTGGCTAGTGTTTTATATGTAAATTTCATTTCTAGTCTTAGTTTTGACCTAAAAGGAGTAGGCTCAAAAGTCGGTGAAATCCTTTGTACTTAAATAACTCCTTGAATATAAGATGAAATTGATAAATAAGGAATGCATTATAGAGATTAGACCCACAGCTTTCAAACAAGATGTCAAGCACCCGATAAGAGCCTTTAACTTTGAAGAAATCGTCCATCAAAGTGTGTAAATTTTCATCTAATTTTGAGCAAAAATGCGCTATAAATCTAAGACTCACGGTAGATCTAATAAAAAACAAGTGCTATAGACTGTAGTAGTAGCGCGCAGAAGAAGGCTCTGACATCAGCTGAAGATAACCAAATTCAAAAACATGGATCTCTTATTTAATTACAAGGCAACTCCGAGGAAAGAGTGGGATCGCAGGGCCATGGATATCCAATGAAAGGAATAGTGGATGTCTCATCACCCGGCGTCCCTTCATCTTCATCATCAAGGATATGAACGGAACTACTTTGAAGAATGCTGGATCGATTATTCCCGACTTATACCCTCCAATTTTCCGTGAGGATGATGAAATTGGATAGGTTTGTATGCTGAATGTCTTAACACACTATCAGCCTAAAGAAGGATTGCCACAGCAATTAACTCTGGAAGAATTGTGTGATCTATGTTGAGATCTGCCACTTTCCAAACAGGATTCGGAACTTCTTGCTTCTAAGGTGAAGCAAGTCATTTGTCGATTTTTCTATTTAACTTCCCCTTGTTTGTGTTCTGAACGTTGATAGATTAAACTTGAATTGAAAATTAATTATTATTAAGCTTTTGAACAATCTAAGTACTATGAAATGAAGAATAGTTATACATTTGGGAAGAATTGGCTAACTATTTACCAACTGATTTGTAGGAATGTAAATAATATGCAAATGGGCTGCGTAAAATAAAAAGAAAGAGAAAATTAACCTGGTAACTCTGACAATTTGATGAATGTTGAGAGGGAAGCAGCGTCAGCTGTCATGACGCTTTACTGAGCTACAAGCTGCTATTCTCCTTTATATATACAAATGAAGACATCAATAATAAATAATAACATTATGTATACCATAAACGAGAGGCAGAAAATTAACTCAAATTAATGTTAGAAAATTATATATTCTTAACTAATAATTATACAAGGACTTGAGCCCTTTTTGTTTACATTTTATTTACTTTATTAACCTTAATGCATGTATTCATTCATAGGAGATCTTTACTATCATGTAGATGTTCTCCCCTCAGTAATAAAGGAAAAATGATAACAGCTTTGGAAAACAAAAAGTACTGTTCGAAGAGCCAACTCTACAAAATCTCGCACGTGGCATTTTGCATATTATTTACATTCCTACTGATTTGTGTTATTTTCTCTCTCTTTCTTTTAAGAAAGAAAGGTTGCGAGATACAATATATACATAATGTTGTACTCACGACGAGCTTTTTGGGATAAACGAAAACACACTATATTCTCCCTTCAGCTGATTTTCATCATTTGACTCTTTTGATTTAAAGCAGCTGGTTCTACGTATTATGAACTCAAAAAGGGTATTATTATTATTTATGATTTTGATGCGTAAAAAATATATTAAATCAAGAATTGCGCGCCCTTTTTTTGAATTTTGAATATATTACAAGTAGTAACGATTGGTTTGTGATTGGTAAAATTAATAAATATATAGTATATCTAAATAATAGATTCTGCCAAATATTAACAAGTTGGCAACAAGGAAAATACAGAAGGGTAGCTACCATATGTTTTTCCAAATTTTTCCTTTCCCTTTTGTCAGTCGAGGTTGGGAGTGAACAAAAAAGCTCGACGTGACTAAGTTACTATCCCTCTTACGTGATATGTATGAACATAGGTAAGTACTTACATATCACTGAATCTAATAATGTGTTAATTAAAGAATAACCTTGCTCCTAATAGGGGATCGAATTTCAGAATCTGTAGGTACTGCATAGGCACATTAATCAATCATCATATAATATGTATGTATACATATATTTACCTACATGTGCATCCCTTAGGAAGAAGGCCTCAAATTACAGGGATTTGTGCAAAAGAAAAAGTTGAACGAATGGATGTCCTTTTTTTGTTGTTGTTGACATGACAAATCAGAATCTAAATGCATAGCACATATTTGTATGTAGTGGGGAGTGAGAGAGGGAGTAAAACACCAATAGGACTTTGAACAATGTCAGTTTAATTAGAGTGAAAGCAACGGGAATGTTTTTAAATTCTAATTTTTTTTTAAAAAAAGGCTTAAAGGAGAGAGCAGTATTTTAATTTTTATATTTTCTCTCCTATCCATGATATAGTATTATGAAGAAACCCTTTCAAAGATTCACAAAATATAAATATAAGACAATTTCATATTTTCGGTAAAATAGAAAGCCATTTTGAGAGGTTGCATGAATATTATCATTAACTTACCGACAAAAAATATAAATTAACATAGTATTGAACCTTTATTTAAAAGAAAACCTTTTGAAGTGAGAATGTGGGTAAAGAGTTTTATTACATTAAAAAATATAAATAGTATGGATCTTGGAACGAAGTAATTTATTTATTTGAAGTACCCACACAGTTATACGTAGTATTCATGATAAATATACCTATATAAAATATTTTAAATATCGTAGACAAAACCTAATTTTAGAATCTAGGATAACAACGGCAATCGGATAACCCATTCGCAAACGGAGAGACGACGAAAAATTAGTAAATAGAAACTAATGATTATCTAACCAGCATTCATACCCAAAAGATATATTTGGATATACACGTATCTACATCAACCTCACAACTGCTTTATAAGTCCATCACCATGGGTACCGGAACAGAAGGGGTGAGGGAGCAAAATAATCAATAATAATTATTCAAAAAATATGAGTTAAATCGAAAATGATGAACCATTGACTCCATTATTACAAAAATATTGTACTTTCAAGAAATTATTTTTACGGTCCTCAAAGTCAGTTTTTATCCAATATCTCAAAGAAAAGTTGACAATAATGTCAATTTTTTTATCACTAATTCTTATTATATTTATAAAACAGTGGTGTGAATTTAAGACTATAGCTTTTTTTTTGTTCGAGAAGATGGACCTGTTATAACCGTTCCCAATTTATCATGCCGATAATATAATTAATAACCTTTTTCAATAACAAACAACGTAACTAATTATATTACTGCCTTATAAAAAAAATTAATTAATTCAGATTAATAAAACCAAATTACATATATATCGACATAATTCACGATTTACAAAAATGATTTATTCCTATGAACTATAAAAATATTATCTGTGTGTGGTTACTTATTAATTTTGTTTTCAATTCTTTCGAAGCATTTATTGTAGATTTTTTCAAGCCCAAATATGTACTATTTATTCTTATAGGGATTTGAAAATCTTATCCTTTAAACTCATTTATATGCCAAAATATTTTAGATAAAACAAATTGTGGAATATATCTTCTAAATTAAAGTTACATATCACAAATCAAGAACAGAATTCAAACGATATCTATCACTAATTAAAATTATGTGATAATACATAGTCAATAATAATGACTTGAAACCTACTATCACGTTAATTACATAAAATGACAATTTGGCTTGAAGTCAAATTTTGCCATCAATTTGTACAAGCCCCAGTAAAATAAGACGACAAGGTTTGAAATTAACTCAAAATAATTGATTTTGAGTAAACTCTTTCAAATTGACTTACTTCGTTTAGTTAGACTAATCGGTGATTCAATAAGAAGTTATAACAACCCTTGGTTTAACTACATATGTTATCAGAAAATAAAAATTCAGATAAATGATTTCATTGATTTTTTTTTCTAAATTATACCTCTCAACCCAATGAAAAAAAAATTCAACGATAAGTCTACTTGAGAAAAGAAAATTATAATTTTTGACAAAATGTAAGTATAAACAGCTTTATTATACTAACTCTCATATTTTTCATTGAGAAACTAAGTAAACACTTAACTCACCTCTACAAATGCTAGAGTCCTTAGCTCTTGTCTTATGAACTTTTATATGTATAACATATTATGTAATTAATTACTTTTAGATATTCCAACTGCATATTATCAAATTAATACAAAACTTTATTTTCATTTATATATTATTTCAAGTTAAAACAAATACTTTTAAAAAGAAATCCCAACTTGAAAACTTGAAACACTTGCAATCACGAATCAAGTTTAATAATACTAGAGCAGAAATTTTCCCTCTTAATAACTTGAAGACTGTATAAATGTATGGTAAGTATCCATTCTTTTTATATACCTTGAGCTCCATCATTTAGCAAAAATGTTAAATTTTGGTATGGATAATTTCATTTTTTTAAATTATAATAAACTGTAACAATTATATATTTATCATATATATATCTGAAAGGATTTATAGAAGGAAAATATCTAAATAATTCTATGAATAGCAATAACAATAAACATGATTAGGTGGACGACATCCACGAAGAAGAAGAAGATGAGGACCTTTCCACGTGAAGTTGTGCGGAGTTAATTAAATGTTCAATGTGAGAAGGTTCTAGACTAGAAGGACCTTCAACAATGAGATGATTGGCTTTTATAGCAGATGCATTAATGGTCACAAATCCACTTTCATCGTTGGAGGAAGGTTCACTCTTGGGTATGAACGGTACAAACGCAACTCCAGCTGCTGATAAACGATAGGTCTCCGGTTGTTGTTCAATAGATGTGAAATTTATCACTTTTGCAGTATCCATTCGGTACTCAACTAGATCACTTGAGGATTCGCGAGGTGAATTTTCGTTCGAAGTAGAAGCTGTGGACTTATTTTCTACATTCTAAAAAGAAAATAGGGTTGTTGAAAGGCTAAAATGAAGAAAAAGCAGTTATTTTTACCTTTTGAGTCGAGGGTTCTTTGATTTCAGAGTGTTTTTTTCTATGATGTTGCAGTAATTTTGGTTTGGAAACATACTGTTTGTGACAATATTCGCATTTGTGAGGTTCTGACGTAACGGATCCAACCATGGCAGAAAAGGTTGGATTATCACCACAACTATCAGAGATTTGACGGAATGCTGTCTTATCCCTAACTGAGACCGGTAGTTCTAAACCAGGATGGTTTTTAAGAATATGGGACTTTCTTTTCGAACTACTCTTGTAAACCTAAACACAAATACATTAATCAATAAGCACATGGATCTAAATTATATTCTATATATATATATTTATTTAACTAATGGGAAGTTACTTCACAACCCAAATAAGCTATGAAAATGATTTAAACAGAAATTCAAGATGAAAAATGAAGTAAAATAAATGTAAGTACACGCCATATTTTTATAGGTTTATAGTTCGAATAAATAAATATATGAGTAAAAAAATAATAACAATAACAACAACTAAATAAATCAACAATAAGTAAAGTGAGGGAGGAAATTAGATGCTACCTAAACTTAGGTAGGTATTCTGCTCGTTTTTCAAAGAGAATATTTCTGGGGACTTTCTTGGAATGATGATCCATATATTCGCATCATAGCTTCATAGTGAGCAGTTTTCAAATTACTGGCCAGTAAGTAAATACGAAGTACTTTTTTTCGATAAAGAAAAATAACAACCGTGGCCACTATTGGAAATATTATTCCAGTAGTTAGAGCAGTCACCATTCGAATAACAAAAACATGTGTGTTGATATTATAACTATTGTAGTCCCCAATTGCTTTGCTTACGATAAAAATACTATAAACAGCAATCAAGACATTCCGAATAAAGATAAGTAAAAGATACTTGAGGCGTCTCCCACGAAAATATAGAATCACAAATAGGGACATGGTAATCATTAAACACAAGAAACAAACAAAAATACCAATAACTGCTTTCCATACCAACACATCATCAAGATTTTTAAGATAGTTCAATCGCAACACATAATTTCTCAAATCTCGAAACACTTTAAGAGTAAATAGGAGAAAATTTCCAAGAAACCAGACAGTTTCAAAACAGGCGATGCAATAACAAAGAAAAAGTAGCATAGTACAAAGTATTATGTTACAAACCGCATGAAAAAAAAAATTTGACACACAAAAAAAAATTATTTACCCACGTAACAATTTTTTATTTATTTTAATTTTTACCTTGTTACAATATTGACAATAGTAATCCCTCGTCTCTTTTAAGATGGGCAGATTAAGTTCAGGAACAGATTGGAGTGATATATCAGGGTGGCGATTTGCTAAATGATTAACAAGCATACCCCTTCTCTTGAAACCTAGCATGCATTCATGGCATTTGTAGATGAAGCAACGATAATCAACTGAAGAAATCTTAAAAAATAAAAACGACAATTGCCATGACTTTCTTTCTTTAGATACAAGTAATAAGCAACACGACTTACCTTTAATTGATTATTCGGTTTTTGAATTTCGTCAATTGGAGGATGCATTCTTTTGGCATGTTCTTTGAGTTTGTCTTTCCTCTTAAATTGTTTCCCACACTCATTGCATAAGAATTCTTTCACATCAGAATGCCTTAAAATATGGTTATTAGTAAAATAATTAACTCATTACTGGTAGGGCCTTAAGTACATACTTAACAAGATGAATCTTTAGTCTATCAGCTGTAGTGAAGCATTTTTCACAATGGTGGCAAGAAAACTTCTTTTCTGAGTGAAAGGCTCGGATGTGCTTTCGAATAAGGGCATATTCAGAGAAAACCTAAAAATATATGTATACAAAAACTACTCTCTCCATACATTAGAATTACGACTTACTTTGCAGCAATAAGGACAAGTGTATTGATTATCTACACGATGTTTATGAACATGTTCTTTTAGTTGAATAACTTGTTCAAATATTTCACCACATATAGGACAATCATATGAACGTTTAGCAGCTAAGTGTACTTTATAATGACAAATATAACCTGAGTTTGTCATAAATATTTTACCACATTCCGAACAGATAATTGGTTTGCAATCCTCGTATACCTGGGTTATAACACATTTCTAAAGTAGTAAAATAAAATGATTTTTTTATTTTAATATTTGAAGGGTGTCAAATGAATAAACCAATCATACCTGACGGCGTTCTGCAGTAGCTAACAAAGAGTTATTACATAAATGACAATTGACGTCATTTTCCACATGGTTCTCACATTTTTGAGCTGAGGAGCTTGGCGGAATATTATTAGCAATATTTTCTTTTTCATCACTTTTAAAACCGTGCATAGTAGAATGTTGAACAAGTTCTGAAAAGGTATCGTATTCAACATGACACAAGGGACAAAGCAAATTTTTCCATTTGCTTCCGCTTGCAAATCCTTCAATAGACTTTTCACCAGTAGAGGAATGGTTTAAAGCGTGCAAATTGCTAATTAAACCATGATTGAAATGAAGACCACAAACACTACACTCAAAAGTTTTTTCAGGTGATTCAATAGGTTTACACTGATTGGTGAAAATTTTCATTCCACAATCTTCAATCCCTGGATGAGCATACTTCAAATTACATGTCTTGCATTTTTCATATCTTTTTCGATCGCGTGAATGATGAAATATGGCAAGATGAACACGAAGGTGGTACAATTTAAGGAAAATCCGTGAACATTCAGAACACTTAAATTGACGAGATAAAAGTCTTTTTGAATGTGAGGCATTGGATTTTAGTTTGTGCGTATCATTCAAATGTTTTTGAAGAGCTTGTGAGGATACACACTTAATATGACATTCAAAACATGGCCAAGATTCTTTTACATTTCCTTCTAAATTACAGAATAGAATTACAATAAGGTTATGAGTAAAAGGTAATAAGTCATTTCTTTACCAGAATCCTTATTTTGTTCAATAGAATTATTTTCCAATTCTTGAGATTCAGGTTCCAACAAGGGTAATTTCCTGACTCTTGCATATTCTTCGGAGTACCAAACTTTTAGTTCTTCATCAGGGGATATGACTTTGGTACTTGTAAAATAGAGTTCTTCTTCATGTTGACTTAAAGATAGATTTTGTTCGGAAAAAGTAGAAGCTTGTCTAACAAACCGTAGCCAATTACTTTGGCCTAAATAGGAAATAAATAAGTATAAATATTCATTTAAATATCTGGTCATTTTAAAGTAATTTTTAATAGATCTATTTTAATAGATCAACAATTTCAAAGCGATGTATCCACTTTCAATTAAAACAATAATAATGGCAACACCTTTTCTACAATAAAATTGTTAATCTCGAAGAGATAAAATATTAGATTGTCAAAGACAACATGGAAAAATTGATCAAGTGCATATTAACAGAAATAAACAATGATGTGAGCTTAATACAATTAGTTATGTATGAAAGCATATTTAAAATGAATCCAGTAAAATGATAAATGGTTTTTGAATGAAGCAAAATGATTTATACAATATACATATAGGTATATACAAGATTGATTACCTTGATTAGATACATCGAGAAGGCGGCTCCCCGCAAATTTGTCCTCCTTTTTGGGCGCATCTTTATGAATCAAAAATAAAATCTTATCTGAGTCCTTTACCAATGGCTTAATACGTTTCCCTTCCACCGGACCAAAGCGATATCCCTGTGTTATTTCTTTTTTGGCAAAAACACCTTCCTCTTCAGATTTTAGAAAGAGAAGATCTTCAGGGAGGGATGCTCTAGCCTTTGACAATCCTCCTTGATTCCATGTTAAATTTGATAGTGATGAAGCTGTAGGATAAGGTGCTTCCACTGTAACTGAAAAAGTTTGCTGCGTTCCATAAGAGGATGTTCCAGGAATAGGCTCATCCTCATTATTGGAGGAAGACGGATCGTCTCCTGAGGATGAGTGAGAGGGACCACTGGAATCTACATTCTGAGAAGAAGACTGTGCTGGTTCTTCGTTTTGAGATGGAGGTGAGGATGATGGTTCATCCTGATGCCTTTGTTGTAGATTATGAAGTGTTCTGAGTCTTTTACTGAGAGGTCCTGAGAGACTCTCTAAAATGGAGGAATGTGAGGAAGTGACAGGGCCATGATTCCCATTTTGAGATGTAGGAGGAGGTGGCGGGGGACTCATGAGAAGAAAGCTTTGTGGAATACCCGAAAATGCTTGTCCAATGTGTAGGCTTTCTTCTTGATGGGTGAGGCCGGAGCTGGTGGACGGTATGGGATGATCATTGCAAGAGGAGGAAATGCCGTTGCTTTCTTCAGTAAATGGGGGATGGGACCTTTTCCGCACATGATTTTCCTCTTCTCTCCCAGAGGAGCTCGTCGTGGTCGAAATGGCATCATTGAGTCCGGGGGGAAGAGCCTGTTGCTGACTGGAAGTGGAGACTGGAGGGAAAAAAGATGAGGATTGGCATAGGTACTCATCCTCCAGTTGAGGTCTCGGTGCTGACAATGTCGACATTCCAGAGCTATCCACTGTGGAATCAATGAGAGGCTCCTCTTGCAATGAAGAAGGAGGACGACGCTCCACACCCGTCGAGGAGGAAATCACTTCCGGCTCGGAGGCATTGTAACGACAGGGAACAATGCGGCCGCCCAGGGGGGACGGCGGGTTCGATATCTCACCATGCAGCGGCTCATCATCAAAGTAATCCTCTTCCTCTTCTTCGCCACGAGAAGGAACTGCATCCTCGCTCGTAGAGGGCTCCGGGGAGGAAGAAGCTTCGGATTGACTCGGATTATTATGACTCGAATCCATGATTCTGCATTCTCTACTCTCGCACACGCACACAAACACAAACACTCCCAAAAGGGGCAACACGCTCACTACGCCCTTTCTCCTCACTTCTCCACTTAATAACAACGAGGAAGCTTTCAACACTGGATTCCTAATTTTAATTTAAGACTTGAGCCTCTTTTCTTCCCTCAAAATGGACGATTCCTTTTCTTTCTCTTTCTAAATTTCAAGACACATACACAGATACACAAACACACACTAACATCACATCCAACTCCGTTCACTATTAGTCATTTCAGAGAAATGCCAAGCATAGCCCCCTCTGCCTTAATTTCATTTCTCCTCTTCCCCCCCCCCCCTTTCTTCCTCACACCGCATACGCACACACTACACCACCTCCTCTTCCTTTCTCCTAACTCACTACTTATTATTATTATTTTATTACTTCCCGGACAAGTAACTATTATGTTTGATCGATTCAGTCCACTCTCATACACTCATTCACGATCCCAGACTATTCGATCTAATATTTATAGTGTATCCTTAGCTCCTCACATTAATTTGTTTAATAGCTTCGTTCTGAGCAATAACTTGACGTTATTAAGAATGTGAAAGGAAAGTCTGTTCAAAGAATCTTGTACCAGACTGATATTTTATGAAAATAATAAAGCACATCTTTCTAGAGAACCACTAAAATTTCATTTCATTCCTTTAATTGTAGGAGTACAAATACGGATATTATGTATATATATATATATATATATAATCGATTAAACTATTGAAGTTACATTTAACATGAAGATAAAATATAACTTTAAAACACCTAATGGACCTGATAACAATTAAACTGAAGTTGATAACATTTAAAAGTTTCTGATGTATTAATATAACATTTTCTAATATTTTAAACGCATATTTATTATTTTTTTATTTCAAATTTAGTGTAGCGCTATTTTGAAAATTAAAAAATAAACTTCATAAATGACTACCACATACAGATCTCAATTTAAATTTATTCTTTAAGTTGAGAATTTGAACACATCCTTTTTTATCAAGTCAGATGATGATACAGTGCAATTCATGTTATTAGTAAATCCACCGACTCTGCATTGGATAGTCTGGATAACAGCACATAGTTGTACATTACTTTTCTAACTTAAAAGTATTGGATACAGAAAGCTTAAATAAGGGTTTGTCCTCATAAGAAAATAATATGAGCACATATAGGTTAATAAATATAATTCAAAAAATAATAATCAAATAAGAGCAGAACATTAAGACTGAAAAAAATGAAACTCATTTGAAAATCCATCACCGATTGAAGAAATTGGATTTAATGAAGTATAAGTAACATAGGTTTCTGCACGACGACATTGAAATGCTTGGAGTCGTGAGGGCATATAATAGTCTGGTATAACTCCTAAATTTTGATGACAAGTTTTTGGAGTAAATTTTGACTTTATTTTTGTGAAATTCTTCTGACTTGAATCTAAGTACTGTAAAGATATACATAAAACAACATAAGGTTGTTGATTAAATAATATTGTAGAGAGTCGTGGTTTGTGCGTAAAACAAAGGTAGATAAATATGTCACAGATTTTTAATATTTTAAATCACACAAATTCGTCACATTTCATCTAAAATAAATTTGAAATGAAACTTTCACTCTCGACTATAATAATATTTTATAATACTGTTTAAAAAGGAAAATTATAAGAAATTTTTGATAGCTAAAAAGTGATGAACATATTGATATACCTTATCGAATTGGGACTGAGGTTCAACAAAAGGACGTTTTTTAAGTATTACGGACTTGATACCAGTCAAATCAGGTATTGCAGGGGTTGATGTAAGTCTTTTAAATGTCTCTGAAAAAATTTCAGGTATATTAATATCAGATAGTAATGGTAGATCCTTAAAGATGTAGTTATTGGTACTATCTTCTGGATATGACCTTTTTATCTCTCTAGAATATCTTCTGTTCTTAATGATAGATCTCGCCCCGATTTTCTTTCGATGATGTATTGAGTCCTATAAAATGTTAATGTTATCATATACTAATAATAATTTGACTCATAATTATTTTCAAAGAATTACTGGAAGTATTTCTTTCAGAGTCTTCCAGTCCATTGCATGATGCGCCTTCAATGCTTGTATGACACTTTCCTTATGCAATGATGAGGAGGGGATGCTCAACTCTTTTGCAATGCTTCGCAGTTGACTCAAACTTAATATACTAAGATCTTCCCATTCGCCAATATAATTAAAATAAGTTTTCCTAGCACCAAACCCTTCTTCATCAGAACCAACGATAGCCACCATCTCCATTATTATTGCTTTTGATAAATGCATGGAGCATAACAAAGAGTTCTTAGTTCCTTATGAAGTTAAAACGAAGGCGTTTAACAAGCTAATCCTCTCAAGAAGAGTTTAAGATTGTGGCTTTTATGAATCGTGATGACTCTCATACACGTTTGCAAGATTGCAGTTTTGATGAAACGTGATAATGAATTTCTTTAAATCAGGTGTTAAATAGCTTTTGTTAGAATTATATTCATAATCATCCCTATACTCTTATGATGATTTAGACATCATCTTTAAATAACTAAAAAATATTCATATTCAATAAATTCACTGAGTATTATTTTATTCTTGTAACTGTTTTCTCATGGCATTTTTTTATATTATTGACATATTCTATTAATGCTCAATTATTATTTGTTTAAACACCTCTTCATAAAAAATACGAAAATAATGTACTTATAGAATAATTATTAAGATTTAGAGTAATTAGTTTTAATTTAGTATTTTATGAAATGCTTTCATTTATCATAATAAGTACAACGTTCTCAATTAGTTAGCAATGATGTGTTAGTTTCTCAAGGAATAATGTATGATATAATATATATATATATATATATACATGAATTGTTTGCTCCAAACAATCAGACCTGTAATTAAATCTCTAGAAGCTAATTCACACGTTCTTACTTTTGTCACAATAAATTATGCACATTATATAATTTTTCTCAGAACACAATGACACTATTTCATTGGCACAGCTTCATTACAGCTATCATAGCTTAACTGTAGTGTTTATGAACTTCAAATTTTTCCTTCATTAATAGCTAGTTTTTATGAAAAAGAAAAGTCTGACAATAAAATATAAATTAAAGAGGGAGCAACAACATAATATGCAAAAAAAAAAAGATACACGACATGTTAAAATAATGGTATTTTTCAAGAAATATGTCATGAGAATTTGGGATTCGATCGTGTACATGTAGGGAAGGAAGTCTCATGAGATGATTGTCTTTGACGATATATTTCGTTTATAATAATATTATGATGAGATAAGAAAGAGAAAAGAATGTGGAAGAGGAGGAGTTAAGTATACGTCAGTGTGTGCAATAGAGGGGAGTAGTTCGTTCTTTCATTCTGACTAAATATATTTTTTGTATATTGTCAACTTTTGTAAATGATATCAATGTTAACGTAGTATGTACAGAATTATATTATTATGTAGTTGGAAAGAGAGAGGTAAAAGAGGGAAAGAGAGTGAGTATGTGAGTAATTGGGAGCAAAGAAGGCTTCTTTTTCTTGCTTAGTGCTGTTAGTGGAAGTAGTAGTAGTAGATAGTAGGTAGGTGGTGGTGTGTGTTCATAGCAGCTGTACGTACCTAGTGGCTGGAATGAAAAGAAGAAGAAGAAAAGGATAAAGAAAGAGAGAGAGAAAGAAAGAAAGAAAGAAGAAAAAGAGGAACATAAAAAAAACGAACGAATATAATTCATAAAATAAGTGAGAGAAAAGAAAGAAGGAAAGGATTGAGAAAAAAAACCAAATTTTTGGTCTTGTTCCCTTGTTCCTTGCACCTCCTTTCTCTACGGACAAATTATTAATATATTAATAAATAGGAGAGTCGTCACTAATATGGCGGAAGATGATGACGAATCCTTCGCTTCCCCAGAAGAGGAAATTCGCTACTGGAAGGAAAAGGCTTCAGAGTTAGATAAAGAAGTGAAGGAGACTCGTCATGAATTGGACGAGTTTCAAGAGGGCTCACGGGAATTAGAGGCCGAGTTGGAGATGCAGCTGGATCTCGTTGAAAAAAAGAACAAGGATTTGAAATCCATTACTAACCGACTCCAAATGGAAAATGATCAACTCAAGGATAAATTAGAGCAATCTCATCGTGAATATAATAGTCGAGTAATCAAAGACTTCCTTCATTCCATTTCATGTCCCTTTCTTCTCTTCTCAAAGGCGGAGGAAGGTCACCCTCCATTTCTTTTCCTTTTTCCCTTAGCAACCTCCTTCCATTCAATGCCCTTTGTTTTCTTTCAATTGAAGCAAGGCCCCTTTCATTCCATATCAATGACCAGATTAACAAACAGTGTCCTTATCTCTTATTGTTGTAGGCTGCCTTCAAATAGTCTTATTTTAACTCATGAACTTCAATCATTTCTAGACTAATCAAACTAAAAAAACAAAACAACCTTAGTTAAGTTTTTAGTTCAAATTGCATTTGTTTTATTAGTATTTTTCGTAGCTACGGATATAACTATATTGCTATAAGTAAGATAACCTTGCTGAAATAATTAATATAGTTTATGGATAGTTTAAATACTTATCCTGTCCGTCTAATTAAGAAAGTATTGTTCGAAATGATCATTGTGTTAAACTAGGATGTTCAACTGAGTGTAACTAAGTCTTTCGTTATTGTAAAACATGTACTGTAAGCCATAATTGGTTATATGTCTCTAATGTTGTGTTTGTGCAATGATTTTTTTACAAACAACTTAAAAACCTTATTTAGAGACATTGAATTGCATACATTATCCAAAGGTCATCAAGTTTAATTTGATGTCTATGACAAAACGTTTTAGTTCGAGTTTAATTATTAAGAATTTGGACATTATCCAAAAGGACAGAAGAAGGGTTTTTTTAGTGATTTCCCCTACCCAATATATAATATCATTTCTTTTTCATTCATTGATGATGTTAATCTATTTTAATGTGTTTTTCAGATAAAAGATTTGCAAGATGAGCTCTCAGAAATCCGATCTATCAAAGAAAAGTTGCATAAATATGTACGAGAACTTGAACAACAAAATGATGATTTGGAACGTGCTAAAAGGTATTCATTTGCTTGAATTAGAAATAATGGGATTAATCTTCTTTTATATATATGTTTTTTATAGGAGTACAGTTGCCTCTTTAGAAGATTTTGAAATTCGGATGAATGCAGCTATTGAAAGGAACGTTTACCTTGAGTCTGAACTTGATGAAAAAGAAGCTCTTAAATCTGCCGTCCAACGCCTTAAGGATGAAACAAAAGATCTGAGGTCTGAGTTGAAAATATTAGCACCAGACAATGATAAGGCTGCTGCAGCAGTCGTAGATTCCAATAAAAATACAGATATCTCTGATTATCATAAATCAAATGAAGCCGTTTCTCCTCCGTCCACTCCTGATTCTTCCACTCCCACAGCGCAATCTCCTTTAGCTCCTTCTGCTCGTATCTCTGCTCTCAACATTGTTGGGGATTTGTTGCGCAAAGTTGGAGCATTAGAATTAAAATTAGTCTCATGTCGTAACATGGTCAAAGAGGATCATCAACAACATAATAAAAATGGAGGCTTAACAATCAATGGGGGAACGTCTGTGAGAGGATCCTCAAACATACACAATCGTATTCCTCGCGTTGCGTCTTCACCTACAGTTAAAGATTCTTGATTAAATATTTAATAAAAGTATATATATATATATATTATCTATATATGTTAAACGCATAATCGCTTCATAGATAGATTTATTAATAACTACGCTAATAAACTTTATAGTGACCTACCACAATACTATGATTCACGCGTCTTTTGTGATAACTTTTATTGGAAAGACTTATTTGATATGTAGCAAAGAGAAGTGATAGAATAAAGATCTTTATTTCGTCTACAAAACGGTAATTTTATTTCTGACACATGCTTGTTTTTTAGCAGTTAACGTGTGACATAATTATAATTTTATGTTGGGTCATACTATATTTCAAGAAAAAAGATTTGTATGTTTACAAGTTATAGAAAAAGTATTATTTTCAATAAACATTCAAGTAAATTACCCTTCAAGGTGGTCTACAATTCATAATTAATTGATAAGGATAAAAAAAAGAACTAGGTATAATTATAGGAAATTTATTTATGTACAACAATTGATAGTAATTCTATGAAAGGAACAATAAAAATGATCATACAAATATTGAGTTTTTTCTTTGAACTTCTTAAAAATCCTCATTCTCGCACCTGAAGTCAAGATATGTTAGCTGTAGAATAACTAAGTAATTTTGTTAAACTTGAGTGAACAAATGGTATATATATATATATATATTAGAAGTAACGGTATCTGTTTTAAGAGCGTCATTTAATAACTTAGTGCACTTAGTATAGATTCTAGGTAAGGATTAATTCGTACAATATACAAATTCAGTACCTTGTTTCCAATATATAATGAGTCTAATACCTACTCACTTTTATGACATTTAATCGTCTCTTTTTGGCCTTCCATCAAGCCATCACGAGCTCTTTAAATTGTCCTTATATATATTATAAATATGTTCACATCAACTACGTACATTGATCTTGACAGTTAGAGGAAGATGCACTTCCATGTAGCTTCCACTAATATGTAAATACCATAAAAATAGGGTGTAGACTACACTTATTACAACACTACACCGCGTAGTATTTTAATAAGGAATGATTTAGAGATGTTCGCGACTCATTTCAATGCTATACGTATATTTCAATTTGAATGGATAGTTACGAACATATATTCTTTTTCTGCTTAAGAAATGATATCTTTTGTCAGTCTAAAGTCGGTCAAATTGAACATTTTTTAATATCACAACTACTCGTGTGTATCTGTATAAAAGATGTTACATTTATAAAAAATATGGATTCTAAATTATATTAAAGATATTAAAAATCAAGACAATATTAATGTGGAAAAGGGTTTCATATCCTCGAATAAAAGCAACAGTACTAGTATCTGTACATAAATTACAAGAACATTTAATTTAGATTTCAAAACAATTAATAATATCCTTTGTTTAATACAAATGTGTGGCTGATTGATCAACGTCATTTGATTAGATAAAAAGGATGGAAAATTATTTGATACAATATAAAGTACCTATTTAGTCAAATCTTCTTTTAACTTATTTGCTCAAAAAACAATAAGCCAAGAAGATAACCCTTTATCGACTTGAAAGACCTATTTAAAATAAAGAACTCTTCAAATAGTATACACAAATCGGTTTTCCCCTGCATACTTTGAAACGAGGCTAATTGACAAAATAAGCGTAATGAATCATGTATATTTCATAAATCAAGGATTACATTCTTGTTAAACCAGCCATACAATTTTAAAACCATCAGAATATCTTTATCAATTACATAAAATAAAAATATAATTTATTCCTACAACTTGTAAGGATGATTAATATTTTCGAAGAGGCAAGTCCCTTACCAATTGACTAAAATTAATTTTGTACACCTTAAATTCTCTTGTTACTCTCAAATGAAGTGGTTTCTTATACTTTTTCATTCGATGCCCCTCTTCATGAACTAACCCATACTTCATGGCTCCCCTTAATTTTGCTTTCAAAGATCACCCTCTTCAAGATTAATGAATGATAATAGTATAATATTTCGTCCATAATACCTTAAATTCTTGTCATGGCGTCCAGCTTGAGAAAAATTGCCCCAATGTATTCATAAATGGACTTCATGAATTTATCAGATTCGACAAAAAATAATCTATCTTTCCAAGATACATATCAAAGTTAATTGTAAATTTTATACAGTTTGTTGGTATGAAACATGCAATTAGCTGGTAAGGTGCTTGGATTTTATAAATAATAAACTAAGGAAATATTTGGTGTCTTGTACATTCTCACACATCAACAATTTCTTAGAAACATATAGATATATATGAATGAATAATAAATAATTCTACGTTCCAAAATTAATCGATAATTTAATAAAATGTTTATTCAAAATGAAGCCACTAAAAAAAAAATCTTTAACTTGTGATTCATTACCCCTTCATGAGGAAAGAACACAAGCAGTCCGAGGCATATCCATGGAGACTTTTGTATTACAACATGCATATATGTATTTTCCAGAAATAATTATTACTTGGACACTTCCAGAGGAACATAAATTAAACATAACCATAAATAGAAATTTAGTTTTCTCTACCCGTCACTTGAACTAACTCTTCTAGTTAAAGGAAAAAAAGAAGAAGAAAAGACTTTGGCCATTGATGACACGGAATTCACAATTCATAACAGATTATAATATTACTACATATGACCGACGACGTTTATATTAATAAAAATGATACTGATTGAGGATAGATTTCAACGAAGTATTAATGATTAATCAATAGACATAATTGAAATAAAACAAGAGATAAATACATTTTAATCTCGATAAATCTTGGAATCGAGAATGAAGCCTGAGGAATAAAGAGAATGTTCATATTCTTCAACCAATAACTTATATTCCCGTGATAACGGCTCATCTCATATGGTTTATATATCATAATTACATTTAAGACCATACCATTTTGACGTTTTTGGATTATGATCTCATTATTCAAATGCTCAAAAATTTTATAATACTGGCTGATACCAAGAGATTTTTCCAGATAGGCAACCAGAGACAAGGAGATACTGATTAGGAGAAAATGCAGTGGAAAGAACAACTTCATCATGCCGACCGGTAACAGTGCCAAGCTCAGAGAGCTGTCTTTGTTCAGTACTTAGACAACGATTCAACTCACTACATTTAGAATCAAATCCTAGCAACCTTATACCGAAACCAAAAGGTGAGCAAATAACTCTTCCATCCGAGCTAAAGCTCACTTCTTTAATAAGTCCTCTGCCAGTGTTAGATTCTTCTAGATAATGAGTCAAACGGTTTATATTACGATGAATACGAGGATTTTTTGGCATAGATGTGTTAGAGCTTGAGGAAGAAGATGATGACAATGAAGACGGGCCAATAAGAAATATTTGATTGTTATCGGGAGATATCAGGAAAATTCTACTGCTTCCTTGATTATTATCCGATTCATTATTTTGCCTTTGAGTATGATTTTGAAAATCTTCTATCATTCTTTGGACGGACATTCTTAAAGAAGAAAATCCCAGCTCTGCAGAGGGTCTCCTTTCATTATCTTCATTAGAATTATCCTCCCCTTCATCATCACCTCCTCCCCCTTCTCCACCACCACCACCCATTCTTCTGTGAAAACGAATGGGAATTATGTGGTCCAAAGACTCTGGAGATGATAAAGAATTCGACATAAAGTTGGATAGACGAGAGAAAATATTTTCTGAATTGGAAGGTTGCGGAGCCTCGTTTGAAAAAGAAGGACTACGTTGATCTGACGAAGAAGATGATATCATTTCATCCTCTGAAGGGTTTGTAGGATAACTATGAAGATCATGAACACAGCACCACTGAAAGAAAAGAAAATATAAATAAGTATAGTTCAATTGGATAGGATACAATTTCAATCCCATGCCTCAGAACGATTATCCGAAGAAATATTACGAGAGACAACGACCCAACCCTGAGGATGAACTTGAAGACTAGCAATGGTTTCTGCATCATTATTAGGAGCAAAATCTGATATGATTTCCGTACGATTACGAGCAGCATGAAATAGATGGGTATAATTGAGAGCATCTGGAATGGGACGACCCGAGACTTGTAATAATCTGTATAAGTTGGGCTAACAAAAGAAATATTATTTAAGAACAGAATGGGTCAAGTGTTTGTTTGTTCCGTATGTCTTACCTTAAAACCCTCTAAATCCTTTTTGAGAGTTTTCAAAGATAAATCGTGAATAATGAGGATATAACCGTTCATAGTAGAGATAACCATTTGATCCCCACTTGGTGTAAGCCTCATTCGCATAAGAGCATTCAGATATAAAATTTTAGAGTAGTCGTCCCCTCTCTCTGAATATTTATTGATATCCCAGGTAAAGATGGCCCCATCAAACCCCGATGTCACAAGCAAATTTTCCTTAAAGGAATACTCAATGTTTTTGACCCAATTTGCATGTCCCTTTAAACTGCGGACTTTAGTTTTGAGGTAGCGAGCGTCCCATAAGGCTACAGTCGTGTCATCAGAGCATGTAGCGAAGGACCTAGAGTCTAGAAAGCGGACACAGTTAACACAGCCATCATGAGCGTTTTGAATGGTATTGACTAATTTGCGTGAGTTGGGGTCGAAGAGGAGAACACTCGTATTCTCCGTGGCTGCCGCCAGAAGGGACCTGAAACAACAACAAATGCCATGATGGACGGGAGGGGAACTCTCCAAGAGACAGCGCACTCCTTACCCTTCCGTATTAAATTCTAAATTGTAAATCCCTCCTGGAGGATGAGTTCCGTCCTTTTTGGGGTCAAAAATGTTAGGAAATTGGAGCGTCTCTTCGCAGGGGATGGACTTCAAAAGGTTTTTGTAGTTTTGTTGCACAACTGCATTCACGTCATACGAGAAACCCGTGGCACGCGTGCTCAAGAGACCCATCTCTCGATGGAGAAGGTACCGAGGATACGCAGCATCCCCCATCAAAGGACTCCAAGAACAACGTCTCCGTCTCCGAGGAACATAGGAATGACTATGAGGCATCCTCCAACAAGGAAAACAAGACTAAGCACTCAAACACTAAGTTCACACTTTCATCCACGCCCTCCGAGTCTCATGCATTCAATCAATCTCAATTTTGACAATGATGGACTCGAGAGAGAGACGAACCAAGTCAGGAGTCAAGAAAAGAAACAAACAGAGAAAGAAGAAGGCAAGAAAAGAGAAAGAGAAATAAAAAGAAAAGAAAAGAAATACTCAAAGATGGAAAAGAGAGCTGTAGCTAGCTAGCTAGCTAGCTATGGGTGAAGCACAATCCACTAAATAGTAGAGTGTGAAACCTTTTTAGCCACATAGCCATGGAAAAGGGAAAGGGAGACGAGAAGGAAAAGTTTGGATTGGTTTTTTTCAATGTTGACGTTTATGAAGCTGATGCGACTTTTATCATCTGATTGGAATTAGTGATGGTATGGTCTTTAATTTTTGGAGTCTGCGCGAGTCAACAGACTTTTATCAACTTTCCGCTTCACCTCTAAATTCACTTCATTGAACTCCATTTTAAGTCTCGTCTCATTTCCAAGTCTTTGGAGGTATTCAACATTAGAAATGTCTCTTCGATCCGTGATGTTCAGCAGACGACTCGTTCAGCAAGTTGTCCAAAGACGTGGCTTCGCAGATATGTCCTTTACATTTGCTGCTCCCAATGGTGTCCATTATAATGAGGCCAAAGTGAAGCAGGTGGATGTTCCCAGTTTCTCCGGTTCCTTCGGTATTCTTCCCGATCACGTCCCTTCCCTGGCTGTGCTCAAGCCTGGCGTTGTCACTGTTATCGAGGAAAGTGGAGAGTCAGCTCAGTTTTTTGTCTCAAGTGGATCAGTGACCATCAACGCGGATTCCTCAGTTCAGATCTTGGCCGAAGAGGCTCATCCTCTCGGAGACTTGGATTCTGCGGCTGCCAAACAAGCCCTTAGTGATGCTCAAGCATCTCTAGGTTCTGCTGTTTCAGAAGCAGATAAGGCTGAAGCCCAAATTGCTGTGGAAACAGCGGAAGAACTTGTCAAAGCTCTTGGTTAAATCATGTCGCGTCCCCCTGCCCCTTAGTTTTACTCTTCTTATTTTATTTGTCATTAGTTGTAAATGATCTATGTGAAATGTATTAGGATCATCCCCTTTCTAGCCATGGAGTGAGTCTCTCACACTTTGTATTATTCCTTTCATCAGAAAATAGACTCCTATTTTAACATTCTAAGGTCTTTTATAAACCTACGAAATCAGAAACATAAGGCTTTTTATTTATATATATGTATATATCATCAAGTGCATGTATTTCATGCATAAGAGCTTGGTTATAAAGAAATTTTCCTCAAAAACTCGCGAGATAGGATATCTGCTTGTCTCGTGGGCTCTGGTACTCTGTAGTTGGAAGAGCAAAGTACTAGGTCTTTAGACGTATCTAAATCAATTTTATGTCCAATAGATATATAGATAGGTTTTGCCGCGTCGTCTTGAGTTCTCAGAGCCATTCCGAGTGTTTCATCTGTTTTGTTTGAAGTGAGTAAGAAGGAGTCTCCTCGTTTCCTCATAACTGCAATTTTGTTTTTGTGGCACTCGTCGTTAACGATTCCATCCTCGTGGAGCATATATAGATTTTTTGCAACACCAACGGTGGGTATGTCCAGGGCCAACCCAATGTGACAGGCAAGTCCACATCGTTGAGGATGGAGGATTCCGTTTCCATCAGCAAAGATGACATCAGGCCTTATTTGGGGAGCGCCAACGGTCAATTGATGTTTAATTAAATTTATTAATGGCTCTGCTTCTCTGAAAGCGAGGAATCCTGCCAAATAGGGGGTATTTAATTCGATGATTTTAATATTTGTTATGGAGAGACATATATCATATTAGCTTACTCTTTCTATGTGTTACTGTTGCGTATTGCTAGATATAGACAAAGTTTAAAAATACTGTCGGGCGTAGCTCTCTACTAGTCAAACTACATATAAATAAATTTTGAATGGGTAAAGAAGCTTTAATCAATCTTTGAAACTATCTTTACAAGTAACATAGAGTAATTTTAATTATTTTAGGGTGTAAATGTAGCAATAAAAAAAATTATAAATAAATATAGATTTTTTACTAGTTAAGTTGTTAATTGCCTCATTTTTTTTTATCTAGCTGTGTAAACTATAAATTAAAAAATAAATCTAGATAAGGGGTAGATCTCTATAATACAACAACCAAAACGGTAAATTACTCAACAAAAAGGTTAAAAACGACTGTTCTTATGCAAGAGTGTAGAGTCCACATTTGAAAATGCATATTTTGTTAAATGATTTTCTTTATTAAAATATTTAGTGTCTAAAAGAGTAGCCAAACTCAGATATTTTTATGAAAAAAATAGTTAATTTGCAATTTTCATTGATTTTATTATTTAAAAGTAGAAACTTTATTTTAATTTCATAATGCTCCATAGAAGCTTTTGTCACGTCACATGGAGCCGCAAGACGTAGTTTACCCACGCTTGTTCTAATGCAATCGTTCTAAGATTTTAAGGTATATAAGTCCCAGTTCTAAAACTTAGTTATACCAAAATTGTATCCAAGGTCCACAGAGATTCAAGGAGTGGGGAGGGAAAAGAAACATAAATTTCAATATCATTGTGAAAAAGGATTAATGTAATTTAGTATATGTACACATTATGTAGCCACCATAGAAAGAATAAGTTAAATTTTTTAATAATAAGACGTATCTTGATAAACAAGTTTGGATTCATTCAAACTAAAAATGACGTAACCAGCTGCAGCTTTTGTGTCATTCCCTTTAATGAACGATATGTCAATTCCACCAATGTAGTTGGCCTCCTGGAGATCTTCCCTTGTCTTCTGTCTTATTACAGATGAGCGCATAGTATCTTGCTTTGCCTTCCATATGTCCTCCATGTCCTTTCAGTCTTTAACCACTTCTATTATGAAGAAAAGAAGACAACTACTAAGCAAAATAAAAGTATATTCATTCATTTGAATTTTATATTTCTGAGTCACGCATTCATATAAGATGAATAGTCAGGAAGAATGCTTCCAATTTGGTAGTTCTATATATAACTAAAAGCTTTGGTCTTATGTTAAAATAAATAAAAATGTGACACAATCCTGTGTCCTTCGACTCTAATAAATAATAATATATAGAAATTATGAATCGGGCTACCATGAGATTATCTAGAATATAAAATAGATATAAAGAACCGATTAAGACGCATAGATTCTTTGCACTGATTTAGTCTAGTGGGTACATGGTCAGTCGAAAATTGAGGTGGCATTTAATATTCTCAATCCCGGGAGTAGCTTATAGTATGTTGAAAAAACGTATTGAGCATTTGGATCCCAAAATTAATGAAAGTGCTGCTCTAGCATCTCTAATGATTGTTGCCACATTAGAAGGAGGACAACAAAGGTTTGACTGTAGCCTGTGCCTCAGTCGCTATAAGCATCATTCTTCTTTATTTCGACATTTTAAATCTGCCCATCACAAAGAATACGAAGAAAGAGTTGCATTGAGGTCAAAATTAAAGGCCGAAAGGGAAGCTGCGATATCCAGAGGCGAACCTTATTTGCGCAGACGAAATAGTAAGCGAGGCTTACTAAGTGTTAAAAAGAACAAGGAGAATAACACAGAACCTGCAGTGGATAAAAGAAAATCTCCCATAGAGTCGACCAGTAAAACATCAACAATTAAAGTTGAACACGAGTTTAAATCTCCAAAATTACCAGCCAAGATTTACAAGAAAAACATCATTAAAATAAGAATCCAACCCAAAGTTGAGGAACCTCAAATTTCATCTTCTGAAGAGGACACTGAGCTTCTTATTAAAAAGCTTGGAGAGTCCACTAATGAAAAAATAATATCTGATGGGACTGTACAAAATATTACACCGTCTGTAGTACTGATCCCTATTAAAAAGGTGCCTTTGCAGCCGCAGAATAATAAAGAACAGCCTACTAATGATTCATCCATTCCACTTAACCTGAGTTTGAAGGATTTAAAATATGATTCTGCTTCTGCTTCAACATCGAATCCCTGATTCGAAAAGAGAAAAAACTTTGGTTTGAAATTTATAGAATACTTGTTATTTTAGCATTTTCAACGTTTTACTTGTGTTATGATCTGTTTCTTTAATTTGATTAGCGAAATTATCTGTTTAACGATCTAATAGGAATTTATTTACTTTTTTTTATAAAAATATTGTACTTGTTTTGACAATCATTTAAGACTATTGAAATACATTAGTGATTAGAATGACCTTGCTTTTTAATCAAATTCTTCAACTTTAAAATCGTCTTCATCTTCAAAGGTAGGCTGAGAGTCGATGGTTTGGGATAGATTTGGTATGTTTTTTTGAAATGGATTACTTGATTCGTTAAAGAGGTATACATCCATAGCCTCACGGGAATACGGAGTTAATTTGTTCAAAAGTGGTAAAAAGTTGGTAAATAACTCCCTCGATGATAATGATCGAGACAGAAATTGAGAGCGAGTCCTCTCTCCCTTGGAACGAATGCCTTTCATTACCCCATAAATCTCAGGCTTAGAGAACGTTTTTAAGCCTCCAAAAGACTTGGAGTTATTGAGGTTGTGATAGAGTAGTCCTCTGACGCATAACTGCCCACCAAATTCCTTAAGTTGTACTTTGCTAGACATGGCATCCAAGTTCCAGAGGAAAAACTCATCTGATAAGCTGAGATACTCACTCGCAGAACTCAATTGCTCTATATCCTGGAAGAAATCTAAGTAATTTTGATGAAGAAAAGTTGAAAAAGCTTCATGTGATAGAGGGGAGAAGTCAAGTATGTCTTGTGGATTACTTTTGAGAACTTTTCGCCTAAAGGAACTATGAGGTACGTCAAATGACTCGAGTTCGTCCCTTCTCTTAGCATATAATACTTTTCCTAAGGCGTGAAATAAATCAAAAGACGGATTTTTAATATCACTCTTTGGTTTTTGATCCTTCAATGTAACTCCAGAAGAGCCTCTACTCCTCTTCTTCTTTGTCACTATTTCACCGGGTTTTTTGTTCATTTGAGAACATTTAAACTGTAAAGAATGTATAGCTGCACGAATATCTCCTTTGCAAGACTCTGAGAGTGAGAGTAGCGCTGTTTGATCAGGCATATTAAAGGATCTAACTCCAGAAGCAGATTCAGCGGATGCAATTTTTTTTAAAGCTTTTACCATATTGGTATTCGTAATGGGATTCAGACAAATTTTGTGGGCCTGCAAATTTTCTAAGAGATCCACATCCCTAATTTCTTCATTTTGAATAAGAATGAGAGGGGAATAGAAACCCCCAAAGCGTAGAATGGTGTCCTCAATGTCCTCTTTTGGAATGGAGGAAGGCCATTCTTCAATTAGAACAAGACTAGGTTTAGAGGAACTGGAGTTGAGAAGGGAAGTGTATTTGCTCGCTTGTCTCACAAAAGAGAGAAAAGCCTCACTTTTGGAGCTTAAACTCTCCGATTCCTCCCACTCTCTCAGATTCAGTTGTAATTCAGATGCCAAAGTCCTAACAGAGGCTGTTTTTCCAGAGCCAGTGGGTCCACTGAGGAGAAGCACACTTCTTGTCTTGCAGTCAAACGCATTCAACATCCAAGAGCGGAGTTCCTGGACCTTCTTGGGCTGAACAGCAAGATCTGCTGAGGAGAGAGGGGCATAACGATCACACCAACTCAAGGAGTCCTCCTCCTTCTTTCGCCGCTTTCTTCCAACTCCCAAGGCCCGAGAGTCCTTTCTTCCACTCTTGGCTCTCATTTCCTTGTCCCCAGCATCCAGGTCCAATGATAGAAAAAAATCATCATCTTGATCAAAGTCCCCCTCAAACCAGGAAGAGGAAGAACCCGTTCTCTCCATGGGAACTACTCAGACCCTCCCTCCAGGTAGAAATCTCGATCACTTTGCCAACGTATTTTAAAATTTAAATTGAATCCAACTGAGTATTGATTGATTTGAAGATGGTGACATCATCCTTTGCGTCACGGGCCTGAGTGAGTGACGTCACTTCTTCTCTCTTATTTGAGTCGAGTTTTCCCGGGCCAGCTAGCTCTAGAGCTACCTACTGCATCATTCATTCCTCAACAGCTGTGGGCGTGAATTCCATGGCAGCCTGACGTAGGAGCTTCACTTTGACTTTTAGATTGAGAATTGGATGGATTGGACTGTAAACGCCTACGTGATGACGTGACTTCCAATGGATTGAGTCACTCTGCAGTCTGCACTCATCCTTTCCCAAGGCAAAAGGGCGTTTTAGTTTTTCGCAAGAACTTGAAGTGAAGTCGGGTTGGACTAGATAACTTGAAATTGAGTGTTGATCCATTGAATTCTCAAGGATGACGGAGATGGAGCAGGAATCCGAGGGTCCGAGTGGTGATGGTGGTCCTGCTCTCATGGAGTTGGAGAAGGTGATTTCCTATGTGCAACGCGTGGTGGGGATTGTGATGGAGGAAGAGGATTTGCTGGCCCTGGACACGTGTGCCAAAGGGAAATCCTCTGAAGATGCCGTGAGGAGACTGATTTGTGATCCAAGCGCTCGATGTGTGGTGATCGAGCGAACGTACCGAGAAGAGGATTCATCTGTGTTCTACAGCTTTTCCACAGATGTGCGCTTCACGAATCCTCGTAACACATCCGTGGTTCTCGTGAAGAGAAATCCATTGATTGAAGCAGAAAAGCCTCTTGGATCCCAGGTTCGGATTTTGACTCTTTCTGAAGGCTCTCCCTATGAGACCCTTCACTCCTACATCTCCTCGGCCGTTGCTCCTTACTTCAAGTCCTTTGTACGAGAGTCTGGAAAAGCGGATAGAGATGGGGACAAAATGGCCACATCCATGGAGAAAAAAATTGCAGAACTGGAAATGGGACTTCTTCACCTGCAACAAAATATCGATATCCCCGAAATCACCCTTCCTGTACATCCCACAATTGCTTCCATCATCAAGAATACAGCACCCAGTAAACCCAAAGTCTCGGACTTTGGAGACCTAGCGGAGGATTCCACTTTCCTCAATGCGCTACAAAATCAAGTATCCAAATGGATTAGGGAAATACAAAAGGTCACGAAATTGGATAGGGATCCCTCCTCTGGAACAGCTCTACAAGAAATTAGTTTTTGGTTGAATTTGGAACGTGCGTTACTTCGTATTCAGGAGAAAAGAGAGTCCCTTGAGGTGACTCTTACTCTTGATATATTAAAACACGGTAAAAGATTTCATGCCACCGTGAGTTTTGATACAGATACCGGTCTGAAGCAAGCCATTGTCACTGTCAATGACTACAACCCTCTCATGAAAGATTTTCCAATCAATGATCTTCTTTCAGCTACTGAACTCGATCGCATTCGATCTGCTACCTTAGCTATATTCAGCCATCTAAGGAAAATACGTAATACCAAATATCCTATTCAGAGAGCCCTCCGCTTAGTGGAAGCTATATCTCGTGATATGGCCAGTCAACTTCTCAAAGTCTTGGGGACACGTCGACTCATGTATATCCCATTTGAGGAATTCGAAAAAGTAATGAATCATTGCTTTGACGTGTTTATCACATGGGATGATGAATATGATAAACTTCAAGGTCTTCTTCGTGATATTGTGAAAAAGAAAAGAGAGGAACATCTGAAAATGGTATGGAGAGTCAACTTTTCTCACAAGAGACTCCAAGGTCGAATGGAACAAATGCGAAGCTTTAGAAGGCATCATGAACAACTTCGAACAGTAATTGTCAGAGTACTCCGACCAAATCTATATATGTCATCCCAATCCGATGAACCTGTTGAACCTAAGCCTGAATTGTTGGCTTTGGAAGCTGCAGATGCCACCGCTATTGAAGAAGTTAATTTAGCTTATGAAAACGTCAAAGAAGTTGATGGTCTTGACATTTCAAAAGAAGGAAGCGAGGCCTGGGAAGCTGCTATGAAACGTTATGAGGATAGAATTGACAGAGTAGAAACTCGTATTACAGCACGACTTAGAGATCAACTTGGAATGGCAAAGAATGCAAACGAAATGTTTCGTATTTTCTCAAGATTTAATGCCTTATTTGTGAGACCACACATCCGTGGTGCTATTAGGGAATACCAAACTCAACTTATTCAAAGAGTAAAGGATGATATAGAGGCCCTTCATGAAAAATTTAAAGCTCAAAATCATTTAAGCAAGTCTCATCGAATGTCTCAAGTGAGAGATTTGCCTCCAGTTGCAGGATCCATCATTTGGGCCAAACAAATTGATCGACAACTGACTGCTTATATGAGGAGAGTTGAAGATATCCTTGGTAAAGGCTGGGAAAATCATGTTGAAGGTCAAAAGCTGAAAGCTGATGGTGATAGCTTTAGATTGAAACTTAATACTCAACAGATATTTGATGAATGGGCTAAAAAGGTTCAGAATAGAAATCTTGGAGTTTCAGGTAGAATTTTTGCCATTGATAATGTACGAGCACGTGCTGGCCGGAATAACAATTTGAAATTGAAAGTTAACTTCTTGCCCGAAATTATACAACTTGCCAAGGAAGTGAGAAATTTGAAAAATATGAATTTCAGAGTACCTTTAGCACTCATAAATAAAGCTCTTCAAGCCAATCAACTTTATCCCTTTGCGATTTCATTGATTGAAAGTTTGAGAACATATGAACGTACTCTCGAGAAGTTGGATAGTCGTCCAAATATCGTTCTATTGGTAGCAGGACTACGAAAAGAAGTCCAAAATTACATAGCTGAAGGAATTGCATTGGTGTGGGAGTCATACAAGTTGGATAACTATGTTCAGAACTTGGCGCATGTCGTTGTGAATTTTCAAGAGAAGGTTGATGATTTACTAGTGACTGATGAAGAAATCGAAATTGATGTGAGATCCCTAGAAACATGTGCCTATTCTGCAAAGAACTTTGCCGACATTTTGAATAAGATTCAGAAGGCTGTCGATGATCTCAGTCTTCATCAATACTCTAATCTTCATGCTTGGGTTGGAAAGTTGGATGAGTCTGTCGAAAATAAATTGGCCTCTCGTCTCCAGGCTGGTGTTGATGCATGGACTAAAGCTTTGTTGGGTAAGATTGATGAAGTTGACTATTCTATGGATACGGATTCTCCTACTACCCCTGCTCATAAACTTGGAGGGGATCCTCAAATTAAGACTCTTCTTCATGATATTCGTATCACAAATCAAATAATGTATCTCCATCCTTCAATTGAAGATTGTCGATACACCATTCTTCAGCAATTGTTTGCTTGGCAAGCAGTTGTAACGAGTCAGAATCGACTTCAATCTACCAGATACCAGGTTGGACTTGATCGACCAACTAATCAAACCTATAGAGATCTTCTCACCAAGCTCCCCAGTGGAAGTAAAATTTTAGAAAATGCATATCAAGCCGTTGATGACACAATTACTGCAGTTGAAGACTATGTACAGGAATGGTTCCGTTATCAAGCACTTTGGGATCTTCAGCCAGACAGTCTGACCAAAAAATTTGGTGATGATGTTGGAAAATGGATGCAACTTCTTAGTGATATTAAAAAATCTAGAGCTACCTTTGATACTAGCGATGTCAAAAAAGAATTCGGTCCTATAATTGTCGATTATGCTAAAGTTCAAACCAAGGTATCGCTTAAATATGACTCTTGGCACAAAGATGCTTTGAGCAAATTTGGTTCAATGCTTGGGAATGAAATGTCTGGTTTCCACAGTACAGTTTCTAAATCTCGTGTTGAACTTGAGCAGCAAACCATAGAAGCGGCAAGTACATCTGATGCTGTAAACTTCATAACCTATGTTCAAGGGTTGAAGAAGAAAATGAGAGGATGGGAAAAGCAAGTCGACATGTATCGGGAGTGCCAAAGAATTTTGGAGAGGCAAAGATTCCAATTCCCTTTGAATTGGCTTCACGTGGATAATATTGATGGCGAATGGTCTGCCTTTAATGAAATAATAAGAAGGAAGGACACATCAATTCAGAGTCAGGTCTCCAGTTTGCAAATGAAAATTGTATCTGAAGACAAAGCTGTGGAGAGTAGAACCATGGACTACTTAGGAGATTGGGAAAAAGGAAAGCCTGTTGATGGTCATTTACGTCCAGATGAGGCCTTGAAGAAGTTATCAATCTATGAGACAAAGTATGTCCGTCTTAAGGAAGAAAGGGATAATGTTGCCAAAGCAAAAGAGGCGTTAGAGTTATCTGATAGTGGTGGTAATATAGCTACAGATGATAGAATGGTTGTTGGATGGGAGGAACTACTGGATCTGAAGGGGGTTTGGTCAGAACTTTCAAAGATCTGGGAAAAAATAGATGAAATGAAGGAAAAGACATGGCTATCAGTTCAACCACGAAAATTGAGACAAGAAATTGATGGACTCCTTACGAAATTGAAGGAACTCCCGGCAAGACTTCGTCAGTACGCAAGTTATGAGTTTGTTCGAAAGATGTTACAAAACTATGCTAAAGTGAACATGATGGTCGTAGAATTAAAATCTGATGCATTGAAGGAGCGTCATTGGAAGACATTATGTCGGCACTTGAGAGTAAATTGGGTACTATCGGATCTCACATTGGGCCAGGTTTGGGATGTTGACCTTCAGAAGAATGAAAATATCATTAAAGATGTTATTTTAGTCGCCCAAGGTGAAATGGCTCTTGAAGAATTTTTGAAGCAAGTGAAAGAAACTTGGCAGTCCTATGAACTAGAGATGGTGAATTATCAAAATAAATGTCGCCTCATTCGTGGTTGGGATGACTTATTTAATAAGGTTAAAGAAAACATCAATCAAGTAGCTGCAATGAAGCTTTCTCCATACTATCGCGTATTTGAAGAAGAGGCTAACACTTGGGAAGATAAGTTAAATAGAATCTCGGCCCTATTTGATGTTTGGATTGATGTTCAACGAAGATGGGTGTATCTCGAAGGTATATTTTCTGGGAGTGCAGATATCAAGACCCTTTTACCTGTCGAAACATCAAGATTTATGAGTATCAGTACAGAGTTTTTAACTCTAATGAAAAAAGTATCCAAGTCACCTATGGTTATGGATGTTCTGAATATACCAGGCGTCCAAAGATCATTAGAGAGATTAGCAGAACTTCTTGCTAAGATTCAAAAAGCTTTGGGTGAATACTTAGAAAGGGAAAGAGCATCCTTTCCTAGATTTTATTTCGTTGGAGATGAGGATTTATTGGAAATTATTGGTAATTCAAAGAATATTCAAAGACTTCAGAAGCACTTCAAAAAAATGTTTGCGGGTGTGACCAATGTAATATTGAACGAAGAAGGAACTGTTATCAAGGGTATTGCTTCAAAGGAAGCAGAAGAAGTGATGTTTGAAAAAGAAGTGTCCACAAAGGAATTTCCAAGAATCAATGAGTGGCTATCTGAAATTGAAAAGCAAATGCGAATTACTTTGGCAACTAATCTTTCAAAGGCTGTTGTTACTGCTAAAAAATCCTTCCAAGATACTGAACTTGATAGAAATGAATTCCTTGGTTGGTGTGATAGTTATCAAGCTCAAATTGTTGTCTTAGCAGCACAAATTAGTTGGTCAGAAGATGTTGAATCCTCTTTAAATGCTGGAGAATTGAAAAATGTACTTGCTAGAGTTGAAAATATGCTGACTGTCCTCGCAGACCTCGTACTTCAAGAGCAACCACCTCTTCGGAGAAAGAAACTTGAACATTTAATCTATGAATATGTTCATCGTCGTTCAGTAACTCGAAAATTAATTGCGAATAATGTTCAATCAAATAAGTCTTTTGACTGGCTATCACAGATGAGATTTTATCATGATCCTAAACAGTCTGATGTTCTTCAACAGCTTTCCATTAACATCGCCAACGCAAAGTTCTTGTATGGCTTTGAATATTTGGGCGTTCAAGATCGTCTTGTCACTACACCCTTGACTGATAGGTGCTACTTGACCATGACTCAGGCCCTAGAAGCTAGTTTGGGTGGTTCTCCATTCGGACCTGCAGGTACTGGAAAGACTGAAACTGTTAAGGCATTGGGAAATCAGCTTGGGCGATTCGTTTTAGTATTTAATTGTGACGAAACTTTTGATTTTCAAGCTATGGGAAGAATATTTGTTGGTTTATGCCAAGTTGGAGCTTGGGGATGTTTTGATGAATTCAATCGTCTTGAAGAAAGAATGCTCTCTGCGGTTTCTCAACAAATACAAACAATTCAAGAATGTCTCAAATCTCAAGCTTCTGATGGTAGCTCGAAAGCTTTATCTGTTGAACTGATTGGTAAACAAGTTAAAGTAAATCGAGATATGGCTATATTCATCACTATGAATCCTGGTTACGCTGGTAGATCCAATTTGCCTGACAATTTGAAAAAATTATTTAGAAGTTTGGCAATGACGCGTCCAGATGAAACTCTAATTGCCGAAGTCATGTTATTCTCCCAAGGCTTCCGAACTGCTGAAAAATTATCAAAGAAGATTGTTCCTTTCTTTAATTTATGTGCTGAGCAATTGTCTTCTCAGAGTCACTATGACTTCGGTCTAAGAGCCCTTAAATCTGTGCTCGTGAGTGCTGGCAACGTTAAAAGAGACAGGATTCAATCCATCAAAGAGGAAATGAAAAGTCAGGGAGAGACTTTAATTGAAGAAGGGAAGATTGCTGAAAATTTACCCGAACAAGAAATTTTAATTCAATCGATTTGTGAAACTATGGTACCTAAACTAGTGGCTGAGGATATTCCACTACTATTTTCATTACTTTCTGATGTTTTCCCCGGTGTGAATTATACTCCATCTCAAATGAATAGACTAAAATCTGAAATCAAAAAAGTTTGTGAACAAGAGTTTTTGGTGTGCAATGAGGAACAAGATGAAGAGGGACATGCTTGGTTGGATAAAATCTTACAACTTTATCAAATTACTAATTTAAATCATGGTTTGATGATGGTCGGTCCATCTGGGTCAGGTAAAACAACTGCATGGAAAGTTTTACTTCGAGCTCTTCAACAAATGGAAGGAATTGAGGGTGTCGCTCACATTATTGATCCCAAAGCATTAAGTAAGGAGGATCTATACGGTATATTAGATCCTAATACAAGGGAATGGAGAGATGGTCTTTTCACTCATATATTACGGAAAATAATTGATAATGTGAGAGGAGAAATAAGTAAACGTCAATGGATTATATTTGATGGTGATGTAGATCCAGAATGGGTTGAGAATCTGAACTCTGTACTTGATGACAATCGTCTTCTCACTTTACCAAATGGAGAGCGTTTGTCCCTTCCTCCCAATGTCCGTATTATGTTTGAGGTATCTGATCTCAAGTACGCTACTTTAGCTACTGTTTCCAGATGTGGAATGGTCTGGTTCTCAGAGGATGTTTTATCAACTGAAATGATATTCCAAAATTATTTCAATAAACTTAAAAGAATTCCACTAGATGAAGGTGATGATGATCTTAGATTAATTGGAGGACCAATTGGTAAATCCAATTCTTCCGAAGGCAATGATTCAATTTCTCCAACTATGCAAGTGCAAAGAGACGTAGCAAACATACTTTCATCCATGTTTTCCTCTGATGGATTGGTGAAAAGATGTTTGGAATACGCTGCGGGTCAAGAGCATATTATGGACTTCACTCGTCTAAGAGCACTCTCCTCCTTGTTTTCCATGTTAAATCAATCTGTTAGAAATGTTTTACAATATAATCATTCACATGTTGATTTTCCAATGCAATCTGATCAACTTGAGCGCTATATTCCCAAAAGTCTTATTTACTCTCTTATTTGGAGTTTTACTGGGGATTCTAAACTCAAAGTCAGGATTGAATTCTGTGAATTCATTCGTTCGGC